>JANAVB010025399.1:11731973-11860451 GCA_029216955.1 Iris pallida | reverse complement strand
TCCTAGTCGCTTGTACTTCAAAACGCAACCATGGCTAACATCATCTACCGTAATAACTAATATATATTTATAAAAATCTAAAAATTACCATTTAAATCAAATAAATAATAAAATATTTCAAAAAATTTCGGAAAAGGAGCTACATAAATGCTCGATAAAGCATACGCTTCCACGATGCAAGGCTTAGCATAGATTTTTTCGTCCCTCGGGTTAAGTGTAGACTCGATTAAGTTAGGCAAGTAATATTGGGCATATAAGTCATAGCAAGCACTGTCCCGCCTTTCTGCGGTTGTCAACTTAAATAGTCCTACGATCTCAAGGCCCATCATATAAGTATGACTTGGGCGATATCGCGTAGAACACGAGTTAGTTCAAGGTACAGCCACGGTTGGTTCAGTGGGAAGTCGCCACGGTCTATTGGCACTTAAGAAATACGTTATGTCCAAGTTAAGTAGGAAGGCTATGCAGTAGCCATTCCCTGAGTCAAAGAATGTTAGGTCTAAGCAATGGTTAGTCGCCAAAAAATGTGACGGGATTGCAGGTCAGTCGTCCAGGCAACCCTGGTTTGGGATCTGCAAAAGAAGTATGAAAAGTAGAAGAAGTAAAGCAAAGGAACTAAGTGGTGACGATTAGGCCATGTAATTACATTAAGTCTAGAATTAGCGTAGGTGGGGTATAGACAACTGTCGACAAGGGCGATGGTTTCTTCGAACGGCACCCAGTGCCACGGGATCGACTCAGCCTAGAAAGAAACATGTTATAGCCGACTGGGTATGAAGCAACCGGTAGTTCGGAGACTTGTATCGGAGATCGCTACTTGCGGTGCATGGATCCCATTTACCAGGTTATGTCCACGATGGCTAGTTAATGCCAGTGATCTTTCATATAGATGAGTCGGCATGGCGGCAATCCGCATGTGGCCTTTGGATTGAGTCTAGTTGAATGTGTGTGCAGTTAGAACAAATTTTAGGCCTTAGATTTGGCTACAACGAAGGCAACGTGCTAAGGCACGAGATGTGGCATCGAGCCTTAAGTTGTGTTATATGAGTTACATAGTTGGATTGAGTTATTCGAGTTTAAGTCAGGAAACGCTGCAAGACAAAGTCGGTTGAGTGATACTAAGTTCAAAAGTCTTGATTGGGTTAGTTGGTGATTAAAGCAGTAAGGGCCGCGAGGCGGCGATATGGTTAAGTCATACTAAGTTGTGAGGCACGACCTCATTATGGACTTAAGCACGGTCACATGGAAATTGGGTACTAGCGTAGTTGCATCTGATTATTGGCCGAAAGGCAAGCACGACTTGATAGGTTAACGGTTTCAGTACGAGAAGTGTCTAGAGACAAAGTATGAGTTGACATTGTTGTCGCAAGCACGAGATGGTTTAGAGACACAAAATAGGCCAAGGCGTCTGTCCTAAAACTGATCCTAAGGTAAGACTAGAAGGATTGAAAAGAAAGGACTATATTGCACAAAGTAAATTAACGTGTTAGTTTTGTATGGGTGGACGAGGAGCTCATTCCACCAATACAGTTGAGTACTGACACCCACACAGTATTTATGTACAGGAACAGGTAGAAGCTCGTGGCGTAGAGCTCGCTTGGATGCGTCAAGGCACGGAGTTCCTTGGCAATTCGAAGCGTACGACCACGTCGAGTCAGAACTTATACGGGACATATGTATGGACATCGCCTCTCCGAAGCATCCGCTGGTTCAAGACTTGTATTGAGAGATGAGCGAGAGGCTGAGTGACTTGTAATGTGAGAAGAGTGAGCTTATGTCACGAACCGCACCCGCTTTTCGGATACGAGACGTGTCCAAGCACCTACTCGTAGAGTCGGCGGTGAAGTTGTCACGGCCATGATGCTCAAAATCACATAAATAACTTTATTGCTCATTCACATTTTCTAAATTTATTACAACTTTACAACATTTATTTTGAAAGAAAATACAAAATTCTTACACATATTTGAAATGGCTACAACATCTATCTAAAGTCTAGGTTCTGGCCTGCAAGTACACCCTATCTCTCAGTGCTAAGTGAAGCCACAGCTAACCTGAAAAATGTTGGTTTTCAGTCAGGAATGGAACAAGCACACAAACTGACGGCAATGTGAAAACACAATAAATTTACAAGACATGAAAATAACATATATGAGATAAAAACTAGAAAGTAACTGATGTCATGGCAAGCGGTGAAGAAAATTAGAAAACAAATAAAAGACAACTATCTATGTGTTTTGAAATATCTTGTTCGACATGTGAACGGCTAAGGAGTAAATACAGCACCCTGCACGTATCGTGTGCAGCTGCTATCAGTCAAGATCAGATATTTTGGGATGGGTAAGGGGTAGTTCACATGTCTACTAAGATATTTCCCCTCCCGACTAGTACTCATGGACTCGAACCAGTCACGAAACACGAAAACATGATAATCACGAAGTATAGTAAGTAGAGTCCCATGATACTGATTTTCGTGTGACGAGCGTGTCAACAAGCAGCAATATATATGTATAAATGTGAAACGTAAAAACTACTATGAATCAAAAAGCAATCAGAAAGTACACTTGCCTGAGGTCCTTTGCTGGTAAAACCGACAATACCATACTACTCAATGAGCCACAACAGTCAAACTCGTACAACAGTCTCCAGATACTAAAATAGACATTACCAACATTCTTAGAATAGTTAAATTAGCTAGAATTGCCTGTCCTTAAGTCCAATTCTGGACACAGGGGCAAAACGGTAATTTCAGGTCAAAATAGTGTCCGCCGTTGGACCCGCTTTGTGACGAAAAGTGTGTTAGAGTCAATAGTCTCTAAAGTCGTCAAACTACATGTCTACAGATTCGTTTTGATGATACGAATCCAATCGTATGTCTAAAGTTGGATTACGACAGGCTGTGTACAAAATCGCCCGTTGAATCGGATTGTGGGGCCCGCAAACGGCGATCCGATCAACTGTCTCAGAATCGGATCAAACTTGGCATACAGGACCAAAAAAAATGATACGGTTAGTTTGGCGCAAATTTCATCTCGATCTGACGAACGTGCACAAAGTAATTAAAAAATGTGCAAAGAGACCGATACGGTGAATTTCGACGGATACGCATCAAATTCGTCGCGCACACGCAACCAATTTGAATTCCATCAAAGCCCACACGTCCACGAAGCCATTACGCACCTTTCGATACTTTTGGTTCGCGACCACGTCGCCCGGATTGGCGGGACACATGTCGTATCGGAAGAATTTTATGTTTTTCAAATCAGTTTTCCTATTTTTTTCTTGGTTTTCAAACTGAATTATTCTACTGTATAAACAACTAGAAACAAAACTAATGATGGGGTTTCCATATCCTACAGGTTGTCTACAACATTGTTCAGAGGGTTTACCAAATCGATCGCTGGATCGATCGGAATTGATCTTCCAACATGGATTCCAGGACTGCTTTAATACCCTGTTTTTTGCACAGATATTCTGCCACTTTGGATCAATTTTCGACCCAAAACTGACTCAATTTAATTCAAAATTAATACGTGGGTTTGAAGAGGTATAGGTTGGGTTTATACCTGTGCGATCGGTTCAAAGATTGGTCGAGCGTGGAGGCTACTTCCTCCATGCAAAGTCGACCTCGCGGCTTGCTACGTCTGCTGCCAGTGCTGCTGCTCTTCCTATCGCGTGTGTTTTTCGGCAGTCTCCGGCGGCGCGCGACGGTGGCCCCGGCGGCGGGTGGCGCGCAGGGTGGGGGTCGCGGCCAGGGTCGTTGGGTTGGAGGTGTAGAGTTAGGGTTTCCGCTGCTCACCTCTCTCTCTCTGTTTCTATATGTATATATACTATGTATATAATATTAGGGGTCGGGTCTATGGAAATTTGGAGGACTCGGGCTGGTGGTTTAGCAGGGCTGAGTTTGGTTGGGCTTTTATTATTATTTTGTTTTTCTTTTCTTATTCCTTTTTCTTTTCTTTTAATTTATTATTATTATTATTATTATTATTATTATATATATATATATATATATATATATATATATATATATTTATATATATATATACTTATATAGTAACCTCCATAAAAATCTAAATAAAACCTCAATATTATCTATTTCTAACGTAGGGCCTATTTATATAAATATGAATATATATATATATATATATATATATATATATATATATATATATATATATATATATATATATTATAACATTTATTTGACAAAAATAATATAACCAATAATAATATTTTATTATATAATAATCACCTCAATAACATAATAATAATAATAATAATAATAATAATAATAATAATAATAATAATAATAATAAATAATAACGAAATTCAATAAGCCAATAATGGTGTATATACCATTATGCACAGTCTAATAATCCCAAAAATGCACAAGGACCTATTTTATACAAATATTATTGAATATCAACTAATAATGATATTTATAATATTTAATTAAGAATACCTAGAAAACATTCATTAGAACATTAAAACGGAATACAACACCATCATACCAAAATACATCAACACGAATGTCATTGGACGTCCCGCATGACTACATGGACTTGGGCTTGTTTTGTGTCCTATCTGGACTAGTTCGGTACAACCGGGTTCCCTAAAACTCAATAATATAATAAATAAATAAATAAATAAATCTTCGGTAAGGATTAAGTCGCAATTTGGCCTGGTTTTTCTAGTTAGGACATACTTATGGCTGGGTCTTCCCTGGTATGGCTAATACACTAGTCAAGGCACACGACCATGCTATCCGTGCCATGATTCCTAGTCGTCTTGTACTTCAAACCTCACCCATGGCTAAAGTCATCTACCGTAGTAATTAACTAAATAATTATTTATAAAAATCTAAAAAAATCACCATTCAAATAAAATAAATAATAATAAAAATATTTTAAAATTTTCGGGAAAGGGAGCTTCAAATCTACCCACCTTAAAAATAATTTTGTCCTCGAAATTCTAATCCATAACTATTCCTAAAAATTCAAAAAGAAAGTCTACCTTAACATTAATCTCTTTAAATTTTAATTCCTCGAAATAGTTTATATCCTCCTCCTAGCCATTTTGTAACTGCATAACTTCTAGGACTTCTACTCACCTTCGGTCATACTACTCCTCAAAACTAAAATCTTATAATCTTCTAGCTAGTTGCTAAAAATCCTACCAACAGATATCTACTGCATATGGCATCTATAATCATCTCCTATCTATCAAGCAACCCAAGATTTAACAAGCAACAAATTTACACAAGTAGCTAAGAAATATTGATAAATTCTAATAAGCATGACCATTCGTCGCTCTGAAATAGGAAAGACAGGAAGATAAGGAAGAATAGTCGAGAGCAAATATGAAGTTTCAAGAGTGGTAGAGTGTATCCAATGATACAGATAGAAAGAAAGTTTATGGACCATTGACTTATTTGCTAGATTGGGCTACTCTAGTCCAGTCACTTGTTAAATCGAAGAACCCTTCGTTTCTTAGAGGGACTTGCAATCCATGTAATACAAAAAATTTGTTCTCGAAGTTAATCTAAGCAAGGTTCCATAATAGAACGAAATTTGAGAAATCAAGATTGTAATCTTTTTCGTGGTTATCTGAACACACGAGCAAGGGATATAAATACAACACAAGATCGTATCACGACTTCTAGGTAGATGGAATCGGGGTTACGAATGACTTCACATTCTAAGAGGTGGAGACTACATAATAGATATAGGGACCTATTTCAAATAGTTCGAATTTATAGTTCAAAATATGGTGGTATGCATGGATAGGTTTTACTGGGTCTTAATGGGTTCCCTATTTGGACATCAGTCGTTGGTTGGATGAACCTTGGATTTCAATCTATATTGACTGGACAAGATCCCAATGATAAAATTATTTCTACTTGGTTAGGGTAATCTAGAATAGGTTTCCACCCAAGTGGTTGAGCTAGTTGCCAGTCAGGTTGGTTAGCTAGGTCCCTAAAGCCCAAAATATGCCTTCAATGACTTTTGTGTTTAAGTAACACATGAGGCCTCAATTGGGTGGCATACTAGTGGCATGTGCATAGTGGGCTTCGAGTAGATCACAACCATATATTGGGTCAAATAAATTGAGTCAAGGTTGAGGCTCTAGTGGAAGTCGAAAAGTATACCGGTATTATGGTAAGGGTTATAGCTAGTCCTTTTGACCTGAAAGTTGTACCACAAAAATGGAGTATAAGGGGACGGGTTTGAGTAGGACATGATATACCTAGATGAAGGTGGACTCGTCTAGATCTTGTATATAAAATTTGTTGAAAGATAACAACTGGTCTCGTGCTTCGAATATTAATGACACGACCGGAGAGACAAAATGATCTAAATGAAAAGTGGGAGTCCATGGGGCACTAATTATCATCCTAATGGAAATTATTCTAATCAATCGATAATCTTCGTATATCCCAAAATTTTAGAAGGCTTACAGTCTACTCACCTTAGAAGTTAGGATATGGTTTTAGAAATAATGAGGTTAGAAGGATTCCAAAGTTCGGATATTGTACCTCGACTCTTATTAATAAAGAATAAGGCACGGCGTAATGGGATACGGTAGATATAAGTCAAGTCAAGGGTCGTTCCTCAATATCTGGAAAATGAGTGTGTACAATGACACATGGTTGATAAAATAGAATGATCTACTCATCCATAGTATACAAGAGTTATCGACGGGGTAACCAACTCTAAGGCACATCATATGAAAAGATTTCTAACAACTGAGTCGTGAATTTCTATTTGTGTCAAGCTTGCCAGACTATTGTCACAAGGGTTCTAGTGGTATGGGCTGTAGTGATCATGTATTATTGTTGATAACTGGTAAATCATAATATGACAGGGTATTTAAACTATGGTATTGGCTAAGCTAGTGACTGTGTGTTCCAATACTAGTTAGGTCTTAATAATAAAATTTACATAACTAGGGTAATATTTGTTGGAAACCAATCTCGAAATGTGTGTCTACCATAGTCATGGTAAATGATTGTCCTTATCTTTGTCTATTCATCTCATGTCTAAATTGTGGGCTTTGGTCGAGAAAAGGTTGGGTTAAGGCTTAAGGGTTGCTAGTCAAAGCAAGCTTCAAGCAAATAATTAGAGACTCACAACAATTGGTTTTTGGAGAATAGATAGTCTCCTAGGATGGCATTTGACTAAGGGTAAAACCCTAATCATTTTCAAATTCAGATGGCTAGAAGGTCCCAATAGTAGTTTGAGGGTCGAGAGGAGAACGAGTAACTCAAGGTAAGGTTCTAGTCACATGGCTGGCCGATGGTAGCTACACTTGTATACAACTATCATAGCCATGGGAATACTCTGTTGTAACACCCAATTTTCCATATGAGGGTAATTTTGAAATTTTGTAATTATAATTATTAATTATTGATATTTATTTCATATTATAATTTTTGGTGATTTTTAATAATTTTTAAACTATTTAAAAACTGGTTTAAGTCATGACTTATGATTTGACATACTGCTAGTGAAATCCTAGAGACTGCATGACCTAGAGCCTAACCATGTCATTAGGATGATTTAATTATTATTTTTAGCCTAGGGGTAATTTGGTCATTTTGACTTATTTGAATTATTTGATGATTTATTGAATTGGTGAATTCTAGTTTGACCTTGACTTGTTGAGACCTAGTGGACTAGCCTAGAAGCTAACCCTAGCCATGGTGACCCTAGTCTAACTTAGGTTAACCTAATTTTAGTCATTAGAAACTAATTTTGGATTAGGAGGATTAGTTTAAGTGAATTTATTTCATGGTTTGTGGTTTAATGAAATGATATGTGAATTAAGGACTTAATGACTTGTGACTTGGCCCATGGCCCATGATTTGACACCCTAATCCTAACCAAACCCTAAGTGACCAGCCATAGGGATCCCCACCCTATTTAAACACTTATTCATTAGGGTTTGCCTCTTTTTTTATCATTCCAACACTTGGAGAAAAGAAAGGTATTTTTCCCCTTCCAAAAATTCCCATTTTATTCATTTGATCTCCTTTTTCATCCTAGTCTTTTGCATTAGGTTCTCATTTCTGTGTATTTATTATTTCTGGAGGTAAATCTCAGTTTTTGGTTCATTTGGAGAATTTGGCCATCAAGAGGAACACCCCCCATTTGGAGCTTTTTCTTGCAATTTGCACTCATAGGTAACCACCCTCAAATTGTGTTTTAATCTCGATTTTATTGCATGATGGCTTAGGAATAGGTGTCCCCTAACTTTTGGAGGAATTTCGTGTCATTTGCATTAGGTTACGTGTCCGTATCGGACACGTATCGAACCTAATAGCTAAGTGTTCGACGAAATGCCCGAACCGACTCGATTTGCTATTTTTGTAAATCCATTTGAATGGAAACCTAGATCTAGGGATTGCTTATGCATTTCTGTAATTTTTTCCTAAATTCAGTTTCGTGTCGTGTCCACACGGGGACACGAACACACTGCCGCATGCACGAACACAGTGCCCTGCTGCTTGGGGGCGACACAGGACCCGACACGGCCTCTCATGGCCTGATTTTTTGTGGACACGTGTGCCTAGTGTCTGACACGACGCTCACAAAATTTGGCCGAGTTTCGTCGAGTGGATTGGGAGAAATCTCGACCGCACTGTCTCGACCACACGCACACACGCGCAGATTCGAGCCACTGATACGCGGTTCGATAGGACACCATGGTTCACATGGACACGTTGCAGGCCACTAGAAACCTAGCCCTATACCCCACCTGTCACAGTGCAAGAGTACGTGGTGCCTCGAGCACTGTGTCGAGCCCACGAAGGCTCGACATGGCTGCACGAGACAGCCTTTCTGTCAGTCCTGTCAGTGGACAATTCGATTCTTAGACACTTTGTGTCCCGATTCCTGGATACGATGGACACGTGTGTCACACACACTCGACCCCCCCTCTGACACATATTGTATGATGATATTGAATGATTTGGTTCGAATGAACAATGCGTATGTACTGAGTACATTTTCTAGTTTTTTTTGACAGTTTTGAATTGATCATTGATACTGTGCTATGTTTCAGAATTTAAATGAGTTTAAATTGAGATTTGTTGGGATTCAAATGATTATTTTAAATGTGTATATATGTAACCTGGGTTTTATGGGGTTGGATTCGAATTTGTGTTTGAATCAAACTGTTCAACTGATTTCATTTTTTTCAGTTTTCCTTGACAGTTGAATTAAGCTTTCTTTGAGAAATTCATATGTGTTAATCCATTCCTTACTGATAACATATGTATGGATGTTACTTTAAACTGAATGTTAGGTTTCACACACATGTACTTGACACTTCACTGTTTAAAACCTGGGAACTGAGTTTGAAACACACTGTTTCCAGTTGAGTATCAGTTTGTTGATATACCTGTGTTTGAGTTTAGATAGGGGATTTGGGAAAGAGCTGTTTTCTGAAATTTGTATATATAGTGATATTATATATATATATATATATTTTGGGTGAGTATATATATATAAGTTTTGGATATTATATACCTATATATGTTCAGTCTTTTTGTGGATTGGGTGTGGGTTCCTATAGTATCTGTTGTGAAATATGGCCGGGTTTCAAATCTCATATTTCTGAGATTCATATGGGTGTATACATGTGGCTTGGGGCTGATACCTTGTGTGAGGGTTGGAGAGAATTGGCCATGGTTGGCTTGGCCTGGCTTTTGTATTTCTACAGCAGGAGCTTGCAGCAGTAGGTAGCAGTTACATTGGCCATAGACCAATGTTCAGGATGAGGGTGCAGGTCTTAGGGCCTGTACAGGCAAGAGGCAGTTGATGTGTGTGTTTGTATAGGTGATGTGAGGGTTTTTCCTAATACATGGTTGATTAGTTGTTTAAATGTTAGTTTAGGTTGCATTTCAAATGGGATTTTGTTTGTGGTTGGGGAGTCCTTGAGTTAACTGTCTTGGGTTCTTCCCTTCCCTGGAAACCAAATCTGAGTTGGTGGCACTCTCTAATTCTGAGAGCACACACATATGTACACCTAAACACTAACACATTTTTCCCTATTTAAATTCCTGTTAACCCCTTGTATCACACACTCTATTGACACATGTGCATACTCTATTCACTACACACTTTAACACCCTTTGTGTCACCCTCTAAAGTTCATATCACACACATATGGACATGCCACCAAGCTCTCAACACACACATGGCTCTCACACTTGACCATGTATCCCACACACATGGTAGTTGTAACACACATACACATCCAACCTACATATTGTATCACATGTATCACACTACACACGCATGTATTCCTCTCCCTTTTAACCCATGCATATATTTACATATGTATATGTATATACATACATATATCTATATATGTGAGATATATTATCATGTAGCCTATAGATGTATATGTGATTAACTATATTAATTAGATATATAATTAATGTGTGTTTAGCCTATGTACAGGGCACATAGCCTATGGCTCATTGCCTATGTATATGGCATGAATGCCAGTGAACATGTGTTGTTGGCTTGTATAGCCTAGATAGTGTGTGTGCTTGCTAGAATAAGCTGGTTAGGCCTAGTGAGACTTGTTTGGCTTAGTCTTGACCTAGTTGACTTAGTTTGACTGGAGTTGACCAAAAGTCAACATTTAGTTTGGATGTGACCAATTGACCTAGTTTGACTAGAGTATTGACTTGGGTTGACCCAGAGTTGACCAAGTTTGACTTGGACCTAGTTTGACCTAGACAATTGACCAGGTTTGACTTAGAGTTGACTTTGACCTAGATTGGCCTAGAAATTATGTAGATTGCATCATAAACATCATTTACCTTGTTTTAAACACATTATAACCTGTACTGCTCTATTTAGGACATTGTGACTCCGGTGCAGACATCTGACATTACACTACTCTTTTCAGAGTATCAGGCGAATACATTCTCTGATAGTTCTCTCATTTATTTGCCAGTTACTGTACTTCAGTTCTATTTAGTTTTATGTGATTCTCTGTTACAACACGTATGGATATTTCTGGATTCATGTATGCGACACACATACCATACTTATCTGGCCTCTATTACTGGAATCGCTGGAATCATTCCGAAATCTATTTCTGGAATCATCATATTTTGGCTGGACTCATCTCGATTCTCGTGTCGAATTCTGGATTCATTTGTATTGCGGGGCAGGGAAATATTGAGTAAGACATGTAGACATACCCAAATCTGGAATCTCCAACTGGAATCTAATGGAAGTATAGCCATCTCTCGCCTGATCAGTGAGAGATGTGCCTGATTACCTACAGCCGTTTACATGTCGATCTCGGTATTTTAAAACACACTGTTAGAATAGCTGGACTCACCTGGATTCTTGATCACTACCTAGAATCATCTTGTACTGGATTCATCTTGTATTAGATTCATCTCGTACTGGATTATAGTAGTTTTACACTTGTTTTACATTTACTGCCTGGACTTATTATGTTACTTTAGTTCAGCTAGATTTATTTTATAGTCTTCATTGCCATCATTCTTCTCTTGTTTTAGTTACTTACTTTCCTTGTATCTTATCTGTTCTCCATACCATCATCTGTATATAAACTGCCATATTCATTAATAAAACTGCCTATAACTGCTTTATAGTTCCCTGTCATTTACTTGGGTTTTCTTGATGAGTTGTACTCGTTCCTGTCCTGACTGGACCTATTGTAAATTTTACAGATGATTGCCCTGAGGATACATGCCCTACATATTACTGACCAGGAGATGGCTTAGCTATCTATGGCCCCGACACTCAGAAGTGATCGGGAGATTAGCTAGTTGTTTTGTTTAGTTTTCATGTTTTAGAACTGGAGTTGTATATAAGTTGAGTTTTGTAGTTGAGATTGTCTGAGATTATATTATTTAGTTGTTGGTTTTATTTCTGTTATTTAGTCTTAGTTATAATCTTCTGTGTTATCATATCGTGCTTAGACTGTGACTGAGATTACATTATATTTATACTTGTCCACCGTTCGGAGTTGATTTATTGACAAGTACATTATATAATTGCGTGATTGGTTGGTTAGATAGTGACCTAGAACAGCGTTCTACCGCCGACACTGCAGCGTAGGCTGGGCGTTGTTATGTGCTCGTACCCTCACAGTGGGTGCGGGTCGTGACATCTGTATCTATCTACCAATTACGAGCTTTCGTCTTTCCAAATCAGTGAAAGACAAAAACAATATAAAAAAGTTCAAGAAAGATTTTACTGAATACAATTACATGATTCAAAGACGAATGTATAATTCAAGAGGAATTATCAATGCAGTCGTGGATGAGATCCTAGATACCTCGATATCTCAATCCACGTGGGATAATTAAAGAGAGAGCGAACCGAGTGCACTAAGGTTGATCAGACCATAATACATCGATTCTGATTAGACAATATGTTGGTAGGCATCCCCAATAAACATATGTCTTGAATCAAGCTCGATAGAAGAGTAAGCTTGCAAAACTAGGCTGTAATAGCAGCATTGGTCAAGATAGTCAAAGTACAAGTATGCGAGATTTTTAAAAGGAGGCACAAGTAGTTCGAGTTTTTGTGAGAATCAGAACCTTACCTGGTATTATTGCTTATACAGTCGTCCTACTATCTTCTTATCCATAAGGCCTTGGTCGACTAATGGATTATGGACCTCTAAATTCTATATTCTAGGTAAACTTATTAGTGGCAGTCAATTACCTTGTTAATAGGTCACAAGGACAACGGAATGCTAGGTTGGGAGACATGCTACCCAACCTACAGAACTTTCACTAGTATTGGCTTTGGATCTTATGGAACATACAGGGCATTTTTTCTATCCTCTATAGTTTTCTAAATTTGTAATCACGTCTGAAGTCATTTTACCAAGACTTATGCCTCGCCTGTATACTCTGGCTGTGGTAAACCCTTGGTTCCATGATTCAGATGTGATATGCTATCAGATACTCTACCTTATATTGACACAAGGTCTAAAGAGGTCAACGAAGATATAGTTTTAGCAATGTTCCATAACCTACGATTCCTTGAAATAATTTTAACTCTATGGGTCGTGCCTTGCTAGTGCGCTGTTGTCTAGCCATCGCAGTCATTAAGTTACTCCAACTATATTCCTAAGAACTTCAAGGAGCTGCTAGAGATTCAAACTAGTTGACTATGATAGAAAGCGTAAACATCTGCCTATAAGTCTCAATCCTTAAAGTAAAAGATTGATCGGGAAGGAAATAACTGAAGACAAGAGAAGTAAGAACATCCTAATCTTTATTTCATATATATTTCAAATGGTTGAGGGAAAACTTTGAATCAAATCTACCTCGAGATTCATATAGGAATAACAAAATCAGGAGTTATAAACTAATTCCTTACAACAAAATAGGATTTTAAATAGGCAATTCTAACTTATGATATAAGGATTATATCTATAGGGCAAAAGAAAATTGAACAGTTTATCAAGATTAAAGCCTTAATTCTAGGAAAGTCTAACTTACCAAGTGAACAGTATATCCACATTGGATCATATCGTCATATCGAAAGTAATAGTGTATCTATAGAGATCTGGCAAGCTATCTAAATTTAATAATTTCTTATCTAAGTTGCATGTCCTATCTGACAACCTTAACTACCCAACGGTCAATTTGAACAAGGGACTCCTAGTCCTAGTCATTCTCTTAAATCAATTTAACTCTAAGTTGTGAATGAGCATTTTCTAGTCGCAGGCTCGCAATAGTACGACTAACTTAAGTACCATCACGAGTTCGTATATTTTGCAAAAACTGACCTGTATGGGCCACCACAAAAAATTGTCACGATCCGCACCCGCTTTTCGGATACGAGATATGTCCAAGCCAGCCTACGCCTCAGAGTCGACGGTAGAACGCTGTCACGGCCATGATGTTCAAAATCACATAAATAACTTTATTGCTCATTCACATTTCTAAATTTATTACAACATTTATATTTGAAAGAAAATACAAAATTCTTACACATATTTGAAATGGCTATAACATCTATCTAAAGTCTAGGTTCTGGCCTGCAAGTAAACCCATATCTTCCAGTGCTAAGTGAAGCCACAGCTAACCTGAAAAATATTAATTTCCAGTCAGGAATGGAACAATCACACAAACCGACGACAATGCAAAATCATAATAGAATTTACAAGACATGAAAATGATATATGTGAGATGAAAACTAGAAAGTAACTGATGTCATGGCAAGCGGTGAAGAAAACCAGAAAACAAATAAAAGACAACTATCTATGTGTTTTGAAATATCTTGTTCGACATGTGAACGACTAAGGGGTAAATATGGCACCCTGCACGTGTCGTGTGCAGTTGCTATCAGTCAAGATCAGACATTTTAGGATGGATAAGGGGTAGTTCATACGTCTACTAAGATATTTTCCCTCCCGACTAGTACTCATGGACTCGAACCAGTCACGAAACACGAAAACATGATAATCACGAAATATAGTAAGTAGAGTCCCATGATACTGATTTCCATGTGACGAGCATGTCAACAAGTAGCAAGATATATGTATAAACATGAAACGTAAAAACTACTATGAATCAAAAAGCAATCAGAAAGTGCACTTGCCTGAGGTCCTTTGCTGGTAAAACCGACAATACTATAATACTTAGTGAGCCACAACAGTCAAACTCATACAACAGTCTCTAGATGCTAAAATAGACATTACCAACATTCTTAGAATAGTCAAATTAGCTAGAATTGCCTGTCCTTAAGTCCAATTCTGGATACAGGGGCAAAACGATAATTTCGGGTCAAAACAGTGTCCGCCGTTGGACCTGCTTTGCACCGAAAAGTATGCTAGAGTCAATGGTCTCTAAAGTCATTAAACTATATGTCTACGGATTCATTTTGATGATACGAACCCAATTCTATGTCCAAAGTTGGATTCCGGCAGGCTGTGCACTAAATCGCCCGTTGAATCGGATCGTGGGGCCCGCAAACGGCGATCCGATCAACTGTCTCAGAATCGGACCAAACTTGGCATACAGGACCAAAAAAATGATACGGTCCTGTTGGTGCAAATTTCATCTCGATCTGACGAACATGCACAAAGTAATTAGAAAATTTGCAAATAGACCGATACGGTAAATTTCGACGGATACGCATCAAATTCGTCGCGCACACGCAACCAATTTGAATTCTGTCAAAGCCCACATGTCCACGAAGCCATTATGCACCTTTCGATGCTTTTGGTTCGTGACCACGTCGTCCGAATTGGCGGTACACACGTCAGATCGGAAGAATGTTATGTTTTTCAAAACAATTTTTCTTTTTTTCTTGGTTTTCAAACTGAATTATTCTACTGTATAAACAACTAGAAACAAAACTAATGATGGGGTTTACATATCCTACAGGTTTTCTACAACATTGTTCAGAGGGTTTACCAAATCGATCGCTGGATCGATCGGAATTGATCTTCCAACATAGGTTCCAAGACTGCTTTAATACCCTATTTTTGCACAGATATTCTGCCACTTCAGATCGATTTTCGACCCAAAATTGACTCGATTTAATTCGAAATTAATACGTGGGTTTGAAAAGGTATAGGTTGGGTTTATACCTGTGCGATCGGTTTGAAGATTGGTCGAGCATGGAGGTCGCTTCCTCCATGCAAAGTCGACCTTGCGGCTTGCTACGTCTGCTGCCAGTGCTGCTGCTCTTCCTGTCGCACGTATTTTTCGGTCGTCTCCGACGGTACGTGGCGGTAGCCCCGGTGGTGGGTGGCGTGCAGGGTGGGGGTCGCGGCCAGGATCATTGGGTTGTGTCACGCCCCAGAACCAGAATACCGGAGAGCGGGAGGATGACTTAGCCAGCTATGTATTATGGGTAGATGAATACCGTATAATACGATCAATACTGTCTAAAAGTCGAGGGGGTGCATACTACATGAAAGTCTCACTAGGGTTACTCAATATCTATTGTCTCAATCATTCAAATAAGAAGCAGTAATAGAGAACATGTAAGATAAAGCAGTAAGGCGTCCCAAATGCTCAGTCAAAATATTCTTGAGATCTGGCTTTACAAAACATAGACAGATGATATGATAAGGTATACACAATCGTTATCAACTGCAGTCTGACTTAGTTACAATTATGCAAAGTAAGCGCAAGACAGTCCGACTAACATGTCGGTGCCAAGCGGCAAAATATAAAATAAGTAGTAAAACAAGCAGGGAAGCAAGGAACCCACTCGTGTCCTCCTGCGATCATTCCTCTAGTATTGACCATCTTGGAGGTGGAAGTTGTGAGCACCCTGAATTTTGGGTTGATTTTTTTTATTTATTTTATTTTTGATTGATTGGTTTCGATAAATAATATATTCTGTTATTTTTCCTTAAGTGTGCTTTTCCGTGCCTTTGATATTTGGAGTGTCAGGGATGTTCAACTCTGGAAATCTTCTTCACGAGTTTTGGAGTGGACATGATTACCTTCATGATGGTATATAGTATCCCACTCAGACTTGTTCCCTTGTGCTCTTTTTGCTTCGCAGAACTTCGGGTCAATTTAGACCATTTGATTATTAATTAATTTTCTCACTCTTTTTCTTGATCATTTTTAGCACGTTACCGTGACTTTTCATTTAGGAGCACAAGACCAGTTATTTTTTTTGAAACCAACTTCTCATTGATGATCTACTCAAGACGCTCGTCATCCATGACCTTCGTGTCCCACTCAGACACGCTATTTTGTGCTCCATTTGCTTTGCACAACTTTCCTGACACGTGACCCGATTTTATTTTACCCCACGGCGTCACATTCATTTTCTAACTTGATTTGTGGGTACCCTGACGACCAAAACCTGTCAGCCCCAATTATGGACATGGCCCACATTGAGCCTACTACCCGTCCGACACTTGTGTCCCATTTATTGGAATCCTCATGTGCTACTTATTTACCCATGATCATCAACACCAAATTTTAATTCGATTATTGCATAATGTCTGATTTTGATCCAATCCGGCTCCACCAAGTCCAGTCCAGCTTCGTGCTACCCTCCATCGTGACACCCTCATTTTTCCGTGTCCAAAAATAATATTCAATAAATAGTTTTCTATTCTAAATATTGAGTGTAAATTTCTGTTGATTTAATCCTATAGGAATAACCTATTTTTCCTACAAATTAATTCTAGCCATTGATCCTTCTAATAAATCCTATCCATTAATCTTCCTACATGGCAAACTTTTCCCACACTCTCACAAACTTTTTCCCTACAGCCGGCCCTAACCCCAAGATTTCACACTTTTCTCTCTCTCACTCATTTATTATTATCATCTTCTCTCTCTCTCCCACTCTTATTTGTTTTCCCCACAAACAAAACCACAACACACACACACACAGCCCGACACTCTCCCCTCCTCCTGGCCGAGCATGGCGGCCACCCCCCTAGGCCATCGGCCACCACCGAGCTTGGCCGCGCCACCCCTGGCCACCATCAGCCCCGGCTTACTACTTCTTCCCTCCTCCGTCCTCCTCTCACCATTCCACCGCAACCACCATCAACACCTTGGCCGCCACCACCAAGCCATCACCACCACGTCCTCCATCTCGCCGTGGCCGCCGCCCCTTGGCCGCGCAGCCCCCGCCATCACCGGCCAGGCCAGGGCGCAGCCTCCCCGTACGAGCCACTCCGGCTAGCAGCAGCCGAACGCATGCATGGCGTGCACGCGCGCGCACACGCGGGCCGCCGTCGTGCGTCGCCGCACCGCCGCACGGCCTCCGTGGCCCCCTGGCCGTGCGCCCCACTCCGGCGAGTAGCCCCCTGACGGCCACCGTCCTCCGGGACGCGCCGTCGAGACGATTCGTGCGTTTCGCATGAAGTTCCGTCGTGACGCGCGCGGGATTGATTCAGAATTTACGTTCCGTCGTAGCTATTTTGTGCACGTTTTCCCAGGAATTTGACCGTTGGATCGGCAATTTCTCTGCTCCGTCACAATCTTGGTATATCCACCTTCACTCCTGTCAATTTTCATCCGTTAATTTTATCGTTTGATGCCTCAAAAACGGCCACCAAGTTGACCGTTTAAATTGTATTAATTTTGGACAGTTTCGCGGGGTCAACTTCGTCAGCTTGTACCTCCTCCACCGTAGCTCCATTTGGCGTGCTACCAGTTCCTGTGCGAAGCTGGTATAACCCTCTTGCTACCCCTCAAGTTTTGTTTCATTGTGAGCTTGTTTGATTGGTTGAATTCGACGCCAAAGTTGGCCGTCCGAATTCATAATTTTCAACTTGTAAAATTCCATTTTTGAACACGGGACTCCAGATTTCATTTCTGACACCACCATTAGACTCGTGACGTCATTCTGGCATGTTTTCATATAAAATTTGTTAGATTTGGAGGACGTGGGCCCCGACACATTTTTTGGTACAAAGTGGGTCCCACAGTCCGGGTCAACGGGACTTTTTGACGCCGGCTCACCGGAATCCAATTCCGGATATACCGTTGAGTTCGTATCGTCATTCTGGACTCGTTGACATATAATTTGCTAGGTTTTGGTGGACATTGGATCCGACACGCATTTCGGTGCATGTCGGATACCAATATCCGGGTCAACGGGTCATTTTGAGATCGGCTCATCGGATTCCAATTCCGGATATACCGTTGAGTTCGTATCGTCATTCTGGACTCATTGACATGTAGTTTGCTAAGTTTTGAGAACTTTGGCTCTGGCACGCATTTCCGTGCAAACCGGAATTCTAAGTTCTGGTCAACGGACCAAATTGAGATCGGATCAACGGAATCCAATTCTGGAGATACCGTTGGGTTCGTATCGTCATTCTAGTTTCGTGGACATATAATTTGCTATATTTTATAGACTTGTTTTCTTGCACGTTTTTTGGTGCAAAACGGCTTCGACAAGGACACCGTTTTGACCCGAAATTACCTTTTTGCCCTTGTGTCCAAATTGGACCGATGGATAGGCTATCCTAGCTAATTTGACCATTCTGGACACGTTGTCGATGTTTATTTCATTGTCCGACAATGTTTGTTGATAATTTCTCTGAGTTTAACCTTTTTATAATTAATTAATAATTAATTCTTATAATGTTCGTATTTCGGGATTAGTATAACGAAACTGAGCTCAGTCAATTCCAGTGATCTCACATCGCTGAAATTGACAAGATGGACACGTGGATCACTATAATAAGATTATCAACTTTACCGTTGATCATCTCGTCTCGATTTACGTGTCGTAAGTTTCGATGTACCAATAACGAAGTGCACTTTATATCTTTATTAATTAGACTAGAATTGACCCTGTTTGACCAGAATTGACCAGTTGACCCAAAGTCAACTGTAAGTCAACACTTGACCTAGTTTGACTAGATTATTGGCCGGAGTCGACCTAGAGTTGTTTTGACTTAGAAGAACCTAGGATAATATAGATTACTTGTAGAGATTCATTTATTACAACTTGAACACCTTGTAACATGTGTTGCTTTAAATAGGACTCTGTGGCTTCAGTTGGACCCCCTATTCTTATCAGCTGTTCAGGTTATCAGGCGAGTACATTCTCTGATCATTTCATATCCTGCTTAGAATTATTTTCTGCATTAAATTACTTTACTTGTACTGTCACGTTGGTCACACGGATTGGTACTATATGGATCCCTTCTTGAGATGTTATCCTTAGGGAGCATCGGGTACTGTAAGCCCCCTGAATTTTAGGGTTTATTTTTATTTTTCTTAATGAATTATTTTTCGATAAATGTTTTATTATTTAATTGTTTAGATCATTAATGTACCTTTCCGTAGCTTTGACTTCTGGAGCGTCAGGGATGCCAATCTCTGTAAACTCTCTTCATGGGTTTTGTTGTAGACAAGATTATCTTCGTTTTGATATATCCTATCCCACTTAAATTCGTTCCCTTGTGCTCTTTTTGTATCGCGCAAGTTCGGGTCAACTTAGACCAATTAATAATTGAATAATTATTCCCACTTTTATTTTTGATCATCGTTTGCACGTTACCGTTGCTTTTAATTTAGGAGCACCAGATCAGCCATTTTCTCGAAACCAACTTCTCATAAATGATCTACTCGAGACGCTCTTCACCCATGACCTTCATGTCCCACTCAGACACTTCATTTTGTGCTCCATTTTCTTCGCACAACTTCCGGGTCAATTTAGGCCGATTTATTTTCTGCCGTGAAACCCGATTTAATTTTCGATTTAATTTCAGGACCCGACATCGATCCAGCCTGTCAACCCGAAGTATGGACGTGGCCCACATGAAGCCTACTACCCGCATGATGCTTGTGTTCCATTTATTGGAGTCCCCGTATATCATTTATTTATCCATGATTATAAATCCCTATTTTTAATTTAATTATCGCCCCCGGTTCGATTTTGACCCGACCCGGCTCGACCGAACCCGAACCCAAGCTCCACGTTGCTCTTTCATGACTGCCCGAGTACCCCATATAATTTTCCTATTTTTCCTATTTTTAATATCTATTTATTCTCTCTCTATTCTACAAATATCTTATTTAATATCCCTTATATATATATACATATATATATATATATAAATATCTCTCACTCACACTCTCTCTCCAAACAAACACCACATCACCCCATCCCCATCTCCAGCACAGCTAACCCCCCCTTTGGCCGACTTCATCTATCTCTCCCTTTCTTTTTATAATATCAACTCTCTCTCTCCCTCTCTATTATATTTATACACACTCTCTCTCTCTCTCTCTCTCTCTCTCTCTTAATATTACACACTCACCTCTCCTCTCCAATATATACACAGCAGCAGCCATGCTTGGCCGAGCCCCTCTCCTTGCCGACATCACCACCTCACCATCATCATCTTCTTCTTCTTCTTCACAACCCTCTCCACCATCATTATCATCAAACCACCACCATGATCACCATCACCGAACCTCCGCCACCGCACAACCGCCCCCGCCGTGCCCGGTGCTGCGCACCGCCGCCCTGGCCGGCGACCACGCTGCAGCAGTAGCTGTGCCAGCGGCAGCAGCCGCGAGCAATACATGCACGCGCGCGCACGCGCGCGCACGCGCGCGCACGCGCGGATGTGTGCGTGGCCGTACGCCACCACGTGGCCGGCCCGCACCACCGTGAGCTCCCCTACCGTCCAGCGACCTCCGGCGAGCCACCCCGTGGCCAACGCCCGCTTCCCCGACGAGCCAAATAGGCGATTCGTGCATTTACGTCGAAATCCCGTCGACGCGCGCGAAGGAAAGTTTCAGAAATTGTGTTTCGGGACAGCGACTTCGTACATGTTTTCTGGGAGATCCGACCATTGGATCGGTGAACTCTTTGCTCCGTCGCAATCTCGGTATATCCATCTTCACTCCTGTCAATTTTCGTCCGTTAATTACGTCGTTTGATACCTCAAAACTGGCCACCAAGTTGACACTTTAAATTGAACTGTTTTTGGACAGTTTCGTGGAGCCGACTTCGTCAGCTCATAACTTCGCCGTCGTAGCTCCGTTTTGCGCACCGTCAGTTCCGGTGCACAGCTGGTATAACCATCTTCCTGTCTCTTTTAGATTTCGTTTCGTTTTAAGCACGTTTGGTCGGTTGAATTCGACGCCAAAGTTGGCCGTCCAAATTCTTTAAATTGCACTTGTAAAATTCCATTTTTGAACTCGGGACTCCGGATTCAATTTCTGACACCACCAGTAGACTCGTGGCGTCGTTCTGGCATGTTTTCATATAAAGTTTGCTTGATTTGGAGAACGTGGGCCTTGGCACGTATTTCGGTGTAAAACGGGTCCCACTTTTCGGGTCAATGGGTCACTTTGAGATCGGCTCATCGGAATCCAATTCCGGATATACCGTTGAGTTCATATCGTCATTCTGGACTCGTTGACATATAATTTGCTGAGTTTTGAAGATATTTGCTCCGGCACGCATTTTCGTGCAAACCGGATACCAAGTGTCGCGTCAACGTATCATTTTGAGATCGGCACATCGGAATCCTATTCCGGATATACCGTTGAGTTCGTATCGTCATTCTGGATTTGTGAACATATAATTTGCTCGGTTTTGTAGACTTCTATCCCGACACGCTTTTCGGTGCAAAGTGTGTCCAACGGCGGACATCATTTTGACCCGAAATTACCGTTTTGCCCCTGTATCCAAATTGGACTTATGGGTAGGCTATCCTAGCTGATTTGACCATTTTGGACACGTAGGTTATATTTATTTTATCATCCTACAACATCTGTAGATTTTGATTATGTATTATCCTTAATTTATAATTAATTATTTTTCTAGATATTGTTACTTTCTGGTTTTGAATTTTTATATATATTTTAATTGCTGTAAAAATCTTGGAAAAATGGTATTTAAATATTATGTTAATTTAGCTAATTTATTATAATTTTTCTAGCATTTAATAAGTACTTTTGGTATTTTATAAAAATAGGAAAACAGAACTCATTTTCAGTATATTTATGTTTGCTCATTTTAATAAATATTTATGAGGGTTTATAAATCCCAGAAAAATTAGTATAAATTTCTATAATTAACGAGGATCATTTTGGTACTTTATTTTATATATATTTAAGCTTTTTGTCTATCTCAAAAATTATTGGAACTTAATGTACAGTTTGATTTATTTATTAAATAATTACGACTTTCAATATTTTGCGTTGATTTGAGTTGTTATAGTATTGGACCTCACCCCGCACTAGTGTAAAGACCCTAGAGAGTTAATTTGTGTATATTGGCACTTCACATTAGACTTTTATGCTAGGTCCCCACTTGGCTAGTATCCAGTTAGGAGTCGTGTCACACCACTAGTATATTGTTGATCATAGCTTAGAACTGAGTTTGTATGTCATTATTGACAGGACACCGGACATCTATATCTTCGTACTAGTATTCTTGCTATGCTCGAGGCAAGTACATCTACACACTCATTTGCTGTCTTTTAATGCTAGAACATGTATTAACCCTGTTAAAATACTGCTTTCTGAATAACTGCAAGTTAAATCTTCACATGTTACATTAAATTGGTCCCTACCATGCTTAGGACAGTTATCATATCTTCTCATGTTCCTTACTGGTTCTCAGTACATGTTTTACTATACTTTTATACTACTCGGAGTATTCACATGTTTCATACTGTTCCCAGTACCGGTTATGCTTATATTACTCCCAGTGTCTCTCACATATTTTTACTGTTCTCGTATCTCTCACATGATAGAATATGGGTTATGGGGAAACTGATAGTAGTGTACGTGATCATGACCCCCCTACAGTAGCGAGCGAGGTCGCATTTTATATGCATACCTTGCCGCAGGCCATTATCCCACATTTCTGTACGGATGTACACCTATGCCTGTTGACTTGTACGTATGTACATTTTATTTATATGTACCACAGTACATTGTACATCTATTGACCGATCACGTGCCTGCTACAGTTTTAAACATTATATATACATCTGTCTCTATGACATATGTATCCTTGCCATGCTAGATTATGAGATATACCATGATTCCATATATGCCATGTTCCCTGTGTTACTATGATATTGTGATCCCAGTTGTACCATGAGGCCATGTTTCTAGTATTTTCTGTTTTATAGACTTATCACACCATGTCTCTTGTTGTACATCTCTTTCATTATATGTTCAGTACTTTAGTTGTAGAGGTTGTACTTGCTCCCGTCCTGACAGGATAACGTTGTAGGTTTACTTTTCGAGAAGGAAACGCTGTGTGTTACATGTTATGGTACTGCATTGAGGACCTGGCCTTAGCTCCAATAGAGGCCCCAGCGGGGAACCTTGCTTAGATATCTTTCTCGTGTTTTGGGACTTAGACTTTGGTATGTACTTATATTTGGATACTGGACTTTGTCTCCAGTTAGATACTTTGGAAGTGTATTATTATATCTGTACTTGTTTACCTTCGCTTATAGATGCTGTGTTGTGATGAACTTTAAATATGGTTTTAGAACTATTAGCTGCTTAGATTCTTTATTGTCTATTCTTAGAACAGCTTACTACGCTTTGACCAAGCGTAGGCTGGACATGGCTCGGCCCGGCCCAACAATTTGGGTAACGGGTCGTGACATGTTTTTTTGGCGGCCCATGCAGGTCTCGACTTAAGTTGTTTGGTTACGTTATTGTACCAAGCATGCCTGCAATTAGGATCTAGGACAACTTGTTAACACTAGGGATAAACATTTAGAACACCTAGAGGATTACTAGGATTGCAACATAGGAAAACTCATCACAGCATAGGACCGTTTACTGTATTTAGTATCTTGTTTGAAATTCAGTATGTTACAATTTAGACCAAGTTTGTACCTTTGGGATGACCCCTGAGGATCTCACTCTAATCTCACTCTAATCTTATCTAGAAATCAGTTTTCACTTATTTCTATTTGCTCTTCTTTAAATTCGTTGTTGAATTTAATTTCAGATTTTGTTGTTAACTTTGATCTTGCATCGTGATAAATTTTGTGGATTAAATTATGATATATCCTGATAAGGTAAACGTCTGCTTTAGTTATGGAGTTTAGAATTTATCGCAGCCATATTAGCTAGTATGATAAAAACAAAGAGCCTGATTTCGGATATACTATCCTATTCATAGAATTTAGACTTTCTTGCAGCCATACCGGTTGGCGTGGCGAGGATTCTAGATAATATGATTTTAGGGAGTATACCTTAGTTATGACTCTATCGTTTATTGCATCTAAGCTTACTGGTGTGGCGAGAATTCTGGCAACATGATTTCAGGAAGACGCGTATGGTTATCAGATCATATCCCAACTTGGTTTACTTTCTTATGATCGAATGAGCAAGAATAAGTTCTTATCATTATTCTTCTCCGTCTTGATTAACTCTGTTCTATCTACATCTACAACTAGGATTACAGGTTCTCTAGGACTCTCCAATAGGATTGCTTTCGCGTTATCTTTTGGACATAATTATTTTTGTGTTCCATCTTTCCTATGACTTGACTAAACTCTTCTTTGTTAACCTCTTGGATAATTCTTCTCGTTATAAATCTCGTTGTCTTCGTACCATTCTTGGAGATATTCCAATAAACTTTCCTGTCTTGCTTGACCTTTAACTTGTTTGGACACCGTTATGGATTGCTTGACCCAGTCTTAGGCCTTGTTACCTTCTATTTGATAGACGACCGAAATAGCCAAACCTTGTTGACTGATCCTGTAGTATAACTATAAATGTATGGTGTGATTGTGATAAGTACTTTTCCTAGGGATTGGTTAGATTAAGATTATGGAACAAGTATGGGTGACTGACTGTAGTAGACTTGGAAACCATTAAGAACGATTGTATTGGTATTATGACTCGATGATAGGGTATCTAAGATGGAAAAATGAGATATTATATTGTTGTGACTATGGATTGAGGATTAGAATCTTGTGCTTAGAGTTTGAGGATTGGATATTCTTAGGACTTTGATGACCAAGTGATTATTGGTTATCTACGGGCTAATTACAGGTGATTAAAGGGTAGATCGATATGTGGATTGATATAGAATAAGTTAGAATGAGTTATCGTATTGCATACGAGATCGAAAAGATATCAGTTAAAAGGACAAGGAATAAGACAAAGACATATGTACATTGGTAATTAATAAATCGGGAGTTTTGAAATCGAGGATTTATATTCGGAGGACTTGTTGAGTAAAAAGAAGAAGGCTCTACGCCAAGGATAGAAATTGAACGTATGATTTCAAGGAGAAACTGTAGGAAGGGATTGACGATAAATGATACTAAGGAACTGTGGATTGATAGAATATGGATACTTAGGATATGATAAGGAAATCCAGTATTTACAATTGTAGTTGGAAATATGGTTGATGATTAAGCATTTTAGGCTTATAGACATGTGCAGAGAATGACCTATATTTTAGGGTATACGTTAAGGTTCCATGCTAGTATGGAAGATTCTAAAGGAGATATATGACGTAGTTTATGATAGAAGTACCTTTGTTGAACCTGACTCAAAAAGATTGTAAAGAGAAACAGAAGAGATGATTACTAGGGTAGCAGATTGAGTATCGTAGCCAGAGCAGCTATATGTTATAGTTTGACCTATGGGATGATTTTTAATTTCGAGGACGAAATTTTTGTAAGGTGGGTAGGATGTAAGCCCCCTGAATTTTAGGGTTTATTTTTATTTTTCTTAATGAATTATTTTTCGATAAATGTTTTATTATTTAATTGTTTAGATCATTAATGTACCTTTCCGTAGCTTTGACTTCTGGAGCGTCAGGGATGCCAATCTCTGTAAACTCTCTTAATGGGTTTTGTTGTAGACAAGATTATCTTCGTTTTGATATATCCTGTCCCACTTAAATTCGTTCCCTTGTGCTCTTTTTGTATCGCGCAAGTTCGGGTCAACTTAGACCAATTAATAATTGAATAATTATTCCCACTTTTATTTTTGATCATCGTTTGCACGTTACCGTTGCTTTTAATTTAGGAGCACCAGATCAGCCATTTTCTCGAAACCAACTTCTCATAAATGATCTACTCGAGACGCTCTTCACCCATGACCTTCGTGTCCCACTCAGACACTTCATTTTGTGCTCCATTTTCTTCGCACAACTTCCGGGTCAATTTAGGCCGATTTATTTTCTGCCGTGAAACCCGATTTAATTTCCGATTTAATTTCAGGACCCGACATCGATCCAGCCTGTCAACCCGAAGTATGGACGTGGCCCACATGAAGCCTACTACCCGCATGACTCTTGTGTTCCATTTATTGGATTCTCCGTATATCATTTATTTACCCATGATTATAAATCCCTATTTTTAATTTAATTATCGCCCCCGGTTCGATTTTGACCCGACCCGGCTCGACCGAACCCGAACCCAAGCTCCACGTTGCTCTTTCATGACTGCCCGAGTACCCTACATAATTTCCCTATTTTTCCTATTTTTAATATCTATTTATTCTCTCTCTATTCTACAAATATCTCATTTAATATCCCTTATATATATATATACATATATATATATATATATATATATATATAAATATCTCTCACTCACACTCTCTCTCCAAACAAATACCACATCACCCCATCCCCATCTCCAGCACAGCTAACCCCCCCTTTGGCCGACTTCATCTATCTCTCCCTTTCTTTTTATAATATCAACTCTCTCTCTCCCTCTCTATTATATTTATACACACTCTCTCTCTCTCTCTTAATATTACACACTCACCTCTCCTCTCCAATATACACACAGCAGCAGCCATGCTTGGCCGAGCCCCTCTCCTTGCCGACATCACCACCTCACCATCATCTTCTTCACAACCCTCTCCTCTATCATTATCATCAAACCACCACCATGATCACCATCACCGAACCTCCGCCACCGCACAACCGCCCCCGCCGTGCCCGGTGCTGCGCACCGCCGCCCTGGCCGGCGACCATGCTGCAGTAGCAGCTGCGCCAGCGGCAACAGCCGCGAGCAATACATGCACGCGCGCGCGCACGCACGGATGTGTGCGTGGCCGTGCGCCACCACGTGGCCGGCCCGCAGCACCGCGAGCTCCCCCACCGTCCAGCGACCTCCGGCGAGCCACCCCGTGGCCAACGCCCGCTTCCCCGACGAGCCAAATAGGCGATTCGTGCATTTACGTCGAAATCCCGTCGACGCGCGCGAAGGAAAGTTTCAGAAATTGTGTTTCGGGACAGCGACTTTGCGCGTGTTTTCTGGGAGATCCGACCGTTGGATCGGCGAACTCTTTGCTCCGTCGCAATCTCGGTATATCCATCTTTACTCGTGTCAATTTTCGTCCGTTAATTACGTCGTTTGATACCTGAAAACTGGCCACCAAGTTGACACTTTAAATTGAACTGTTTTTGGACAGTTTCGTGGAGCCGAATTCGTCAGCTCGTAACTTCGCCGTCGCAGCTCTGTTTTACGCACCGTCAGTTCCGGTGCACAGCTGGTATAACCATCTTCCTGTCTCCTTTAGATTTCGTTTCGTTTTAAGTACGTTTGGTCGGTTGAATTCGACGCCAAAGTTGGTCGTCCGAATTCTTTAAATTGCACTTGTAAAATTTCATTTTTGAACCCAGGACTCCGGATTCAATTTCTGACACCACCAGTAGACTCGTGGCGTCGTTCTGGCATGTTTTCATATAAAGTTTGCTTGATTTGGAGAACGTGGGCCCTGGCACGCATTTCGGTACAAAACGGGTCCCACTTTTCGGGTCAACGGGTCACTTTGAGATCGGCTCATCGGAATCCAATTCCGGATATACCGTTGAGTTCGTATCGTCATTCTAGACTCGTTGACATATAATTTGCTGAGTTTTGAAGGCATTTGCTCCGGCACGCATTTCCGTGCAAACCGGATACCAAGTGTCGCGTCAACGTATCATTTTGAGATCGGCACATCGGAATCCTATTTCGGATATACCGTTGGGTTCGTATCGTCATTCTGGATTCGTGGACATATAATTTGCTAGGTTTTGTAGACTTCTATCCCGACACGCTTTTCGGTACAAAGTGTGTCCAACGGCGGACATCATTTTGATCCGAAATTACCGTTTTGCCCCTGTATCCAAATTGAACTTATGGGTAGGCTATTCTAGCTGATTTGACCGTTTTGGACACGTTGGTGATATTTATTTTATCATCCGACAACATCGTAGATTTTGATTATGTATTATCCTTAATTTATAATTAATTATTTTTCTAGATATTATTACTTTCTGGTTTTGAATTTTTATATATATTTTAATTACTGTAAAAATCTTGGAAAAATGGTATTTAAATATTATGTTAATTTAGCTAATTTATTGTAATTTTTCTAGCATTTAATAAGTACTTTTGGTATTTTATAAAAATATAAAAATAGAACTCATTTTCAGTATATTTATGTTTGCTGATTTTTAATAAATATTTATGAGGGTTTATAAATCCCAAAAAAATTAGTATAAATTTCTATAATTAACGAGGATCATTTTGGTACTTTATTTTATATATATTTAAGCTTTTTGTCTATCTCAAAAATTATTAGAACTTAATGTACAGTTTGATTTATTTATTAAATAATTACGACTTTCAATATTTTGCGTTGATTTGAGTTGTTATAGTATTGGACCTCACCCCGCACTAGTGTAAAGACCCTAGAGAGTTAATTTGTGTATAGTGGTACTTCACATTAGACTTTTATGCTAGGTCCCCACTTGGCTAGTATCCAGTTAGGAGTCGTGTCACACCACTAGTATATTGTTGATCATAGCTTAGAACTGAGTTTGTATGTCATTATTGACAGGACACCGAACATCTATATCTTTGTACTAGTATTCTTGCTATGCTCGAGGCAAGTACATCTATACACTCATTTGCTGTCTTTTAATGCTAGAACATGTATTAACCCTGTTAAAATACTGCTTTCTGAATAACTGCAAGTTAAATCTTCACATGTTACATTAAATTGGTCCCTACCATGCTTAGGACAGTTATCATATCTTCTCATGTTCCTTACTGGTTCTCAGTGCATGTTTTACTATACTTTTATACTACTCGGAGTATTCACATGTTTCATACTGTTCCCAGTACCGGCTATGCTTATATTACTCCCAGTGTCTCTCACATATTTTTACTGTTCTCGTATCTCTCACATGATAGAATATGGGTTATAGGGAAACTGATAGTAGTGTACGTGATCATGACCCCCCTACAGTAGCGAGCGAGGTCGCATTTTATATGCATACCTTGCCGCAGGCCATTATCCCGCATTTCTGTACGGATGTACACCTATGCCTGTTGACTTGTACGTATGTACATTTTATTTACATGTACCATAGTACATTGTACATCTATTGACCGATCACGTGCCTGCTACAGTTTTAAACATTACATATACATCTGTCTCTATGACATATGTATCCTTGCCATGCTAGATTATGAGATATACCATGATTCCAGATATGCCATGTTTCCTGTGTTACTATGATATTATGATCCCAGTTGTACCATGAGGCCATGTTTCTAGTATTTTCTGTTTTATAGACTTACCACACCATGTCTCTTGTTGTACATCTCTTTCATTATATGTTCAGTACTTTAGTTGTAGAGGTTGTACTTGCTCCCGTTCTGACAGGATAACGTTGTAGGTTTACTTTTCGAGAAGGAAACACTGTGTGTTACATGTTATGGTACTACATTGAGGACCTGGCCTTAGCTCCAGTAGAGACCCCAGCGGGGAACCTTGCTTAGATATCTTTCTCGTGTTTTGGGACTTAGACTTTGGTATGTACTTATATTTGGATACTGGACTTTGTCTCCAGTTGATACTTTGGAAGTGTATTATTATATCTGTACTTGTTTACCTTCGCTAATAGATGCTGTGTTGTGATGAACTTTAAATATGGTTTTAGAACTGTTAGCTGCTTAGATTCTTTATTGTCTATTCTTAGAACAGCTTACTACGCTTTGACCAAGCGTAGGCTGGACATGGCTCGGCTCGGCCCAACAATTTGGGTAATGGGTCGTGACAGGTACTACATGTTCTGTGCGTTTCACTTACATGACGTATCACTATGCTTCACTGGTTCTTTGATCACTTGTGACATATACTCTTATGATCACAGAGTCTCCTAGAATCTCTTATCCCATTTACTGGGTATCTTAGAATCTCCTAGAATCCCTATTTATGGGACATCCATGTATCACCCTTCGGGGGCCTTTGCATGGAATCATAACATAACCTGGTTGGATCCTTGTGTATTGATTGGGGGTACGGGGGAGTAGAAGTAGACATATGAATAATACCCAAGTACTATCTTATCAGAATCTCTTCCATAGTGTCTTATCAGAATCTCCTATGCCATTTACATGTCTATATTGTACTCTGACTCACTAGCCACTGTTAGTCTCTATTTATAGTAGATATTTCTATTACAGCTCTCTCTCTGTTTACATACAGTATTTCTTTCAGTACCTGTATCTTACTTTACTGCATGATTATATTTTCTAACCTGCTATGAACTGCTGAGATGTAATGTGCTTGCTCCTGTCCTGACTGGACCTGTTGATAAATTTTACAGATAGCATGGAGGTTGCCTGCTTGCCTAGAGGAGACACAGTAGAGGTTGTATAGGTAGCTAGGGTTTTGCTCAGTTTACTTTCAGTTGTCTTGAGTTGTATTTATGGATTTCTGTATTTGAGTTTTGAGATGTATTTCTGGGTTGTGTATCTTAGACACTTAGACTTCTATCTGCTGTATCTCTTTTGGATTTCATGTTTTATCTATCTTCCATTATGCTCTACCTTAGATGTGATTGAGTTTACTTTCTGCTATGTTACCCCCATTCGGGGAGTATAAACTGCTTAGCCTTATACTTTTAGATGTATGAGACCTAGGATAGCGTTCTACCGCCGACACTGCGGCGTAGGCTGGGCGTTGTTACGTTCTTGTGCCCTTACTCTAGGGTGCGGGTCGTGACACATTTTTAGTGGTGGCCCATGCAGGTCCAGTTTGTGTAGTGGTATTCGAACTAGAGTACCATTACAGCCTGCAGTAGGATTAGGATATATTTTGAAGATACTCAATCACAGTTAGGATCCTTTGAGAGATTCCTGGGACGACCCTTGAGAATCTTATTTAAATTCGATTTGAAAACTCTCTTTTTTCCTTGATTTGATTATCGTTATTTTCTGTTGTTGAATTTGATTTTGATGGATTATTGTTGAATTTGAGTCTGTATTTATTGATTTTGATGGAAGATTGTTGAATTTTGAATCTTGATGTTAGCTGTAGCATCCGAGTTTGTATTTATATGATTTGAAGGATTTTTGCTCATTTTTGAATCTTGATGTTCGTTGATAAATTTGATTTGATTTTGGGTATTCATTGTTGATTTAATTTAAATTTTGTCAAGATGAAATTATATGGGCTAGGTCATCTAAGTTATGGAATCTCGTCTTCTATAGTCACATTAGCCAGCATGGTGAGGGCATATAGTCTGATTTTGGATTTATTTCTCGGGTGTGAAAATTTAAGGTTTTCGCAGCCAAGCTAGCGGCATCGCAAAAATGTTAAATACCATGGTTCTAGAGGTATGTGCCAAAGTCGAGGACTCTGTGATTATCGTAGCCTTGCTTACTAGTATGACGAGGATTTAGAGTACCATGATTTTGGATAGATGCATATGATTATCAGATTGTACCTTAAATATTTTTGAACATGTTTTCTCTACTTTTGTTCCAGTCCTTCAAATTTATTATTATTATTATTATTATTATTATTATTATTATTATTATTATTATTTGTTTGCTTTGTTTTGCTTCTCATTATTTAACTTAGGAGTAGCTTTAGCTGTTTTATAAACCTTGTGTAACTTCTTACAAAATTTATTTCTTCTTAATACAATAAATCAATGATTTTGCTAGACCTTATTTTGGATTTGGTATTATAATTCTGGTTTCAAAAAAAATGGGTTCCTCTTTTAAACAGATAAGCAGAACAGATTCTATTATCATTCTTTTCCTGCCAATATTTTTATTACCATCATTCCTTGTCTTATATACCTGTCCTGATTATATCAATTCCGTCTCGTATCACATTCTGTCAGCTGTACTTGAACCCCTGAATCTTTATATCGTTTTTATCTGAGAAATATTGAGGAAGTGACGTGAATCATCTAGGTCAAAAATGATGTAATTGGTTATCATATGATGATTTTGTAGGAATCAGAATGTTGGATGTCAAATATGAAAAATTTGAAATGGAGATGTGGTAAAGGTTTAAAATAAAGTCGAGGGATAAATGTTATCAATTTAGAAACAATCACAGAAATTTGGTTATGAATAATTCATGGATGTATTTCAAAACTAATGAGGATGTTCAAGGTCAACCTAGTTTTGAGAACTAGAAAATCTCGGTTATTGATTCTTGGGAACTATTACAAGGCTATGTAGAAATTTAGGGATGGAAAGGAGAATTTAATTGTATTCTATGATTATGCGAAGTTGAACCAGATATTGTAAGAGGGTGACTAGAGACAGAGAGAACACAAAGAATTTAAGCTATAGGAATTATTTTAGATGATTGGAGAAAATTGTAGAATTCAAAAGGATAATATTTGAAGGTGAACGTTGAGGAAAATATGAAGGTTGATTTATAAACAAGAATAAATTTTGTGGGACATAGTGGTATTGGAGTTTAGTAAATACGAGACTCGATTTAGACAAGTTCAAAAATTTCATAAACTGGATTTAGGGGTTTCAGATCTAAATTAAAACGAGGTGAAGGAATTTGGAAATTTTGATTAAATGAATAAGTGTTGACCCCTAAATAAGAGGGGTATGTTTCGTGGAAAATGTTATAGAAGTTAGAAATTTTGTCTATGGTGATCACGGTAAAGGTTTAGATGACTGAAGGTTATAAAATTTTGATGATAGTCATATGAAGGTTGATTTTCATATTGGGACTTGTGAGAAAAAAATATGGTTTGTCAAATGATAAACTGATAGTATTAGAGAGGGATGATTTACTGACTTCGTATGAAATCTTTTCCTGTTTTCTCTAAAAAGGGTTTTTCAATATCATTGAATCCTAGTTTCCTTAATCACGACCAAATCGACTTCAATTATCTTTTCTTATCTTGGGTTGTACTCAATTGATTAAATTCGATTACGACCTGAATCACCATCCTCGTATGCTCGTTCTCAGACTTTGTTGAACTGTCCTCCATATTGCCCAAATCTTGATTTCCCTAATTTGATCAACTTAGATCGTATCGAGACTAATTATTCTTAATATATATTGTGATTGGATTTCCATACAATTGACTTTCATTCTTTAACTTCTGATTTTGATTTTTCTTTGAATAGTACCCCTTTATAGATAATTGGTAGTTATCTTTATTTTATTTTTGATGAGCACCAGTTTCATGTAGGATGGTAGACTGACTTACAGTTTTGATGATTGTTATTCTGTATCCTTTCTAGTTTAGCACCCTAGATCGCCTGTGTGTTTGGATATCCTATGACCGTTTTGGTTAGCATGACTAGTATATCTAGATGAGACTTCACTACCACCGCATGCCATGACCCTGTATGCCGTCCTTTTTGATGGTATGATTTGTTTAAGTTCTGGGACTTGATTGTGGGGGTTTGACCTAGAAGGAGTATGAACATTTTAATTTCGATGACAAAATTTTTATAAGGTGGGTAGGATGTGAGCACCCTGAATTTCGGGTTGATTTTTATTTTATTTTATTTTATTTTCTGATTGATTGGTTTCGATAAATAATATATTCTGTTATTTTTCCTTAAGTGTGCTTTTCCGTGCCTTTGATATTTGGAGTGTCAGGGATGTTCAACTCTGGAAATCTTCTTCACGAGTTTTGGAGTGGACAAGATTACCTTCATGATGGTATATATTGTCCCACTCAGACTTGTTCCCTTGTGCTCTTTTTGCTTTGCAGAACTTCGGGTCGATTTAGACCATTTGATTATTAATTAATTTTCCCACTCTTTTCCTTGATCATTTTTAGCACGTTACCGTGACTTTTCATTTGGGAGCACAAGACCGGTTATTTTCTTGAAACCAACTTCTCATTGATGATCTACTTGAGACGCTCGTCACCCATGACCTTCGTGTCCCACTCAGACACGCCATTTTGTGCTCTATTTGCTTCGCACAACTTTTCTGACACATGACCCGATTTTATTTCACCCCACGGCGTCACATTCATTTTCCAACTTGATTTATGGGTACCCTGTCGACCAAAACCTGTCAGCCCCAATTATGGACATAGCCCACATTGAGCCTACTAACCGTCCGACACTTGTGTCCCATTTATTGGAATTCCCATGTGCTACTTATTTACCCACGAGCATCAACACCTAATTTTAATTCGATTATTGCATAATGTCTGATTTTGATCCAATCCGGCTCCACCAAGTCCAGCCCAGCTTTGTGCTACCCTCCATCGTGACACCCTCATTTTTTTGTATCCAAAAATAATATTCAATACCTAGTTTTCTATTCTAAATATTGAGTGTAAATTTCTGTTGATTTAATCCTATAGGAATAACCTATTTTTCTTACAAATTAATTCTAGCCATTGATCCTTCTAATAAATCTGATCCATTAATCTTCCTACATGGCAAACTTTTCCCACACTCTCACAAACTTTTTCCCCACAGCCGGCCCTAACCCCAAGATTTCACACTTTTCTCTCTCTCACTCATTTATTATTATCATCTTCTCTCTCTCTCCCACTCTTATTTGTTTTTCCCACAAACAAAACCACAGCACACACACACACAGCCCGACACTCTCCCCTCCTCCTGGCCGAGCATGGCGACCACCCCCCTAGGCCATCGGCCACCACCGAGCTTGGCCGCGCCACACCTGGCCACCATCAGCCCCGGCCTACTCCTTCTTCCCTCCTCCTTCCTCCTCTCACTATTCCACCGCAACCACCATCAACACCTCGGCCGCCACCACCAAGCCATCACCACCACATCCTCCATCCCGCCGTGGCCGTCGCACCTTGGCCGCGCAGCCCCCGCCATCGCCGGCCAGGCCAGGGTGCAGCCTCCCTGCGCGAGCCACTCCGGCCAGCAGCAGCCGCACGCATACATGGCGTGCATGCGCGCGCGCACGGGCCGCCGCCGTGCGCTGCCGCGCTGCCGTGCGGCCGCCGTGGCCCCCCTGGACATGTGCCCCACTCCGACGAGCAGCCCCCTGACGGCCACCGTCCTCCGGGACGCGCCGTCGAGACGATTCGTGCGTTTCGCACGAAGTTCCGTCGTGACGCGCGCGGGATTGATTCAGAATTTGCGTTCCGTCGCAGCGATTTCGTGCATGTTTTCCCGGGAATTCGACCATTGGATCGGTGATTTCTTTACTCCGTCACAATCTCGGTATATCCACCTTCACTCCTGTCAATTTTCATCCGTTGATTTTATTGTTTGATGCCTCAAAACCGGCCACCAAGTTGACCGTTTAAATTGTATTAATTTTGGACAGTTTTGCGGGGTCAACTTCGTCAGCTTATACCTCCTCCACCGCAGCTCCGTTTGGCGTGCTACCAGTTCCTGTGCGAAGCTGGTATAACCCTTTTGCTACCCCTCCAGTTTCGTTTCATTATGAGCTTGTTTGATTGGTTGAATTCGACGCCAAAGTTGGCCGTCCGAATTCGTAATTTCTAACTTGTAAAATTCTATTTTTGAATACGGGACTCCAGATTTCATTTCTGACACCACCATTAGACTCGTGGCATCGTTCTGGCATGTTTTCATATAAAATTTGTTAGATTTGGAGGACGTGGGCCTCGACACGTTTTTCGGTGCAAAGTGGGTCCCACAGTCCGGGTCAACGGGACTTTTTGACGCCGGCTCATCGGAATCCAATTCCGGATATACCGTTGAGTTCGTATCGTCATTCTGGACTCGTTGACATATAATTTGCTAGGTTTTGGTGGACATTGGATCCGGCACGTATTTCGGTGTAAGTCGGATACCAATATCCGGGTCAACGGGTCATTTTGAGATCGGCTCATCGGAATCCAATTCCGGATATACCGTTGAGTTCGTATCGTCATTCTGGACTCGTTGACATGTAGTTTTCTGAGTTTTGAGAACTTTGACTCCGGCACGCATTTCCGTGCAAACCGGAATTCCAAGTTTTGGTCAACGGACCAAATTGAGATCAGGTCAACGGAATCCAATTCTGGAGATACCGTTGGGTTCGTATCGTCATTCTGGTTTCGTGGACATATAATTTGCTATATTTTATAGACTTGTTTTCTTGCACGTTTTTCGGTGCAAAACGGCTCCGACACGAACACCGTTTTGACCCGAAATTACTTTTTTGCCCTTGTGTCCAAATTGGACCGATGGGTAGGCTATCCTAGCTAATTTGACCATTCTGGACACGTTGGCGTTGTTTATTTCATCGTTCGACAATGTTTGTTGATAATTTCTCCGAGTTTAACCTTTTGATAATTAATTAATAATTAATTCTTATAATGTTCTTATTTCGGGATTAGTACAACGAAACTGAGCTCGGTCAATTCCAGTGATCTCACATCGCTGAAATTGACAAGATGGACACGTGGATCACTATAATAAGATTATCAACTTTACCGTTGATCATCTCGTCTCGATTTGCGTGTCGTAAGTTTCGATGTACCAATAACGAAGTGCACTTTATATCTTTAATAATTAGACTAGAATTGACCCTGTTTGACCAGAATTGACCAGTTGACCCAAAGTCAACTGTAAGTCAACACTTGACCTAGTTTGACAAGATTATTGGCCGGAGTCGACCTAGAGTTGTTTTGACTTAGAAGAACCTAGGATAATATAGATTGCTTATAGAGATTCATTTATTACAACTTGAACACCTTGTAACCTGTGTTGCTTTAAATAGGACTCTGTGGCTTCAGTTGGACCCCCTATTCTTATCAGCTGTTCAGGTTATCAGGCGAGTACATTCTCTGATCATTTCATATCCTGCTTAGAATTATTTTCTGCATTAAATTACTTTACTTGTACTGTTACGTTGGTCACACGGATTGGTACTATATGGATCCCTTCTTGAGATGTTATCCTTAGGGAGCATCGGGTACTACATGTTCTGTGCGTTTCACTTACATGGCGTATCACTATGCTTCACTGGTTCTTTGATCACTTGTGACATATACTCTTATGATCACAGAGTCTCCTAGAATCTCTTATCCCATTTACTGGGCATCCTAGAATCTCCTAGAATCCCCATTTATGGGACATCCATGTATCACCCTTCGGGGGCCTTTGCATGGAATCATAACATAATCTGGTTGAATCCTTGTGTATTGATTGGGGGTACGGGGGAGTAGAAGTAGACATGTGAATAATACCCAAGTAGTATCTTATCATAATATCTTCCATAGTGACTTATCAGAATCTCCTATGCCATTTATATGTCTTTATTGTACTCTGACTCACTAGCCACTGTTAGTCTCTATTTATAGTAGATATTTCTATTACAGCTCTCTCTCTCTGTTTACATACAACATTTCTTTCAGTACCTGTATCTTACTTTACTGCATGATTATATTTTCTAACCTGCTATAAACTGTTGAGATGTAATGTGCTCGCTCCTGTCCTGACTGGACCTGTTGATAAATTTTACAGATAGCATGGAGGTTGCCTGCTAGCCTAGAGGAGACACAGCAGAGGTTGTATAGGTAGCTAGGGTTTTGCTCAGTTTACTTTCAGTTGTCTTGAGTTGTATTTATGGATTTCTGTATTTGAGTTTTGAAATGTATTTCTGGGTTGTGTATCTTAGACACTTAGACTTCTATCTGCTGTATCTCTTTTGGATTTCATGTTTTATCTATCTTCTATTATGCTCTACCTTAGATGTGATTGAGTTTACTTTCTGCTATGTCACCCCCATTCGGGGAGTATAAACTGCTTAGCCTTATACTGTTAGATGCATGAGACCTAGGACAGCGTTCTACCGCCGACACTGCGGCGTAGGCTGGGCGTTGTTACGTTCTCGTGCCCTTACTCTAGGGTGCGGGTCGTGACAGAAGTAAGCTGAGTCTTCGGAAGCTAGCTCTAAATTTGGCCATGCAAAACCAGAGAGGTTAGACATCAAATAGCAAGTACCACAAAGGAAGCACGACATGAAGACTTAGAACCAATGGTAAGAGTTAAGAATATGATAAATAGATCTCTGCTTGCTACTGGGGTTCACACAACATCATGACACTTCAAGCCAACTTCCCAACCAAATAAGGACAGAAGTTGACCCATCATGTCCTGACATTTTGATCATCTCAGTAGTTAACAGAGTAGGTACAGCACACAAAAAAATCAATTTAAATGGCAATACAACTACTACGGCTTACTAACTGTAAGTTCCAAGTTACCCTGGAAATAGGCAATAAGGGATTCCTCAGTTCTTACAATATACAGCAAGGATAGTCTACCCAATAATCAATTACGCCAATCATGAATTAGACGTGTCCCAGCGGGATGCCCGTCATCAATATATAAAAATATAAACATATACCACTCCCTGCCCGTGTGGCAGGTTTGCAGTATTTGTGGGAACCAGCCGGCATGTCGGGGCACTAATTGTCCCGAGATGGCTGCCATGTAAGAACTTGGAAATCCATTCTCTCCATGCAATCGTTATTTTATTTAGCTTAATAGTCCCTATGTTAATTGAAATCTTATGTCGTGGATCATCATTCAGAATGAGTACTTTCGTACAGAGTACGATATGCATAACTCTACAACGATGCCCGTGCGGTTAGGTTGTAGGTCTTACATAGCGTAATGCAACAATCAAACCTAGCCACGGAATAATCATGCCTTGACTGTAAGGTACACATGCTGCTTTTGTAGAAATTAAGTTGAAGTCTACACGCATCCATATGCCAATTTTCGGGATCGGCTAGTCGATTGCGATAGTTCATGGTTAGTATATGAACGTGTCTCATTCAATTCACTAAGACGACTAGCCAGTCTTTTTGTTCCAACTAGGAACGCATGATCAATCATTTAGTCAAGGTAACAATCAATGTCAATTCGTGACAAGCAAGAAAGTCAAACTAGTATTTAGTATGGTCGAGTCTATAACTCTCAGGGTTACGTTTCAGTCATACTGGGTATCCATAAACCAATCGAGACACAGTACACACTCCACACAACAATATGTATTAAAATATTAACATATCATGATTATATCGAGTTCATGTTAAAAAGGCATAAGGATATAATAAGGGGTGCCATGCGCCCAATAAAGGTGAATTTAGGGAAATAAATGCCCGGGCCATACTGCGCCGGGCAAGGGGGTAAGATACGCTAGTGCTAGGAAGCCTCCGGGCAGGGGAGTACGCCAAAGGAGTACGCCAACCAAGGAGTACGCGTAAAGGAAATACGCGTAAAGGAGTTACGCGTGCAGGAATACGCGTAAAGGAATACGCGTACAGGAATAAAGTTTATGCGTAAGGAAAGTACGCGTAAAGGAGTATGCATAAAGGAGTAAAGTTTATGCGTAAGGGAAGTACGCGTATAGGAGTATGCATGAAGGAGTAAAGTTTACGCGTGAACTTGTTTTACGCCAAGGCAGAGTAGACTTTGTTTTACACGTAAAACAGTCTTAACTTGCATAATCCAGATTTCATGTTGATACGAATAAACGTGGGCGTAGAGTTTGATACTACGTAGGCATGTATAAACGTGGGCGTAAAGTTTGATACTACGCAGGCACGTTTAAACGTGGGCGTAAAGTTTTTCCAAAACTCCAAATTCTATGGAACCTTCAATCTAAGCCAAAAATGGGACTTCCATAGATCAAAATGGGGTATAACACAAATCTCAACAACCTGGAACGATCAAAACTTGAAAATAAGGAAGTTTGATAGATTGAAACCACCAAAATCCGAAAATGGCAAATTTCTAGATCTACAAAAATAAAACTTCAAAATACAAAATGTCAAGTTCTAAATTATCTTAAAATTACGAGAGGAAGATAAATGAACCATAAAAATAGGTTCTCATGTAGAAGCAAGATGCACTTGCCTAAGCTCTTGGTAGGTGGAGAGAGTTATGAGGAAGAAGAAGGAGAGTAAATGAGAATAAGTGAAGAGAGAGAAAGTAGTTGGGCTTTAAATGGAAATAGTAGTAGGAAGGGGGTTGGGTTCATGATGAACTACCCTAAACCAAAACAAACCAACCCAAGCCAAACCCAAGTCAAAATAAACCAAAAGCTAAGCAAAAGCAGAAAATAAAATACAAAAAATAATTAGCATAAAATTAAAGGAATTAAATACAGAACAAATTTATAATAAATATTAAATAAATACATTCAAGCAGTACACGTATTAAAATATGTATTCTGGGAACGGGGAGTGACATCTCTACCCTCCTTAGAAAAATTTTGTCCTCGGAATTTCAAATCCAAGTAGGCCAGAAACATCAGAGCTAGACTAATCCAAGTACTAGCAATTCTAGCGAGTAAGCAGTCATTCTACAATATTAATAGCAAGTAATATATATATATATATTTATCAATCTACGATATCAAGCAATTTCTACTCATAGGGTGATAAGCATGAGGAATCAAGACAATCAAGGTACACGAAAAGAAATATACCTTGTGAGCCAAATAGGTGCGGACACCATGATCGGATATCATCCTCACATTCCCAAGTTGACTCTCCTAAGGAGTGATGACCCCAAGCAACTCGGACAAGGCTAATTGTTCGGTTCTTGAGTATCTTCTCCCTTCGGTCCAAAATGGACACCGGCTGTTCCTCGTAAGACAGGTTGGTACCAACAACCAGCTCAGAATGATCGAGTATATGGCTTGGGTCCGGTACATACCTACACAACTGAAATACATGAAACACATCATGCCCCTCTTATAACGAAGGTGAAAAGAACAAACGATAAGCAGCATCGCCTACCCTATCGAGGATAGCAAATGGGCCTACGTATCGCAGACTCAACTTCCCGCGAACGCCAAATCTAATAACCCCACGGGTAGGTGAGATCCACAAGAAAACGTGGTTCCCAACAGAAAATTCTAGCGGCCTACGATGCTGGTCTGCCCAATGACGATGCCGATCTTGCGTAACTCGAAGTCGCTCTCTAATCTCCTTAACCACTTCAACCGTCTGAACAATCATCTTTGGACCTAACATCTTTTTATTCCCGATATCATCCCATGCCAGTGGCGACCTACACTTCTTACCATATAGTGCTTCGAATGGCGCCATCCGGATACTGGCTTAATAACTGTTGTTGTACGAGAATTCGACTAAGTGCAGGTGATTCTTCTAAGATCCTCCAAAATCTAGGGTGCAAGCTCGTAACATATCTTCTAAAGTCTGAATTATTCTTTCTGATTGCCCGTCTGTCTGTGGATGGTAGGCCGTACTAAATCTTAACTTGGTACCCAGGCTATGATGTAGACTCTTCCAAAAATATGATGTAAAACGTGTATCTCTATCTAATACAATACTGACAGGGACCCCATGCTGCCTGACTATCTGCTGCATATACAACTCTGCCAACTTCTTTGTAGATTGTCCTACTCTAAAAGAAAGAAAATGTGCCACCTTCGTAAGCCGATCCACTATCACCCAAATAGCATCCTTACCACTTGGTGATCTCGGTAAACCGGTCACAAAATCTATTATGATATGCTCCCACTTCCATTCCGGGATAGGAAGCGGTTGTAATAATCCAGCTGGCCTCTGTTGTTCTGCCTTCACTTGCTGACATATTAAGCAACGAGAAACGAATCAAGCTATCTCCCTCTTCATTCCGTTCTACCAGAAGTGCTGCTTGATATCTTTGTACATTTTGGTCTCTCCGGGGTGTATAGAATACTGAGAACTGTGGGCTTCTGTCATAACCTCCTGTCTGATATCTCCACTTGGTACACATAGACGTGATCCAAATTTAAGTGTACCATCTTCGTGAATTTTTATCTCCTTCCTGAGTTCTGACTCACATTCTGTCCTAAGCTTCTGAATCCTTGGGTCCCGTGCCTGAGCTGCCTTAATCCTGTCTACCAAGTCGGATTGAACTCGTAGACTTGCCAGAATTCTGATATCACTAGGAAGTATAACCTCGATGCACATCTCTTGAAGATCTTCTAAGATATGTTTTTGTGATGTCAACATAAATGCACCGCCTCTCATGCTAAGAGCGTCCGTTACCACATTAGCCTTGTCTGGATGATACTGAAGCTCTACGTCGTAATCCTTGATCAACTCTAACCATCTTATCTGTCTCATGTTCATTTCCTTCTGAGTAAAGATGTACTTCAGACTCTTGTGGTCTGTGTACATGTCCGCTCGATCACCGTACAAGTAATGCCTCCATAGCTTCAAAGCAAATACTACTGCTGCCAACTCCAAGTCATGAGTCGGATAATTCTTCTCGTGGTCTCTAAGTTGCCTAGATGTATACGCTATCACCTTCCCATGTTGCATTAGGACACACCTAAGTCCCTTTCCTGATGCATCACAATATACAGTAAAACCTCCGGGTCCAACCGGTAATGTAAGAATAGGTGCCATGATCAACTTCTGTTTCAAATTTTCAAATGATGCCTGGCACTCTGTCGACCAAATGAATGGCACATCCTTCCGTGTCAAGCGGGTCATGGGTGCTGAGAGTCTTACAAAGTCTGATACAAACTTCTGTAATATCCTGTCAATCCTAAGAAACTTCGCACATCTGCTACGGTCTTAGGTATTGGCTAACTTTCTACTGCTTCTACTTTCTTGGGATCCACTGCTACTCCAGCCCCTGATACGATGTGCCCCAGAAATGAAATGCGATCCGTCCAAAACTCACACTTGCTGAGCTTGGCGTATAACTGGTTCTCTCTCAGAACCTGTAACACTTTCTTAAGGTGATCTTCATGCTCTTCATCACTAGCCGAGTATACGAGAATGTCGTCGAGGAACACAATGACAAATTGATCTAAGTACGACATAAAGATGCGGTTCATCAAATCCATAAATATTGCTGGAGCAATGGTCAAACCAAACAACATTACTAAGAATTCGTAATGCCTGTACTTCGACCTGAATGCTATCTTGGGAATATCCTCTTTCCGAACTCTCACTTGATGATACCCTGACCGAAGATCTATCTTGGAGTAAACTCTTGCTCTACTCAATTGATCAAACAAATCGTCGATCCTTGGTAGTGGGTACTTGTTCTTTACTGTTGCCGTGTTGAGCTTTCTGTAGTTAATGCACAATCTTGATGACCTATCTTTCTTCCCTACAAGTACTACTGGTGCTGCCTATGGTGATTTGCTAACTCGAATAAACTTTTTTGCCTTCGGTTTCTCTATGTGCTGACACACCTTGGCCTACTCTGAATCTGCCATTCTGTAAACTCGATCTGATATCGATTTAGTTCCAGGTGTCAACTCTATACTGAACTCAATATCCCTAACCGGTGGTAGACCTGAAAGTTCTTCGAAAAATACATCAAAAAACTCTTCAACTACCTTCAGAACTTAAACTTCTTCCATTGCCGTTACTACTCTTTGTTTATGTTGGTAGATCTCTGATCTGACTAAGGTGAACCATTTCATGCTTGGAATATTAAATGATACACTCCCTCTACGACAATCTATTGTCGCATGACTGTCTTTCAGCCAGTCCATGCCTAAGATAACGTCAAAATTTCTCATAGGAAATTCTATCAACCTGGCGGGTAAGGGACGCCCGCACACTACAACACTACACGCTAGAATAACTCTACTAACTCCTATGAGCCCGTTACCAGTGAGTATATTCAACCTCCCTGGCAATGTCTCGAATTCCATTCCTAGTCGTATCGCAAATTGTGCAGATATAAATGAGTATGATGCTCCCGAATCAAATAATGCTATTGCGGGATATGAGGCGACGAGAATGTTACCTGCCACAACATCTTTCGATGCCAATGCTTCTTCCAAGGACAGATTGAATGCCTGTCCTCGGCATCCTTGTTGGTTCCCATGCTGTAGCCTAGCCTGGTGTTGCTGCTGGCCTCTGCCTTGGTGATGCTAGGGTGGTCTATGTTGTTGCTGCTGCATCGACGGTCCCTGCTGCCGAAACATCTGAGCCTGTGACATCAACGAACGTTGTGCCAATGGTCTCACCGCTACAGCTGGTCCTTGATACTGGCCTACCCCTGGTGCTGACAGAGCGGGAAATTATTGTACTGGTCCTTCCGATCTCGAATTCATAGGACAGGTGGAAACCCGATGATCTGGATTTCCACATATACCTCTAGTGTGCCCTGCCTTTCCACGATAAGTGTAGCCCGCTAGGGGTTGCTGGTCCTTGATACTGGCCTACCACTGTTCGTTCAATGCCCGACACACACCTCTAGTGTGCCCTGCCTTTCCACGATAAGTGTAGCCCGCTAGGGGTTGTTGGTCCTTCCTCTGTAGCTCCCCTTCCCGGAAATATTTTTAAAATATTATTATTATTATTTTTAATTGATTTAAATGGTGATTTTAAAATTTGTTTTTATAAATAATTATTTAGTTAATTAATACAGTAGATGACTTTAGCCATAGTTTTGTTTTGAAGTACCAGACGACTAGGAATTATGGCACGGATAGTTCAATGGCGTGCCTTGACTAGTGTATTAGCCGTGGTAAGGAAGGCCGAACCATAGTGATGTCCTAACTAGGAAAATCAGGCCAAGTTGTGACATGACCACTATAAATAGTGTAATTATTCATTATTAATATTATTTAACGTCTAGGTGACCCGGTCGTACCAAACTAGTCAAATTGGACCCAAACCAAGTCCAAGCTCATGCAGGCGAGTAGTGAGACGAATGACGTCCATGTAGAATGTATAGATGAGTATATATAGGTATTGGTTCATTTTATGGTCTAGTAAGTAACCCTTGTAAATTGAATATTAAATATAATATATTATTTTGCTATTTAAATTATCTTAGATATGTATATAAAATAAACATATGTATGTATATACGTTTCTAGATATATTAATGTATTAGTTGATTGCTTGGAATACTTGTTGTTGTAGTGGTAGGTATGATAAAAGATAATTATAAGTATATATAGAGATATATAATTATATACGTATAAATGTGTATAAAGATATACATGAGTATGTGTATGTATATGTATATAAATATATATAATATATATGTGTATAGGTGTATTTGTATATAAATATAGATATTATAAATACATGTGTATATGTGTGTTTGTATATAAATATATATTATAAATATATGTGTATATGTGAATATATAGATATATATGAGGTGTGTGTATGTATAAATATATATGTGTATAGGTGTATTTATATGAATATACTATATATATATGTATATGCGCATGTATATGTAGGTATAAATATACATAGGTATTCATGTATATATATATATATATATATATATATATATATATATATATATATATATATATATATATATATATATATAATATATATATATATATATATATATATATATATATATATATATATATATATATATATATATATATATATATATAATAGTTAAGAGAAGGGAAAAAGAAAAAGAAAAGCAAAAGCCAACCATCCTCCCAAACCGACTAAGCCCAACCCAAGCCTTGGCCCAGGCCCGAGCTGACTTCGTGATCGAAGTCCACGATCATTGCTCCATCGTTTTTCGAGATGATTCTTCAGGTATGATCCTGATATAACCGCCTTCAAATCCCAGTAGTTAGATTTCGAAATAGTCGTACGACCGACCCAAGAAATCGACACGAAGTAGACCGAAAACTTGTTCGAAAAACAGGGTATATACTGTCCATTCACCCGAGTTTGACGATCGATTCTGATCGATCTAATGCAATATTTGAAAAATCTATTTGAAGGCAATTGTTGACAACATATAGGACTTCGCAACGTATTTCGTATTTTGAATTTCATTAATTACATGCAGAGAAAATAGTTTTCAAAATTGAGAAATTATCTACGTAAAATAGTTTAGAAATTATGAAAAATCGCTCCACACTACGTGCGTCCCGCCATTCCGGGCGACGTGGTCGCGAACCGAAAGCATCGAAAGGTGCGTAACAGCATCGTGGTCGTGTGGACTTTGACGGAATTCGAATTGGTCGCATGTGCGCGACGAATTTGATGCGTATCCGTCAAAATTTACCGTATCGTGCACTTTGTAAATTTCTTAATTACTTTGTGCACGCTCGTCAGATCGAGACGAAATTTGTGCCAACAGGACCGTATCGTTTTTTGGTCCTGTATGCCAAGTTTGGTCCGATTCTGAGACCGTTGATAAAATCATCGTTTAGCGGGTCCCACGGTCCCACTCAACGGGCAATTTTGTGCACGGCCCGTCAAAATCCAACTTTGGACATACGGTTGGGTTCGTATCGAAAAACCGGATCCGTAGACATGTAGTTTGATGACTTTAGAGACCGTTGACTCTGGCATACTTTTCGGTACAAAGTGGGTCTAACGTCGGACATCGTTTTTGCCCAAAATTACCGTTTCGCCCCTGTGTCCAGAATTGGACTTAGGACAGGCAATCCTAGCTAATTTGACTATTCTGAGAACATTGGTGATGTTTATTTCAGCTTCCGGGGACTGTTGTACGGGTTTTAACTATTGTGGCACATTGAGTAGTTCAGACTATTGGTTTCACCAGCAAAGGACCACAGACGAGTACAGTTTATTGTCTGCATTTCGATATTGATTTTCACTATATTTCATTGATTGGACATTGGTTATGAGATTATTTTCTATTATAAATTGTTGAGTCGGGAATGAGAAGTACCAAGGATGTGTGATCCGACCATAGACAGTGCTTATTTTCTGCAGTAGACATTGTAGACATTGCTTATTTTCTGCAAGTAGACATCGTAGACAGTGCTTATTTTCAGCAGTAGACATTATAGACAGTGCTTATTTTCTGCAGTAGACATTGTAGACAGTACTTATTTTCTGCAAGTAGACATCGTAGATAGTGCTTATTTTCTGCAGTAGACATTGTAGACAGTGCTTATTTTCTGCAAGTAGACATCGTAGACAGTGCTTACTTTTCTGCAAGTAGACATCGTAGACCGTGCGGTGTAGTGGCCCAGACTGATCACATATCAACGGTACTTCTAACAGTTGGGGAAAGTAATTTGTGTCTATTTATTGATATTGGTTTTCCGTATTTACTGTTTATTTTCAAACCTCATGATTGATGTCTAATCTTTGCTTTATAGTTATTTTCTTTATTTGAAATTGCATTCAGTGAATTGTGCTCGTTCCATTCCTGACTGAAAACCAATATTTTTCAGGTTACCCGTGGATTCACTTAGCATGGGAGATACGGGGGTACTTGCAGACAAAAGCCTAGAAACTAGCTAGATAGCGGAGTTGTAGTCATTCCAATATTTGTACAAGTTTATATTTTTCTGCAAATGTAAATTTTGGGATCATTGTAAGTTAAATTAATTTTTTGTGAATGAGCATTATTTGTGATTTTGATCTTCATGGCCGTGACAGCGTTCTACCGCCGACACTGCGATGTAGGCTGGCTTGGACACGTCTCGTATTCGTTTAAAAAAAAATGGGTGCGGGTCGTGACAAGTTTTTGTGGTGGCCCATGCAGGTCTGTTTTCGCAAATCATGCGAACTCGTGATAGTACTTAAGTTAGTCGTACTGTTGCGAGCCTGCGACAAGGAAATGCTCATTCACGAATTAGGATTAATTTAATTTACGAGAATGACTAGGACTAGGAGCCCCTTATACAAATTTACCGATGGGTAGTCTAGGCCATGCAATGTAGATAAGGAGTTATTAATTTTTATAGTTTATCAGATCCCCATAGGTACACTATTATCTCTTGATATGACGATGTAATCTAATTTGGATAGATTATTCCCTTGACAAGGCAGGGCTTCATAGAATTAATGATCTAACCTTGATAGATTATTTAATTCATTCTCTTGCCTCTTTAGATATCGTCATCATATCTTAGTCTGAAGTGCCCATTTAAAATCCTATTTTGCCGTAAGGGAATAGTTTATAATTCCTGATTCAGTTATTCAAATACGAATCTCGAGGTAAACTGATCCAAAATTTTCTTCCATGGTTCGAATACACAGGAAAGAGATACTAGAATGTTTGCAGTTCTTTTGTCTTCAGTTTGTTCCTCCCTGTGCAATCTTTTATTTTAAGGGTTGTGACCGATAGGAAATTACTTACGCTTTATTTCATAGCTACTTGTTTGAATCTTTAGAGGCTTATAAACTTTTACAGATTATAGTTAAAGAAATGTTAGTTAACTCTTAATGGCAGGACAGCAGCGCACTGCCGCCATTTATTTAAATTGTGGAGACTATAGATTCACTGCAGCCAGCAGCGCACTGGCAAGGTACGACCCCTAGAGTCAAAATCAGTTTAAGAGAATATAGGTTATAGAATATTGCTAAGACTATGACTAGTGGTCCTCTTTGATCGTAGTTACCCTGGAGTCGAGATAAAGTAGAGTATCTGACATCATATCACATCTGAATCACAGAACCAAGGGTTACCACGACCGGAGTATATGGGCGTGGAAAAATTCTCGGTAACATGATCTCAGACGTGATTACAAGTTTAGGATACCATTGAGGACAGAAAAATATCCTGTATGTTCCATAAGATCCAAAGCCAATACTAGTGGAAGTTCTGTGAGTTGGGTAGCGTGTCCCCCAACCTAGTATTCCGCGGTCCATGTGATCTATTGGCGAGATAATTGACTGACACTAATAGGTTTATCGGGATTATAAAACTTAGAGATCCATAACCCAGTAGTCGGCCAAGGCTTTATGGATAAGAAGATAGTAGGATGACCGTATAAGCAAGAACATCGGGTAAGGTTTTGATTCTCACAAAACTCGAACTACTTGTGCCTTCTTACAAAAATCTTGTATAATTATAATTTGACTATTTTGGCCAATGTTGCTATCACAGCCTAATTTTGCAAGCTTACTCTTTTATCGAGCTTGATTCAAGACATATGTTTATTGGGGACGCCTATTGACATATTGTCTAATCAGAATCGATGTATTACGGTCTGATCAACCGTAGTGCACTTGGTTCGCTCTCTCTTTGATTAACCTACGTGGATTGAGATATCAAGGTATCTATGATCTCATCTGCGACTGCTTGACAATTTCTCTTGAATTATATGTTCGCCTTTGAATCACGTGATTGTATCCAGTGACATCTTCCTTGAACTCTTTATTATTTTTGTCTTTCACTGATTAGAAAGACGAAGGCTCGTAATTGGTAGAAAGATACCGAGTATCCCCATGGCTATGGTAGTTGTATACACAAGTATAGTTATCATCGGCCAGCCATGTGATTGAGTTACTCGTTCTCCTCTTGACCTCAAACTGTTATCGGGACTTTCAAGCCATTCGAATTTAAGAATGAGTAGGGTGCTACCCTTAGTCAAAATGCCAACCTAGGAGACTATCTATTCTCAAGAAACTAATTTATTGTGAGTCTCTAATTGATTGTTTGAAGCTTTCTTTAACTAGCAACCCCTAAGCCCATACCCCTATGACTCTTGTGACAATGGACTAGCGGGCTTAACACAAATAGAGATTCATGACTCGGTTGTTAGAAATCTTTTCAAATGATGTGCCTTAGAGTTGGTTACCCCATCGATAACTCTGATATATTGTGGACGAGTAGGTCATTCTATGATTCGACCATGTGTTATTGTACACACTCGTTTTCCATTTATTGAGGAACGATCCTTGACTTGACTTAGATCTACCGTATTCCGTTATGCCGTGCCTCATCCTTTATTAACCAGAGTCGAGATACAGTATTCGGACTTGAAATTCTTTTGACCTCATTATTCCTAAAACCACGTCCTAGCTTTAGGGTATGTAGACGGTAAGCCCTCAAAAATTTTGGGATATGCAAGGATTATCGATTGATTAGAATAATTCCTCTAGGATGACAATTAGTGCCTCATGGACTCCCACTTTCCATTTAAACCATTTTGTGTCCCCGATCGTGTCATTAATATTCGGAGCACGAGACCAACTGTTACCTTCCAACAAATTTCATATACAAGATCTAGACGAGTCCACCTTCATCTAGGTATATCATGTCCCACTCAAATACGTCCCCTTGTACTCTATTTTTAGGGTACGACTTCCAGGTAAAAAGGACCAGCTATAACCCTTACCACAATACCGGTATACTTCCCGACTTCCACTAGAGCCTCAACCTTGACTCAATTCCTTCGACCCAATATGTGGTGGAGATCTACTCGAAGCCCACTATGCGCATGCCACTAGTGTGCCACTTGATAGAGGTCTCTTGTGCTACGTAAACACAAAAGTCACCGAAGGCGCATTTTGGACTTTAGAAACTTAGCCAACCAACCTGACTGGCAACTAGCTCAACCACTTGCGTTAAAGCCTATTCTAGGTTACCCTAACTTAGTAGACAGAGTTTTATCATTGGGATCTTGTCCAATCCATATAGATTGAAATCCAATGTTCATCCAACCAACGACTGATACCCAAAGAGAGAACCCATTAAGACCACAATATTGATTTCTCAAATCCCGCTCCATTATGGAACCTTGTTTGAATTAGAATTTCGAGAACGAGACTTCTGTATCGCATGGATGGCAGGCCACTCTAAGAAATGAAAGGTTCTTCGATTTAGCAAGTGACTGGACTAGAGTAGCCCAATCTAGCAAATAAATCAATGGTTCATGAACTCTTTCTAGTTGTATCTTTGGATACTCTCTACCGCTCTTGAAGCTTCATGACTGCCCTCAATTATTTTTCTTATCTGTCTACCCTTCTTATTTTAGAGCGACAAGTGGTCATGCTTATTGGAATTTATCAGAAATTTTTAGCTACTTGTATAAATTATTGCTTGTTAAATTTTGAGTTGCTTGATAAATAGGAGATGATTATAGATACCATATGTCCTAGATATTTTTGGTATAATTATTAGTCACTAGTTAGAGGATTATACAATTTTAGTGACCTGTGTTTCAAGGGAGTAGTGTGACCAAAGGTGGGTAGAAGTCATCGAGATTTTGTAAATACCAAATGATTAGAAAAGGCCATAAATATTTTTGAGAAATTAAATTTGAGGAGATTGAGGTAATAGTTAGGAATTAGAATTTTGAGGACGAAATTATTTTTAAGGTGGGTAGATTTATAGCTCCCCTTCTCGGAAATATTTTTAAAATATTATTATTATTATTATTTTTTAATTGATTTAAATGGTGATTTTAAAATTTGTTTTTATAAATAATTATTTAGTTAATTAATACAGTAGATGACTTTAGCCATAGTTGAGTTTTGAAGTACCAGACGACTAGGAATTATGGCACGGATAGTTCAATGGCGTGCCTTGACTAGTGTATTAGCCCTGGTAAGGAAGGCCGAACCATAGTGATGTCCTAACTAGGAAAATCAGGCAAAGTTGTGACAAGACCACTATAAATAGTGTAATTATTCATTATTAATATTATTTAACGTCTAGGTGACCCGGTCGTACCAAACTAGTCAAATTGGACCCAAACCAAGCCCAAGCCCATGCAGGCGAGTAGTGAGACGAATGACGTCCATGTAGAATGTATAGATGAGTATATATAGGTATTGGTTCATTTTATAGTCTAGTAAGTAACCCTTGTAAATTGAATATTAAATATAATATATTATTTTGCTATTTAAATTATCTTAGATATGTATATAAAATAAACATATGTATCTATATACGTTTCTAGATATATTAATGTATTAGTTGATTGCTTGGAATGCTTGTTGTTGTAGTGGTAGGTATGATAAAAGATAATTATAAATATATATAGAGATATATAATTATATACGTATAAATGTGTATAAAGATATACGTGAGTATGTGTATGTATATGTATATAAATATATATAATATATATGTGTATAGGTGTATTTGTATATAAATATAGATATTATAAATACATGTGTATATGTGTGTTTGTATATAAATATATATTATAAATATATGTGTATATGTGAATATATAGATATATATATGAGGTGTGTGTATGTATAAATATATATGTGTATAGGTGTATTTATATGAATATACTATATATATATGTATATGCGCATGTATATGTAGGTATACATATACATAGGTATTCTTGTATATATATATATATATATATATATATATATATATATATATATATATATATATATATATATAGTTAAGAGAAAGGAAAAAGAAAAAGAAAAGCAAAAGCCAACCATCCTCCCAAACCGACTAAGCCCAAACCAAGCCTTGGCCCAGGCCCGAGCTAACACAGCCAGCAAGTAACAAAACCGAACAAAACCCCCTCCCCCCTTCGATCAACTGTTCATATACAGAGAGGTCGAGCGAGATAGGGAAATCACCAAAACCCTAACCACCATGTGCGCCGCAAACCCCTACGCCTGGGAGTGCCCGGCGCGCGCGTGCACCGCCAAGGGCACCGCCGGCCGGCCAGGGTCGCCGCCGACCAGCGCGTATGCGTGGACTGAGCAGCGTGACAGCAGCAAGGTACTGCGGGGAAGCCGACTTCGTGATCGAAGTCCACGATCGTTGCTCCATCGTTTTTCTAGATGATTCTTCAGGTATGATCCTGATATAACCGCCTTCAAATCCCAGTAGTTAGATTTCGAAATAGTCGTGCGTCCGACCCAAGAAATCGACACGAAGTCGACCGAAAACCTGTTCGAAAATAGGGTATATACTGTCCATTCACCCAAGTTTGACGATCGATTCTGATCGATCCAATGCAATATTTGAAAAATCTATTTGAAGGCAATTATTGACAACATATAGGACTTCGCAACGTATTTCGTATTTTTGAATTTCATTAATTACATGCAGAGAAAACAGTTTTCAAAGTTGAGAAATTATCTACGTAAAACAATTTAGAAATTATGAAAAACCGCTCCACACGACGTGCGTCCCGCCATTCCGGGCGACGTGGTCGCGAACCGAAAGTATCGAAAGGTGCGTAACAGCTTCGTGGTCGTGTGGGCTTTGACAGAATTCGAATTGGTCGCATGTGCGCGACGAATTTGATGCGTATCCGTCGAAATTCACCGTATCGTGCACTTTGCAAATTTCTTAATTACTTTGTGCACGTTCGTCAGATTGAGACGAAACTTGCGCCAACAGGACCGTATCATTTTTTTGGTCCTGTATGCCAAGTTTGGTCCGATTCTGAGACTGTTGATAAAATCACCGTTTTGCGGGCGCCACGGTCCCACTCAACGGGCGATTTTGTGCACGGCCCACCGGAATCAAACTTTGGACATATGGTTGGGTTTGTATCGAAAAACCGGATCTGTAGACATATAGTTTGATGACTTTAGAGATCGTTGACTCTGGCACACTTTTCGGTGCAAAGCGGGTCCAACGGCGAACATCGTTTTTGCCCGAAATTATCGTTTTGCCCCTGTATCCAGAAATGGACTTAAGGACAGGCAATCCTAGCTAATTTGACTATTCTGAGAACATTGGTGATGTTTATTTCAGCTTCCGGGGACTGTTGTACGGGTTTTGACTATTGTGGCACATTGAGTAGTTCAGACTATTGGTTTCACCAGCAAAGGACCACAGGCGAGTACAGTTTATTGTCGGCATTTCGATATTGATTTTCACTATATTTCATTGATTGGCCATTGGTTATGAGATTATTTTCTATTATAAATTGTTGAGTCGGGAATGAGAAGTACCAAGGATGTGTGATCCGACCATAGACAGTGCTTATTTTCTGCAGTAGACATTGTAGACAGTGCTTATTTTCTGCAAGTAGACATCGTAGACAGTACTTATTTTCTGCAGTAGACATTGTAGACAGTGCTTATTTTCTGCAGTAGACATTGTAGACAGTGCTTATTTTCTGCAAGTAGACATCGTAGACAGTTCTTATTTTCTGCAGTAGACATTGTAGACAGTGCTTATTTTCTGCAAGTAGACATCGTAGACAGTGCTTAATTTTCTGCAAGTAGACATCATAGACCGTGCGGTGTAGTGGCCCAGACTGATCACATATCAACGGTACTTCTAACAGTTGGGGAAAGTAATTTGTGTCTATTTATTGATATTGGTTTTCCGTATTTGCTGTTTATTTTCAAACCTCATGATTGATGTCTAACCTTTGCTTTATAGTCATTTTCTTCATTTGAAATTGCATTCAGTGAATTGTGCTCGTTCCATTCCTGACTGGAAACCAACATTTTTCAGGTTACCCGTAGATTTACTTAGCATGGGAGATACGGGGGTATTTGCAGACAAAAGCCTAGAAACTAGCTAGATAGCGGAGTTGTAGTCATTCCAATATTTATACAAGTTTATATTTTTCTGCAAATATAAATCTTGGGATCATTGTAAGTTAAATTAATTTTTTGTGAATGAGCATTATTTGTGATTTTGATCTTCATGGCCGTGACAGCGTTCTACCGTCGACACTGCGGCGTAGGCTGGCTTGGACACGTCTCGTATCCGTTTAAAAAAAAAATGGGTGCGGGTCGTGACATCCTCTGCTGCTGTTGTTGCCTTGATGGGGGTGCTGGCCCTCGTATTGCCACATCGTGAATGCGAATGCCAGGGTGTTGTGCTATAACTCGGGGCGCTGCTCCCCCTCCCCTTTCAATCTGATTGTGAGATCTCTTTTGACCTCCAGTCCTAGATGTGATCCTCTGGATTGTGATCTCATGCCTCCGGGTTGCCGTCAATACATCATCGAAAGTCTGGTAGTTGTGCCCCTCTATCAATTGCAAGAGTTCAAGATAAAACCCTTGCTGAAATGTCATAGCCCTCTGGCTCTCTGTTGCTACCATCTCCGGGGCGAACCTACTCAGTCTGCAGAACTCTACTGCATAAGCATCCACTGTCTTGCCAGCCTGCTTGAAGTTGATAAACTTCTGCTGTAGCTCGAATTGTGCCACAACTCCATAGTACTTCGTCTTGAACCTCGCAGTAAAATCATCCCAAGCTATAGGACGTCTGACACCCACTTCTTCTGATTCCCACCAATCACATGCGAGGTCCTGAAGTAACAGCTTCACTTGATCCACACGTTCTTCCGTCGGTACCTTAGCCGCTGTCAGAATAGCCTCGATGTCCTTAAGCCATGCATCTGTTGAAATGACATCTTTCGTGCCCTCAAAACGATGGGGGTTGTACTTGCAGAACCTGGTTGACGCCCCTGAGTCAGTCCTCACTCCCCTTTCCAAAGCCGTTTGCAATCCTTGGTTGAGCAATACATTTTACTCTTGCAGCAGAGTGTGCATGTGTTGCTGGGCCAACATCTGATGTTGCTGAGTAGCCATCATCCCTCTTATGAATTCCAGAAGGGCTGGTGTGTCTACTGCCATAGGGGTAGGCAGAACTGTTGGTAGTGTTGGAACCTCCGGATACTGCGGTCCAGCTGTTGGTTCCACTATCACCTCTTCTTGGATGGTCTCTTTGTCACGACCCGCACCCATTTTTTTTAAACGGATTCGAGACGTGTCCAAGCCAGCCTACACCGCAGTGTCGGCGGTAGAACGCTGTCACGGCCATGAAGATCAAATCACAAATAATACTCATTCACAAAATTAATTTAATTTACAAAGAGCACAAGTTTTACTTTTGCAGAAAACGTAAACTTGTACAATTATAGAATGACTACCACTCAACTATCTAGCTAGTCTCTAAGCTTCTGTCTGCAAGTATCCCCGTATCTCCCATGCTAAGTGAATCCACGGCTAACCTGAAAATGTTGGTTTTCAGTCAGGAATGGAACGAGCACAATTCACTGAATGCAATTTCAAATAAAGAAAATGACTATAAAACAAAGGTTAGACATCAATCATGAGTTTTGAAAATAAACAGTAAATACAGAAAATCAATATCAATAAATAGACACAAAATACTTTCCCCAACTGTTAGAAGTACCTTTGATATGTGATCGGTCTCGGGACAATTATGCGACACGGTCTACACGGTCTAAAGTTACACGGTCTACAGTTACACGGTCTACAGAAAATATTACAATAAAAAAACACTGTCTACAAAATAATAATCACGATCTACACAGTTTAAATGCAGTAATAATCACGATCTACACTGTCTACTTTACAATAAATAAATTACTGTCTACACTGTCTACAAGAAATAAATAAATCACTGTCTACACTGTCTACACGGTCTAAGGTAAGATCACACATCGTTGGTACTTCTCATTCCCGACTCAACAATTTATAATAGAGTATAAAATTCACATAACCAATGACTAATTAATGAAATATAGTAAAGATCAATATCGAAATACAGACAATAAACTGTACTCGCCTGTGGTCCTCTGCTGGTGAAACCGACAGTCTGAACTACTCAATATGCCACAATAGTCAAAACCCGTACAACAGTCCCCGAAAGCTGAAATAAACATCACCAATGTTCTCAGAATAGTCAAATTAGCTAGGATTGCCTGTCCTTAAGTCCAATTCTGGACACAGGGGCAAAGCGATAATTTTGGGCCAAAATGATGTCCGTCGTTGGACCCGCTTTGCACCAAAAAGCGTGTCAGAGTCAACGGTCTCTAAATTCGTCAAACTACATGTCTACGGATCCAGTTTTCTGATACAAACCCAACAGTATGTCCAAAGTTGCATTCCGGCGGGCCGTGCACAAAATCGTCCGTTGAGTGGGACCGTAGGGCCCGCAAAACGGCATCCATTTCAACTGTCTCAGAATTGGACCAAACTTGGCATACAGGACCAGAAAAATGATACGGTCCTGTTGGCGCAAATTTTGTCTCGATCTGACGAGCGTGCACAAAGTAATTGAGAAATTTGCAAAGTGCACGATACGGTGAATTTCGACGGATACGCATCAAATTCGTCGCGCACACGCGACCAATTCGAATTTCGTCAAAGCCCACACGACCACGAAGCCGTTACGCAGCTTTCGATGCCTTCGGTTCGTGACCACGTCGCCCGATTTGGCGGGACGCACGTCGTGTGGAACAATTTTCTAGTTTTTCGAAAACAGAAATTCATATTTTTTCTCATTTTCAAATCAGTTTAACTGGATGTATATTAGATGGATTCCAAACCTAAAAATAGCATTTAGAAACCTTATAGGTTGTCGTTAAATCCCTTCAAGTAGTTTTTCTAAACTGTCGAGGAATCGGCATATATTTGTCTCCCAAATCCGATGTTGGAACTGGGCTTTACTCTGCCTACAAGCAGGTTTTTCGTGATTTTCTACCTCGATTCTTGAACCATACGATCAGATTGCACTCGATCGATTTGATAGGATTTCATCTCGGTTATATTGGCTATCCGTTGAATTTTACGGAAGTAAATTTCATTGAGCGGTCAGGAAGAAAACGTACCTCGAAGTCGCGTCCATATCGTACTGCTGCTGCTGTCGCCTACCACTGTGTTGCGCGCGCGCGGCTCTGTCGCCGGCCGACAGCCACCACGGCGGCGCACGCATGATGTCGAGGAGGGACAGGATGTAGGTCGAGGGTTTAGGGTTTGATTCCTCGAGTTTCTCTCCGATTGCTCGTATATAAACATATAGAGTCGACCGCTCGGGGGGGGGGGGGTCGGCTGTGCAATAAGGCTCGGGTTATTGGGGAATTCGGGGGGGCCGGCCTGTGGGGTTGCCTGGCTCGGCCTGGACAAAACTTGGGCTGGCATTTGTTTTATTTTATTTCTTTATTTCTTTTCTTTTTCTTTTTCATTTGTTTATTCCTATACATATCTATTTGTATATGTATATATACATAAATACTTATGTACATATATACATATATATATACACACAATACATATATTTTTACACCCATTTATATATACATTAATATATATACTAATACATATACACCTATATTTATATTTACACACTCATATAATACATTTATATTTTCCTTCACATATATTTATCTATACATCCACGCATATATATTACTCCTTTATATATACACATATTTACACACATATAATATTTATATATGTATATAAACACATATACAATATTTATACGTACATACACACACATATTATATATATATATATATATTTAATATTCATATAGTATTTGATATATACATACTTATCTTATTTCTTATTTACATATATATCTATATATATATATAAATATCCAAGTACATGTATACATATATATACGTATATACACACACCTTATATATATATCTATATATTCACACACATATAACAAAATATTAATAATAATATCTAATAATAACCTCAATAATATAATAATGACAATAAAATAACGAGATTCAACAAACCAATAGTGGTGTATATACCATTATGTACCGTCCAATAATCCCAAAATGTGCAAGGACCTATTTATACAACTATTATTGAATATCCAATAATGACAATATTTATAATATTTAAATATTTAGAAAATATTCAATAGATCATTAGAACGAAGTACACCACAGTCATACCAAAACACACCTACACGGATGTCGTTGGACGTACCGTATGACTACATGGACTTGCTACGGGTCCTATCTGGACTAACTTGGTATAACCGAATTTCCTAAAAGTCCAAATATTAATAAATAACTAATTTAACTATTTATAGGGATTAACTCACAACTTAGCCTGGTTTTCTTAGTTAGGATGTCGCTATAGCTCGGTCTTCCCTACCAGGGCTAATACACTAGTCAAAGCACGCCACTGCACTATCCGTGCCATAATTCTTAGTCGTCTTGTACTCCAAAACTCCACCATGGTTAAAATTATCTACCGTAATAATTAACTATAAATAATCATTTATAATATTCAAAAATCACTATTTAAAATAAAATAAAAATAAATAAAAAATATTTCAAGAATTTTTGGGAAGGGGAGCTACAAATCTACCCACCTTAAAATAATTTCGTCCTCGAAATTCTAATTCGTAACTATTCCGTAAACTTCTAAAAGAAGTCTGCCTTAACCACAATCTCCTTAAGTTTAATTTCTCAAAAATCGTTTGTATCATTCTCTAGTCATTTGGTATTTACGAAATCTCGAGGACTTCTACCCACCTTTAGTCACACTACTCCCTTGAAACACAGGTCACTAAAATATTATAATCTTCTAACTAGTGGCTAATAACTCTTCCAAAATATCTAGGACATATGGTATCTATAATCCTCTCGTATCTATCAAGCAACCCAAAAATTTAACAAGCAACAAACTTAAACAAGTAGCTAAGAAATATTGGTAAATTCTAATAAACATGACCATTCGGCACTCTAAATTAGGGAGGACAGATAACAAAAAAAAATCGAGGGCAGTTATGAACTTTCAAGAACTGCAGAGAGTATCCTATGATGCAAATAGAAAGAAAGTTTATGAGCCATCGACCTATTTGCTAGATTGGGTTACTCTAGTCTAGTCACTTGCTAAATCGAAGAACTCTTTGTTTCCTAAAGGGCTTGCAATTCGTGCAATACATAAGTTCCGTTCTCGAAATTAATCCAAACAAGGTTCCATAATAGAACAGAATTTGAGAAAAATCAAGATTGTGGTCTTAATGGGTTCTCTATTTGGATATCACTCGTTGGTTGGATGAACCTTGGATCTCAATCTATATGGGCTGAACAAGATCCCAAGATAAACTATTTCTACTAAATTAGGGTACTCTAGAATAGGTTTCCACCCAAGTGGTTGAGCTAGTTGTCAGTCAGGTTGGTTAGCTAGGTCCCTCAAACCCAAAAATATGCCTTCAGTGACTTTTGTGTTTAAATAGCACAAGAAGGCACAATTGAGTGGCACATTAGTGACATGTGTGTAGTGACTTCGAGTGAATCATAACCATATATTGGGTCGAAAGAATTGAGTCAAGGTTGAGTCTCTAATTGTAGTCGGGAAGTTTACCGGTACTATGGTAAGGGTTATAGCTAGTCCTTTTTACCTGAAAGTCGTACCATGAAAATAGAGTACAAGGGGACGTGTTTGAATGGGACAAGATATACCTAGATGAAGGTGGACTCGTCTAGATCTTGTATATAAAGTTTGTTGGAAGGTAACAGCTGGTCTCGTGCTCCGAATATTAATGGCACGGTCGGGGACACAAGATGATCTAGGTGGAAAGTGGGAGTCCAAGGGGCACTAATTTAACCAATCGGTAATCCCTGTATATCATAAAATTTTAGGAGGCTCACTGCCTACCCACCTTAGAGGTTAGGGCACAGTATTTGTTAGAGGCTCACAACACTTTGTCTCTTGAGAATAGGTAGTCTCCTAGGTTGGCATTTGGTCAAAGGAAAGATCCTAATCATTCTCGGATTCCAAGGACTAGAAAATTAGGATAGTATGTTTAGGGTCGAAGGGAGGACGAGTAATTCTAAGCAAGGTTCCAGTCACAGGGCTGGCCGATGGTAGCTACACTTGCGTATACAACTATCATAGCCATGGGAATACTCTATATCTATCTATCAATTGCGAGCTTTCGTCTTTCCAATCAGTGAAGACGAAAACACTAAAGAGTTCAAGAGAGATGTCACTGAACACAATTACATGATTCAAGGGGGAATGTTCAATTCAAGAGGAATTGTCAAAGCAGTCGCGGATGGGACCCTAGAGACATCTATGTCTCAATCCACGTAGGATAATTAAATGAAAAGCGAACCAAATGCATCATGGTTGATCAGACCGTGATACAATGATTCTGATTAGACAATATGTTAGCAGGCGTCCCCAATAAGCATATGTCTTGAATCAAGCTCGATAAAAGAGTAAGCTTGCAAAAACTAGACTGTAATAGCAGCGTTGGTCAAGATAGGCAAATACAAGTACGCGAGATTTTTGAAAAGAGATACAAGTAGTTTGAGTTTTAAGAAAGTCAAATCCTTACCTGGTATTTCTTGCTTATACAGTCAACCTATTATCTTCTAATTCCTAAGGCCTTGGTCGACTACTGGGTTATGGAACTCTAGATTATATATTCTAGGTAAACCTATTAATATCATTCAATTACCCTGTCAATAGATCACAAGAACCACATAACGCTAGGTTGGGAGACATGCTACCCAACTTACAATTTTTTTACTAGTATTAGTTTTGGATCTTAAGGTCATACAGGGCATTCTTCTATACTCTATAGTATCCTAAACTTGTAATCACGCCTGAAGTTATTTCACTGAGGATTATACTTCGCCTGTATACTCTGGCTGTGACAAACCCTTGGTTCCGTGATTCAGGTGTGATAGGCTATCAGGTGCTCTACCTCATGTTGACACAAGAATATCTAAGACTTAAGAGGTCAACTACGATATAGTTTTAGCAATGTTCTATAACCTATGATCCTCAAATGGTTTCATTTCTATGGGTTGTGCCTCGCCAGTGCGCTGCTGGCTGCAGTGAACCCACATCTCCACTCTCAGCTAATTGACGACAGTGCGCTGCTGTCTAAACTTTATGATTTAACTAATATTCCTTTAACCGTAAAAATTCATGAGCCTCTAGAGATTCAAACAGGTTGACTAAAAATAAAAGCGTAGGTATTTGTCCTATCAGGAAATAATTAAAGACGAAAGGAGTACAAACATTCTAGTATCTATCTCATGTGCATTTCTATGGTTGAGGGAAAATCCCAAGTCAATCTACCTCGAGGTTTGCATACGAATCATGAATTAAGAATCAATTCCTTACATCAAAATAGAATTTAAATAGACAGTTCTAATTTATGATATGATTTTTATATCTAAATAGAGCAAAAGATAAATCGAACAGTTTATCACGATTAAAGCCTTAGTTATAGATAAGCCTAGCTTACCAGTGAATAGCGAATCCATATTAGATCATAATGTCATACCAAAGTATCGGTGTATCTTATAGAGACATGGCAAGCTTTCTAAATAGCATGGCCTATCTAACAACCTTAACTACCCAACAGTCAATTTGAACAAGGGACTCATAGTCCTAGTCATTCTCTTAAATCATTTCAATCCTAGTTTGTGAATGAGCAATTCTTGGTCGCAGGCTCGCAATAGTACGACTAACGTACTATCACGAGTTCGCAATATTTTACGAAAACTGACCTGCATGGGCCACCACAAAAACTTGTCAAGACCCGCACCCCTTTTTTTTAAACGGATTCGAGACGTGTCCAAGCCAGCCTACGCCGCAGTGTCGGCGGTAGAACGCTGTCACGGCCATGAAGATCAAATCACAAATAATACTCATTCACAAAATTAATTTAATTTACAAAGAGCACAAGTTTTACTTTTGCAGAAAACATAAACTTGTACAATTATAGAATGACTACCACTCAACTATCTAGCTAGTCTCTAAGCTTCTGTCTGCAAGTATCCCCGTATCTCCCATGTTAAGTGAATCCACGGCTAACCTGAAAATGTTGGTTTTCAGTCAGGAATGGAACGAGCACAATTCACTGAATGCAATTTCAAATAAAAAAAATGACTATAAAACAAAGGTTCGACATCAATCATGAGTTTTGAAAATAAACAGTAAATACGGAAAACCAATATCAATAAATAGACACAAAATACTTTTCCCAACTGTTAGAAGTACCTTTGATATGTGATCGGTATTGGGACAATTATGCGACACGGTTTACACGGTCTAAAGTTACACGGTCTACAGTTACACGGTCTACAGAAAATATTGCAATAAAGAAACACTGTCTACAAAATAATAATCACGATCTACACAGTTTAAATGCAGTAATAATCACGGTCTACACTGTCTGCTTTGCAATAAATAAATCACTGTCTACACTGTCTACAAGAAATAAATAAATCACTGTCTACACTGTCTACACGGTCTAAGGTCAGATCACACATCGTTGGTACTTCTCATTTCCGACTCAACAATTTATAATAGAGTATAAAAATCACATAACCAATGACTAATAAATGAAATATAGTAAAGATCAATATCGAAATACAGACAATAAACTGTACTCGCCTGTGGTCCTCTGCTGGTAAAACCAACAGTCTGAACTACTCAATATGCCACAATAGTCAAAACCCGTACATCAGTCCCCGAAAGCTGAAATAAACATCACCAATATTCTCAGAATAGTCAAATTAGCTAGGATTGCCTGTCCTTAAGTCCAATTCTGGACACAGGGGCAAAACGGTAATTTTGGGCTGAAATGATGTCCGCCGTTGGACCCGCTTTGCACCGAAAAGCTTGTCAGAGTCAACGGTCTCTAAAGTCGTCAAACTACATGTCTATGGATCCAGTTTTCTGATACGAACCCAACCGTATGTCCAAAGTTGGATTCCGGCGGGCCGTGCACAAAATCGTCCGTTGAGTGGGACCGTGGGGCCCGCAAAACGGCATCTGATTCAACTGTCTCAGAATTGGACCAAACTTGGTATACAGGACCAGAAAAATGGTACGGTCCTGTTGGCACAAGTTTTGTCTCTATCTGACCAGTGTGCACAAAGTAATTGAGAAATTTGTATAGTGCACGATACGATGAATTTCGACGGATACGCATCAAATTCGTCGCGCACACGCGACCAATTCGAATTCCGTCAAAGCCCACACGACCACGAAGCCGTTACGCAGCTTTCGATGCCTTCGGTTCGCGACCACGTTGCCCGGTTTGGCGGGACGCACGTCGTGTGGAACAATTTTCTAGTTTTTCGAAAACAGAAATTCATATTTTTCCTCATTTTCAAATCAGTTTAACTGGATGTATATTAGATGGATTCCAAATCTAAAAATAGCATTTAGAAACCTTATAGGTTGTCATTAAATCCCTTCAAGTAGTTTTTCTAAACTGTCGAGGAATCGGCATATATTTGTCTTCCAAATCCGATGTTGGGACTGGGCTTTACTCTGCCTACAAGCAGGTTTTTCGTGATTTTCTACCTCGATTCTTGAACCATACTATCAGATTGCACTCGATCGATTTGATGGGATTTAATCTCGGTAATATTGGCTATCCGTTGAATTTTACGGAAGCGAATTTCATTGAGCGGTCAGGAAGAAAATGTACCTCGAAGTCGCGCCCATATCGTACTGCTGCTGCTGTCGCCTACCACTGTATTGCGTGCGCGCGGCTCTGTCGCTGGCCGGCAGCCACCACGACGGCGCGCACGTGATGTCGAGGAGGGGCAGGATGTAGGTCGAGGGTTTAGGGTTTGATTCCTCGAGTTTCTCTCCGATTGTTCGTATATAAACATATAGAGTCGACCGCTCGGGGAGGGGGGGTCGGCTGTGCAATAAGGCTCGGGTTATTGGAGAATTTGGGTGGGCCGGCCTGTGGGGTTGCCTGGCTCGGCCTGGACAAAGCTTGGGCTGGCATTTGTTTTATTTTAATTCTTTATTTGTTTTCTTTTTCTTTTTCATTTGTTTATTCCTATACATATCTATTTGTATATGTATATATACATAAATACTTATGTACATATATACATATATATATACACACAATACATATATTTTTACACCCATTTATATATACATTAATATATATACTAATACATATACACCTATATTTATATTTACACACTCATATAATACATTTATATATTCCTTCACATATGTTTATCTATACATCCACACACATATATTACTCCTTTATATATACACATATTTACACACATATAATATTTATATATGTATATACACACATATACAATATTTATACGTACATACACACACATATTATATATACATATATTTAATATTCATATAGTATTTGATATATACATACTTATCTTATTTCTTATTTACATATATATCTATATATATATAAATATCCAAGTACATGTATACATATATATACGTATATACACACACCTTATATATATATATCTATATATTCACACACATATAACCAAATATTAATAATAATATCTAATAATAACCTCAATAATATAATAATGACAATAAAATAACGAGATTCAACAAACCAATAGTGGTGTATATACCATTATGCACCGTCCAATAATCCCAAAATGTGCAAGGACCTATTTATACAACTATTATTGAATATCCAATAATGACAATATTTATAATATTTAAATATTTAGAAAATATTCAATAGATCATTAGAACGAAGTACAACACCGTTATACCAAAACACACCTACACGGATGTCGTTGGACGTACCGTATGACTACATGGACTTGCTACGGGTCCTATCTGGACTAACTTGGTATAACCGAATTTCCTAAAAGTCCAAATATTAATAAATAACTAATTTAACTATTTATAGGGATTAACTCACAACTTGGCCTGGTTTTCTTAGTTAGGATGTCGCTATGGCTCGGTCCTCCCTACCAGGGCTAATACACTAGTCAAAGCACGCCACTGCACTATCCGTGCCATAATTCTTAGTCGTCTTATACTCCAAAACTCCACCATGGTTAAAATCATCTACCGTAATAATTAACTGTAAATAATCATTTATAATATTCTAAAATCACTATTTAAAATAAAATAAAAATAAATAAAAAATATTTCAAGAATTTTTGGAAAGGGGAGCTACAAATCTACCCACCTTAAAATAATTTCGTCCTCGAAATTCTAATTCGTAACTATTCCGTAAACTTCTAAAAGAAGTCTGCCTTAACCTCAATCACCTTAAGTTTAATTTCTCAAAAATCGTTTGTATCATTCTCTAGTCATTTGGTATTTATGAAATCTCGAGGACTTCTACCCACCTTTAGTCATTTGGTTAGACCTCAAATAGCAAGTACCACAAAGGAAGCACGACATGAAGACTTAGAACCAGTGGTAAGAGTTAAGAATATGATAAATAGGTCTTTACTTGCTACTGGGGTTCACACAACATCACGACACTTCAAGCCAACTTCCCAACCAAATAAGGACAGAAGTTGACCCGTCATATCCTGACATTCTGATCATCTCAGTAGTTAACAGAGTAGGTACAACACACAAAAAATCAATTTAAACGGCAATACAACTACTATGGCTTGCTAATTGTAAGTTCCAAGTTGCCCTGGAAATATGCAATAAGGGATTCCTCAGTTCTTACAATGTACAAACAAGGATAGTCTACCCAATAATCAATTACATCAATCATGAATTAGACGTGTCCCAGCGGGATGTCCGTCATTAATATATAAAAATATAAAGAGATACCACTCCCTGTCCGTGTGGCAGGTTTGTAGTATCTGTGGGAACCAACCGGCATGTCGGGGCACTAATTGTCCCGAGATGGCTGCCATATAAGAACTTGGAAATCCATTCTCTACATGCAATCGTTATTTTATTTAGCTTAATAGTCCCTATGCTAATTAAAATCTCATGCCGTGGATCATGGTCATTCAGAATGAGTACTTTCGTACAGAATATGATATGTATAACTCTACAACGATGTCCGTGCGATTAGGTTGTAGGTCTTACATAGCGTAATGCAACAATCAAACCTAGCCACAAAATAATCATGTTTTGACTGTAAGGTACACATGCTGCTTTTGTAGAAAATAAGTTAAAGTCTGTACGTATCCATATGCCAATGTTCGGGTTCGGCTAGTCGATTGCGATGGTTCATGGTTAGTATATGAACATGTCTCATTCAATTCGCTAAGATGACTAGCCAGTCTTTTAGTTCTGAACGCATGATCAATCATTTAGTCAAGGTAACAATCAATGTCAATTCGTGACAAGCATGAAAGTCAAACCAGTATTTAGTATGGTCGAGGCTATAACTCTCAGGATTAAGTTCCAGTCATACTGGATATCCATAAACCAATCGAGACACAGTGCACACTCCACACAACAATATGTATTAAAGTATTACCATATCATGAAACCTCAATATTATCTATTTCTAGCGTAGGGCCTATTTATATATAAATATATATATATATATATTATAACATTTATTTGACAAAAATAATATAACCAATAATAATAATATTATTATATAATAATTACCTCAATAACATAATAATAATAATAACGAAATTCAATAAGCCAATAATGGTGTATACCCCATTATGCACAGTCTAATAATCCCAAAAATACACAAGGACATATTTTATACAAATATCATTGAATATCAACAAATAATAATATTTATAATATTTAATTAAGAATACTTAGAAAATATTCATTAGATCATTAAAACGGAATACAACACCATCATACCAAAATACATCAACACGAATGTCATTGGACGTCCCGCATGACTACATGGGCTTGGGCTTGTTTTGGGTCCTATCTGGACTAGTTCGGCACAACCGGGTTTCCTAAAACTCAATAATATAATTAATAAATAAATAAATCTTCGGTAAGGGTTTAGTCGCAACTTGCTCTAGTTTTTCTAGTTAAGACACACTTATGGCTGTCTCTTTCCTGGTATGGCTAATACACTAGTCAAGGCACACGACCATGCTATCTGTGCCATAATTTTTAGTCGTCTTGTACTTCAAATCTTACCCATGGCTAAAGTCATCTACCGTAGTAATTAACTAAATAATTATTTATAAAAATCTAAAAAATCACCATTCAAATAAAATAAATAATAATAAAAATATTTTAAAATTTTTGAAAAAGGGAGCTACAGCTTGAGTGATTGTAATTTTGGCCTTGCACCCCATTGTAACCTTTGTTTCAATATCAATAAAGTGCTTCTTTTGAATAACTTGTGTTTTGCTTCAAATTTCTGTTGCTATCATTCAATGTTTCTGCTTGGAACTTCTGTGCGACGTGTGAGCCCTTGACCTAAATTTTCCCATTTCTTATTATTAAAAATTTTGTTGAATTATTAATTAGTACATGAATCATTAAATAATTAAGGCAATAAGTAATATATATATATATACAAATTAGGACCTCGTTGTAAGTACAAGAGCAAAGGAGGGGTTTTTCCCAAATATAGCTATAAGGAGGGTCCAATGTATATTTCCATTTCGAGAAGGGGGAAATTGCAAAGTTTCCATTCAAATTTCCAAATGTTCAACTTAGATAAAGTCGAACCCTGTTTGAATTCTACTTCAAACCAAATTCAATTCAAACTAGCCGATCTTCTCAATCTCTGAGAGATTCTACTAGATCCCCAGGCTCGAGTATATAAACACAAAGCAGCCGACCCTGTCTCTCCCCTTCAAACCCTAGAAACTAATTGCCATCTGCCGCTGGGACAGCCAAGAAAATCCAGAGGAGAACCATATCAGCACTCGGAAAACTCAGGTAATCCTTTGTCAATAATTGAGTTTCTTCCTATTGTATGATAGGTGTTTGACTGAATGATTAAGAGGAATTTCCATGAATTATATTCTAGACATTTTAATGTAGAAGACAGTGGGTCAAATTCGTAGACTTAGGGATTGGTGGTACCAAGTCCCATATTATATAGAGTTAACTGGGAGTGGTATAAAGAGACCCTTCCCTGTCAACTAGTAGACTCAAGTGAGCCCCTGGTACCCAGAGAGTGTTGAACCTATAACCCTGGCAGTAGCATACAGTCCCTATAAGATTAGCAGACCTTTATAGCAGAGAATTGCTATTAACACAGGCAAGTGTCACCTGACATACACCATATGGTTCAAGCACCCATGTGTTGCCCTACCTTCAGTTGATCTGACTTGTGTTAGGGTTAGAACAATTGGTCATATGTACACAGTATTGTAGGCCAGTCAATTGAATTGAGGGACCATGGACATTGTATTGATCCTGCAATCCTACACTTCTCAAACTACCTGCATAATGTGTATCACAATAGTGTTAGCCCTATATATAAATTATTTGAGTGATCACTTGATGCCATGATTGAATGCTTAGAACCACAGTTCACACATGTATAGGTTAACAAGTACAAGCAGGTACAGGGGTTATAGACACATTGGTATAGTGCACAACCTAGGGGGAGAGATGGGGCTAAAAGCATGTACAGTAGGGTCTTAGCCTTGTACTGAAATATCAGTGATGTGTGATGCCTGCACCTGTAAGAGTATAGAGGCAGTCACCTAGGAATAAATATAGCAGAGACACTTGCCTATGGCCTAGCACTTAAGTATTGGCATTAACCACATGGAGCTTACTTTATTTTCCATAGTCTTCATTACTATGTTGTACAAATTGGGCAAGTACATGATACAGACATATTCAGATCCTGACCTTTGTATGTCCAACTTGTAATAACCATTACACAGCTAGGAAACCAGGGTACAGGGAAGATGGAGTTCCCAAAAAGGATTGTCAATAGTACAGTAGATTGCTGTCATGTTAGCAAACCATATCTGTATCATGTTAGCATGTTCAGGGGTTTGGGTGTGGTAGCTCGAGATAAGAAAGTAACCAGGAGACCAGGAAATAGGGTGTACATCCAGATGTTCACCTCTGAACCTATGTCCAGATATTCCAGGTATTTGACAGTGCTCTAAGGATGTATCCTAACATGGCCTCTAATGAGTATTTGACCTGTCCTATTAGGGAGACAGATTACCAAGTAAGTCCTGTAATGTATTATACATGTAAGCAATGTATCAAATAGATAGATGAAATGTGTATAAATGGATATAACTACACAATACTTTACTTTATTATTTGTAATAAAGACATGATATAGGGACCAGATATTGCAGGTTACCAGGACAGTTGGGCATCCCTGTTTTTATAGAAAAAAATACATATATAGATATAGTATACATATAGGTAATGGTCTTGACATAGATATTGGTAGACATGCCTATAGGTTATGCTAGGAGGCTGCCAAGAGTGGAAACCACCCAAGCTATTTAAGGGCTATTTTGGAAGTATAAGGGTGGTTGGCACTAACTCAAGAAAGATTTGTTGTAGTTCATTTTCATATGTTAATTAGAAATTTATAAATACAGGTTCATTGGACTTTTACTTAACATTTGGCCGTGTCAACAGCTCAGGACCACAGACAAGTATACCTTGCCTTTCGTTACAGCTTTATTTACATGCTTCTCTGCTTTCATTATTCAGTTGACTGCTGACATGTGCCTTACCATTGCTCACAGTTAGCCTTGTAGCTTTATTGGACCTGCTTTTCACTTGTACTGGTTTGAGTTGTTTCGTAAGACGATCACGTTATAGATTGAACTGCTATTTTTCTTATTTTGTTTATTTCCAACCTGCGAGTCCACACACGGGGCGAGGGTTGTCCATTGCACCTGCGAGTCCACATACGGGGCGAGGGTGACTTGCCTTAAAATTGACCTGCGAGTCCACACACGGGACGAGGGTGACTTGTCTTAAAACTGACCTGCGAGTCCATATCCGGGGCGAGGGTTGGTATTGCATTGATTTTCTCGTTTACTTGTTTTCAGTAGTTCATTTATACGTAGTTGTTCCTACATTCATGTCTCGCGCTTGTTTAGTTTTCCTGCTTATATCTTGGATTTCTTTCATGCATGTTAAATTGTTAGAAATGCTTGTATATTATATATCTTGCTAGTCCTTTGAGGACCTGATGATCTCTTCAGGTTTAGCCGAGTATTGAGCCAGGTGCACGCGAGCAGGTTTGAGCCAGCATTGGACCATGGTACCACTGCAGACGAGGGTACTTTAATGATTACCAGTTTTGACTCGGTTATTTCCATTTCCTGTATTATTTTATTGTCGTCTATTGGTAGTGGATTTGTGTCCACCGGACGTAACTGGAAATTCTTGATAAACTTGATAATCTATTTATATTATCATTTATTATTCAGTTTCATTTGTGGATTGTATCATATTTTGTGGATGAGATCTAGATTGCCTCTGTGACTTGTTTATGTACTAGACAGCGTTCTACCGCCGACACTGCGGCGTAGGCCGGACTTGGACACGTCTCGTATCCGAAAAGCGGGTGCGGGTCGTGACACGACGACCTCGTCGCAGCCGCTGTAATTGGCCGTTATAGAACCCATCTTGTACGAGCACAATCTAGGCTCGTACGGCATCACGCCTTAGCGAGGACGATCGCTCCTACGGGAGCGGGGTGTGACATGCCCGGCCTGACCCAGTCAATCGGAGGAATCGAAATGCCAACGGCATTCGGACTTAGCCTTGCAACGGCTGCTCGAAGACATCACTCGGTCGAGGTGACCCCTCACTCAGGTGGGTTACTTCGATGAACTTGTCTCAGCTTGGCCTTCGCACTAATAAAACGAAAGTCTTCAAATACACAAGTAGGCTTGATAATAAAAGAGATGAATCCATATAGCTAAGGTAATAATCCCAAGTTGGGTCGATTGAGTTAGAACATGGAAAAGGTCCTACGGTCGGATTAGAAACGATGCACAATGGCTTTCAAAATCGACAATCGGTCCTTCGTCCCGTGGCTTGGGAGAAGGAAAGTTGGTCTTCAACACAAAACTATGAGTTAGCCTAAGTCATAGGCATCGCCCGCGTAAATGCTCGATAAAGCATACACGCTTCCATGATGCAAGGCTTGGCATAGCCTTTGCTCATTCTACGGGTTAAGTTGTAGGCTCGATTAAGTTAGGCAAAGTAATGATGGCCATATCGAAGTCATAGGAAGCATTGTCCTGTCCTTTCTGCGATTGTCAAGTTAAATAGTCCCACGATCTCAAGGCCCATCATAGAAAGTACGACTTGGATGATAGCGTCGTGTAGAACACGAGTTTGTTCAAGGCATGAGCCACGGTTGGTTCAGTAAAAATTTAGCCATGGCCTATTGGCACTTAAGAAACACGTTATGTCCAAGTTAAGTAGGAAGGCTATGCAGTAGTCGTTCCCTGAGTTCAAAGAATGTTAGGTCTAAGCGATGGTTAGTCGTCGAGAAAAAATGTGACGGGACTACATGTCAGTCACCGAGGCAACCCTGGTTTGGGCTCTGCAAAAGAAGTATGAAAAGTAGAAGAAGTAAAGCAAAGGAACTAAGTGGTGACGATTAGGCCATGCAATTACGTTAAGCCTAGAATTTAGAGTAGGTGCGTGGTCATGGACAACTTGTCGACAAGGGCGATGGTTTCTTCGAGCGGCAACCGGAAGCTACGGGACCGACTCGGCCTAGGAAGAAACAGGTTATAGCCGAGCTAGGTATGAAGCAACCGGTAGTTCGGAAACTTACATCGGAGATCACTACTTGCGGTACAAGGATCCCGTTTACCAGGCTATGTCCACATGGCTAGTTAATGCCAGTGACCTTTCATATAGATGAGTCGATATGGCGGCAATCCGCGTATGTGCTTTTGGATTGAGTCTAGTTGAATGTGTGTGCAGTTAGAACACAAAGTTTAGGCCTAAGATTTGGCTACAACAAAGGCAACGTACTAAGGCACGAGATGTGGCGTCGAGTCTTAAGTTGTTGGTATATGAGTTGCATAAGTTGGATTTGAGTCGTTTCGAGTTTAAGTCAGAAAATGCCGCAAGGCAGTTGAGTGACACTAAGTTCAAAAGTCTTGATTGGGTCAGTTGGTGATTAAAGCAGTAAGGGCCGTGAGGTGGCGATATGGTTAAGTCATACTAAGTTGCGAGGCACGACCTCATTATGGACCTAAGCACGGTCACATGGAAATTGGGTACTATCGCGTAGTTGCGTCTCTGATTGTAAAACCCCTATTTTTTTAAATTTATTTTTATTATTTTATTTTACTTAAAGATGAATTTATACAATTTATGGTTTTTTTTTTAAATAACCTTAGCCATTGTTGAGTTTTGGAGCACTAGACGACCATGACTTTTAGCACGAAAGTTGTAGCAGTGTGCCTTGACTAGTGTACCAGTCATGCCGGGAGAAGCCTAGCCATGGTGATGTCCAAACTAGGAAAACTAGGCCAACTTGTGAATTGACTCATTTAAAGTACTTTAATTAAATATTATTTTATATATTGATTTTTAGATGACCCGGTTGGCCCAAACCAGCCCGAACTGGGCCCGGACCGAACCCAAGCCCATGTAAGCATGTAGTGTGACCAAATGTGGCCATGTTGGCATATTTTATGTATTTACAAATATTTTCTAAATTATTTTAGAATTTTATGTGCAATTTCTAATTATTTAATTATTCGTACTATTATTGGTATTTTATTATTAAATAATATCGTGCAATATTTGTACACATTTTTGGACCCGGATAAGGATGTGCGGTAGAAGTTCACCCATTGGAAAGATTTTACTAATTTATTATTATTAAAATTTATTTTGCGAAGATTTAATAAACATGATTATTCTATAGAGATATTATTATTATTAATATGTTGAGTTGGTTTATTGTGAATGGAATTTATATATATATATATATATATATATATATATATATATATATATATATATATATATATATATATATATATATGTAGATATATTTAAATATACTAAATATTTGGATATGTGACATTTAAAGTGTTATTTGGATTTAGATAGATTTTTGGATATATATAGTTATATATATAAAAGATTTAAAGATAAGAAAAAGAAAAAGAAAAGAAAAAGGAAAAGAAAAGGAAAAAAAAGAAAAAAAAATCAAACCCACCCCTTAAAGGGCGGGCCCCACCCTCTCCATGCTTGCTGCGTACAGCAGCAAGCCTCGCAACTTTGTTCGTGAGTGGGCCATTGGGTATTAGTATTAGTAATAGTAGTATTAGGTTTTTACCTAATTTGTTTTAAATATAACTTCCTCCACAGACCTCAAAACCCTAGACTTCTAAAACAAAAATTATAGCAGAACATACCCTCTTCGACTACGAGTTCGATTCATCAGCGACGGAGTTGTGTGTGCGACGAACGGAGCATCAGAAGTCAGTCCCTCGTCATCCACAGAGCAGTTTTCCCACTCAAGGTACCCTACTTCCCGACGACGTAACTTTTTACTCGTAACACCGATTTTCGATCCGTATGATTTTTTGGAAAGTATACTTTACCCTTTAGAGATCATCCAGGTGGATTTCGACATGGCCATCCAACTAGCTCGAAAAATCGAGGCGAAGTTAGAGAAAAACCATTTTTTTGGAATATTAAAAAGTATTTTAAAACACAAACTTGTCGGCCACTTTTCTTCCTGTACAATAGGATTTTGTAAAAACTAATTAAACGCAGAGAATAACAACATAACCGAGATTATAATGCACCTTCTGGATTTACTTTTTATCTAGTGTGTAAAAACTTACACGTTGTTAAAGTTTCACGAAAAATTATAATTTCTGTTTTCAAAAAGTGGAAAAACACCCGATACGGCGTGCGCCCCGACAAACCGGGCGACGTGGTCGCACACTATACGTATCAAAAGGTGCGTATGGATGTTGTCGACGTGTGGGAACTGACGGAACCCGATTTCGTTGCATGTGCGCGACAAAATCAGTACGTATCCGTCGAGATACCCCGTATCGACCCTTTGCAAATTAAGTCACAACTTTGTGCACACTCATCAAATCGCGACGAAACTTGCGCCATTGGACTTGAAATATTTTTCTGGTCTTGTGACCCAAGTTTGGTCCGATTCTGAGACAGTTGATCGGGACGCTATTTTGGCGGGCCCACAATCCCACTTAACGGGCGATTTTGTGCACGGCCCACCGGAATCCAAAATTGGACATACCGTTGGGTTCGTCTCATCAAACCAAATCCGAAGACATATAGTTTGACAACTCTAGAGATCGTAGGTTCTGGCGCGTATTTCGGTGCAAAGCGGGTCCAACGGCGGACATCGATTTGATCCGAAATTATGATTTTGTCCCTTTTCCAGAATTTAACTTTTGGACAGACATTTTCTAGGCATATCTTATATTCCAAACTCGTTCGTGATGTTTGTTACAGCATCCGGAGTCATCTGCGGGATTTGGCTTTTCTTGCTTTGTTTATTTGTCGGTTCGAGCTACTGGATTATTCTCTTTTGCACATAACCTCAGGCAAGATACCTTGCCAGCTTTAATGTTTTTATTAGTTACTTTTATGCTATTATTGTATATTTTTTGTACTTTATTTTCAGTTATTTATTTTCTTGCATGTGGACCTAGAGTTAAGGGACTACCGTCAAGTTTAGTGTGTCTCATTAACTTGTCACGATTGTACACGAGTTGTGTGTGAGAGTTGTGAGTATCATATAGAGGTCACTTGCGTGTTGGCTGATCACCTGTGCGCATGCGTAGGAATAACTGTCAATAGATGCATGTTAGAAGACTTGACAGTTATCTATTATAAAACAGTGTTGTGGAAGCGATATGTGTTGGTGTATCGTGGTTACGATGCATGTATAGTATCATTAGGGGAGGGGACAGCTATTAGCGTAGGGGCTAAATTTATTTTTACACACATTTTGAGCCGATGGTGACTCTTATGAGCACTACCTTCTGCCCAGGGCCGATAGTGTCTCGGAAGAGCGCTACTTGACGGCCGCTCTTTATTACTTGCTTGCGTGAATCCGTTACAGCCCCTGCGTAGAACGTTGTCCTCAAAGTGCATATCACATAGATGGTTAGGTACCCTGTTGTGTTGTAGTTTATATTATTTTTTACTTATGCAGTTACATGGCATGTTCTTCCTGTATCTTGTTACGTCCCTCTGAGGACCTGGTTATCTCTCCAGGTGTGTGTTTCTGTGATATTTGCAGGTGTTCCCACCGAGGTCATGATCTTCTCCATCCTTTCGAAGAGGATTGTACTTGGCTCGTCTTGTTATTCCATCTATTCCTTCTTGTACATTTTATTTGAGATAGTTGGTAGTGGGCTTTGTCTCTGCCCAACTTTTGTACAAACTACAATTCAGTGTTGATTCCTATTTTGTATTGATTCTTTTATTGTGGATGAGATTAGTATTATGGATTATTACATTTTACAGCTTATGTATACATACAAGTTTTCATATATTGGAGTAGACTTCGTATGTATGCAGCTGGCATGATACGTATCTAGTCCCAAGTATTTTGGGACTGGGGCGTTACATGTTTTTGTGGTGGCCCATACAGGTCAAGTTTGTCATTTCGGTTACGTAACTGTACCAATGTAAACCTGCAATATAGGATTAGAATTTAGGAATCTCATCCACATGCTTGACATCCTCTCTTGACTTCAAATTTCGAACTCTCGTTCACCTACCTTGAATTGCATCTTGCTTGATTCCTTACTATCGTTGATTCTTATTTTCGTCCTTAGTGTCAACTAGGAAGATGACTACACTAGTATATGCTCATTGGTCAACCCCATGGCTAGAAGGATTACATTGACAACTAGTATGCATTGAGATCCTCTTTGAGTTATAAAGATATGAGGATAAGAGGAACCATATTTTTCTAGAAGTATGAACTTAAGGATTAGTTAATTCCAAGTTGGATAGTAGCAACATTAATAACTTCGAAGGATTTTAGAACTTTATTTTTATCTACAAAATGATAGAGGAATCTATATACAATTGAGAAAGGAAATTGAATTGATTTTGAGTTTTGATTTTTGAAGGTCTTTGAAAAATACTTATGATTCAGTGAATTATAGCTATACATCCTTGAATAGATATAAAGTTAGTTGAAAGGAATTTTTTGAAATTTAAATGTTGATGTAAGATTATGAGGGCGGTTGATAAGGCTTGGTTTAAATTGGGTTGTATGGTTCCCAATTAATAAGTTCGTAAAATTTTGAATTTTAGGTTTGGAGTAAGGTTATTAAGAATTTTGGTTAAAAATATTTTGAAGGATATATAATCAAATTGAGGATCTACTTTAAACTCTTGTATGAATTACGATTGATAACTCTTATTTAAATTTTGAGTTTAGACTTGGGTTAATGATAGAAGAAGAAAAATACATAGATTTGATTTGTGACACAATAAAGGTTTATTCGAGATTGATTGGAAACTTTGGAGGAGAAAAAAAAATAATTTTTTTTATGACTGATAAGATCATTGAATGTTGAGTTTAAAGTTAGATTGCTAATCTTACAATCTTTGGAAAAGGTTACTAAAGATATGGTGAAAAGTTATTTTGATTGATTAAAGAAATTTACCATTTAAAAAGTTGTGATTTTGTTTGAATGACTTAGAAATAGAAGTTATGTGATGAGTGCGTTAAAATATTGAGCTGTAAATTTTAGATTATTCGTGATATGTTAAAAGTTTATCTTGAGGGTTATTGGAGAAATTTTTAGAGTTTTAAAGTTATGAAGTGATATAAATTTTTTGATTCATGAGTTTCTTGAGTTTAAAAGTTGGAGTAAAAATGTTAAATTTTGGAAAGGTTAGTAGTGACGTGATGGAAGTTTACTTGGAAAGGGATTAGATTTGGTCATGATTAAATTTGACGGCTTGGAGTGAATACGAAATTTGGATAGTTTATTTTAGAGAAATTTATTAAGGAACTTTTAGAGGAAACTTGAGTTTTCAATTTTAATATTAGGCCACCAAGATTACCCTAAAGAGTTAGGGGTATTCCATACTAAATGCCATGTCACTTATGACCATGATAGTAGTATATACATAAGTGTTGCTAGTCATCTACCAAACTATACTGTATCTCAATCTTTACTTACTCGATTTTTCCCTCGAATCTCGATCTTTTATGGTAACCTTCTAACCCAGTTGCAATTTGAATAATGATTTAATTGTTCATTGACTGTATTCATTTAAGAGGCTATCTTCTCTCTAGAACTGTGATCCTAAATTATTTTGCTGGATATTTATTTATTTTATTGCATGCTTTAACTTGATCTCCTTTATTTTGGAGTATTACTATTCACCTCATGAACTCCCATTTTCTATTTTTGGATATTTTGGCATCCCGTACCGTGACTTAAATATTTGGAGCACAACACAAGACTTTTCCTTCCAACAAACTTCATATGTTAGACTTAGACGAGTCCACCTTAATGTAGATATATCATGTCCCACTAAAACACGTCTCTTAGTACCCTATTTTTTTGATATGACTTTCCAGTCAAATGGCTAAGCTATAACCTCTACCATGACACCAGTTACTTTTGGACTTGAATTAGAGGTCCAACGTTGACTCATTTCTTTCAACCTGATAGGTGATTGTGTTCAACTTCATTCATTAAATGCCTAACTTTGTGCTTACCTTGATTGCGTGACCCATTGTCCCATCACACTATTAGTTGAACTCTTGTAAGTTGGGTAGAATACCTCACAACCTAACAAAACCTTTATCCTTATGAATAATGTTGATGAGTTTACTCAGACTAGAAATTCAGAGGACCCTAAACTTATATAGGCGACCAAGCCATAAATGAAGAAAAATAGGACAACTGTAAGGGCCCACACTTCGGGCAAGACTTGATTTTAAAAGATCTTGGACTATTTAAAATTTCCTTCATCAGTACCTCCCTTGCTCATATTTTGACTATCTCATGCTGCTAATGTAGCTTCAGTTTCGCAAGCTTATTTTGTTATCAAGCTTGATCATGACATATATTATTGGGTACAGTACCCACTAACATATTGTCTAATCAGAACCGGTGCATGATGGTCTGATCAACCTATTGCACTTTGGTTCGCTTTTCATGAATTATTCTACATGGATGGAGACATAGTTAAACTTGTCTTAGAGTCTCATCCGCGACAGCATTGACAACTCTCATTCACTACGTCAAAAATAGCTATTTTTGACTCTTTAGGTTCGCAAATAACGATGGACCATGATAGTAGTTATATTTTCGACGGACTAAAACTGTCGATTTTTACTAAAACATACCAAAATATTATAACAGAGGATTCGAACGCCCTCATTTTCCTAAATATTTTATCGTCTGGACTTGGAGCATAATCGAACCCTTTTTCATCTCCCATCTCTCTCATGTCAAATACCCGTCTAGAGCTGTGATGAAGAAGCCCTAGTTCCCGCCTAGAGCTGTGATGAAGCAGCCCTAGGTTCTATTTTCATCTCTCTCTAATGCTGGGGCGATTGAATCCCCAAATGTAATCAACGAATCCACAGATCGAATCCACGAATTCCAGCCTATAGTTGTGATGAACAAAAAGGGTTTTTTTTGCTCTTTGATAAACGAACCCTAGGTAACTTCTTCCAATTCTTCTTCTTCTTCTTCTTCTTCTTCTTCTTCTTCTTCTATTTTTTAATCTTATCCAAGGTTTTGTTCGTCAAACTCTGAATCTAGGTTTTGAATATAAACTAGGGTTATGCTTGGAGAGTCAAGGCTGAAGAACTAATTCGAACCCATGTATTGTTTGTTCTTGTTGTTTAATTTTATATTATTTTGCTTCTATTGTTGTTCCAAAATTGATTTTGGTTATAGTTCAGAGATTTGGTAAACTCGATTTTTTCTTCTATTGTTGTTCCGAAATCTATTTTTGTTATTTTATTAGGTAACTTCTTAGGAAGTAAATATGCATTAAATATTTTGGCTTAAGACATGTTGCTTGCATGGATTGTAGTTGATAACAAGGTGCTTAATCTGATGCAAATGTCTTTATAAATGACTTGCGGAACAATATGGTATTAACATATACAATGTGTAAAAATTGAATTAGGCCATTAAGTTGGCCAGTCTATTTAAGAATTGTACTAAGTAGTACTTATGTTCGTTGACGAATGAGATACCGATTTTCAGTAGGAAAATATTTTCTGCAGTAGACCAAAGCAGTAGAAATTCTTTTAATTGTTTTTTGTCATTCAACTAATCTTGTGATTGGTGTTCGTTCAGTGGACGCAATGCAAAATGAGCTTCGAATAGCATGATTTTGCAGCAAGTCATGCAAAATGAGCTTCGAATAGCATGATTTTGCAGCAAGTCATGCAAAATGAGCTTCGAATAGCATGATTTCTCGTGATTGCTTTTGCATTATCTATATATATGCTAATGAGATGACCGACTTACTGATTTTGGCACTTGATAAATGTTTTGTTGATCCACGTCATCCTGTTGAACCCACACAGGCTGAGAAGGAAGACGGTATCGTACCACTAATATCTAGATCCCTTTTTGTTAATTTGTTTCCTAATTCATGTTTAATCGTTATTTGGTTTATTAATGATAATGTTATATTTTATTAGATGTCTTTTATACCCCCAAGTAAGGAATGGATGGATGCGCCTCCATTGTCAGATGTATACCAGGTCACAAAAGACAAATTAGGATTGTACTCGAGTTATCCATTTGTAAGTCCATCCTCCATAGTATTGCACTCTAGCTATCCATTTGCAAAATCAGGTTGTTGTTGGCCCAATGGTTATATTGTGTTTTTGAATATGGCTAATCAGTTAAGTTTAACATAATGATGTCACTAATATTCATATACTCACTATCATGTTGTTACTTAAACTTAGCAATGTCCTAATTGTCCTGTATAATATTGCTATGCTTGTATCGTACTGCAACATATTTTGCTGGCCTAACATGTATTTGTAGACATGCAGTAAGCATGATCAAACATGATCAAACAGGACATAGGCAATGAAGAATTAATGATGGAGCGAAGACGGCGTCATACAAAAAGATTTCTCCGAACCGCCTAGCGACCTATTCGGGGCCTCGCATCTGGGGTTCCGCTGCCCGGTCAGCAAACAGGGGTCGAGGGGGCAGCGCCCCCCGTCGGGGGTTCGGGGGCGAAGCCCCCGAAAGGTATTCAGATTTCCAGATCTGTTTATCTTTGGATGACCGCTGTCAAAAAAAAGACATCTTCAGTTCTGCTCAGATATCAGAAGAAAGGCGTCATCACAGGGCTCTTGGTTTTCCTACTTGTTCCAAGTCTGTAATCTTCATTTTATTGAGTCTAATAGAATGTGTACGTTGAGTCGCACTGAGTCATCTCAACCCCTAGACATATCTCTCCAAGCTCTACCATACAAACAGACCAACTCCTGAACCAAGCCCAAGCTCCACAAAGCCCAAAAGCCCAATGGACCAATTCTGTCTTCTGGAGACAGAGTTCGGGCCGAACTCTGCCTCCACACAGAGTTCGGGCCGAACTCTGTCCCCTGATTTCCAGCACCCTAATTTTTAGGGCCTGCTTGCTACAAGCTGTCCAACGTTCGAAAATTTGAATTCTTGGGACAGAATTCTGGCCGAATTCTGCCTCCCCAGAGTAGTATAAATAGAGCTTGAATTCTTTCATTTCAAATTATCTCTTACCTTCAAATATTCAAGCTTTCTAAGCTCTACTACTCCAAGCCTCATTCTTCCATATCTCCTAAGCCACAACTCTCCTTAGCCCAAGGTGCTCAGTGCAATATCAGCTAGAAGTTGTGTGCAAGAGGGAAAGAAGAAGTCGCTTGGAAAATTCCAAGCAATCGCCACTGCGATCCTCTGTAAGAAGTTGACGTGCTCTTCTGAAGAAAAGGCACGGGTTGTAAACTACTATTTTACAAATAGTGGATTTAATCCTGAGCTAGAGTTCTCAGGCCTGGACTAGTCCTCCACGAGGGAGACCAGGTTAAAACTGCTGTGTTTGCGTATGCTCTTCTTGATCTTTATTTACTTCCGTATTTCTCTCTGATTTATTTACTATCTTGATAGTTGTTTGTGGAGGTGATATAGAGTTAACTTTTTATTTGGTGATTATCGACACAAACTCTATTCACCCCCCTCTAGAGTTGCCTACACGTTATTTCAGTTGTGAGCTTTCCACTACTATATAATCTTTGTATTCAGCTTTGTATTGGTAGGCTATGGAGCATAAGAAAGCTCCATGGAGGTGAGGAGATGTATGCTCATTCATATAGAATGGTTGCCAACTATGTTGTGAGCTATCCTTTTGAAGAGATGTCTATTTATTCAAATAGAATAGTTGCCAACTATGTAGCTTCAGCACATATGCTATCATTTTGTAACTAGCTTTCTATTTTAGTTAGAAGGATGTTAGAAGTAAATTAGGTGATCCTTTTGTTTTTTGATGTTTTACATGTTATTTATCATAATCTATCATATTATGGAATTTTTAATCATGAATGAATTGTCAGAGAATTCATTATATCTATTGGTTTTTTCTCTAGGGAATACAAAGATTACTTGCAAGGTGTTCTAGGATACTACATATCATATTTTTGAGCATACAGAACCTTTACAGGACCTTGGATGAATCTTTTCGGAGGTTTGTACTTGGTATTAAAATATTTGATTCTTTCCTATATTCGAACTTTTTTGTATGTTAGTTATTTGTGGAAGATACTAAGGTATTTTGCCCAATTTTAATATTCTGTTGTTTGGAACACTAAATGATCTTAGTTTGAGGAATTTATTTGGTTAACATGCCTTTTTCTATGCATATTCATGTGTTCAAGTATAATTTAAGTAGTCATCTAGAGAGTCATAAATATGTGCATCATTAGTACATTTTACTTGATCTTGCTTAGTACTTGTAATAATAACCAAATCCGTAGCACTATAACCTAATGAAATTTGCTCTACTTATGTACATTCCAACTCATTAAAAGCAATTCCATAATCCTGGGGTACACAAATTCAAATTATGTGCAAACTACTAATACCACACCTATGTTGCACAGATACGGTGAGAGGATGTTTGTATTTGTTTTGTGTCCATATCCAAATATTTTCACTCAAGAAAAAGTCCAAAAAGGCGATATCAGTGTTTGTATCCATGCAACCGTGTCTTTATTCTCAAGGCGATATCAGTGTTCGTATCGATGCAACCTATTTTCTTTATTTTGAACTCCAATTATGAATGCACAAGTCATCTACACGTAGATTTTGGAGTTATGAAGAGAATAGAGTTTCAACATGTAGAGATGAACTAGTTGGCCGGTATCAAAGAGTCTTCATCTCCGATTTAACTTCGTTCTGGAAATCTCTGAGCAAAGAAGCGTTTGTTTCCTCAGAGACAAAAATTTGTAAGGAATATCCTTTTAAGTTGGCAGCCATCTCATACTGTAAATATCCAAGTAGTGTTGTACCAACAGTTTTAGCAGACAAATATTAGAAATATTGTTTATAGAACTTTCCAGTCTTTGATGGTTAGAGAGAACAATAGGAAAGATATAAAAGTTATATGTTAAGTGCATATAAAATGAAATTTATCATCCAAACGATTTCTAGACACACTCTAAATTAGCAACAAATTCTTAATTGTGCATGTTTAGCCCAGAACATAGTATAATAAAAGAAAACAATGCATTTAACTGACAGACAAAATCTTAATATAGAGGCTTTGTTCTTGCTTCTTTTGTGACGTACTACTGGGTATAATAGAGTTCTTACAACTTGTTGAATTTCTTCTCGAACTATTTTCAATCTTGCAACGCATGCACCTTAGATTGCGAACAGTTGTGTGGTTTAAACTACAACACTTGCAATGAGGATATATTCTCCGTAACAGGGGACAAAATTTGCAACTGCAGACATGCAAATTATATACAGTATATTAACATAATCTTACTATGATTTAGATGTTTTGACACCAATAATATAGGCGCTTAAATGGACTATTGTCTTCAAACCAAATAGTATCCGTGTCCATAATCGTATCCTTACTTTCTAATGTCAACGACCCATGAAATGGCAAACCACTGTTTCAAATAAACATCACCCTTGAATGTGTGAAGCGAAGTATAAATAGAGTCTGCATAAGAGTTCCTTCACTATGCAGGCTGCCTGTGCTGGACCACGTCTTCCAACCAAGTAGACACCTTCCTGTAGAAATGTGGATCAAGAATATATAGATCACTTGATATGAATTAGCAATCGTGCATTTGATTACAAAACATGGTTGTTTTTCTATGGACTGAAGAGAATAATATAGTTATCTTGAAGTGGTATTATTGGCTTCAGCCACATCCTAACCATAGTTCCTTATGTGTGTTTTTACTTATGACATTTGGCTTCCACATTTCAAACTAATCCAGCTAGGCATTATATTGGATTCCTTTGATCTTTCAATGCATATATTCTTTCAATGCATATATATATATATATATTCAGTTAGCGGTATTTTCCAGATTTTAAATAAAAATGATAATTAATTTTGACTTTCCAAAACTAAGAACTCCGAAACTCCAATCAGAAACCTCTAAAACTGCCAAAACCACCAATAACGAAAGTCATAAAAAGGGTCTGATACTGATATTGTGAACCATGGTCATAAACTCATTCGAAATTATAGGTACAGTTCTTATCTTAGTTCTGGTTTTAATTTAATTCATAGATTATGTTCTGCTCCATAATACTTTTCTCACTCTTCTGTCAATTAATGCTTCAGGCTTCTCTAGATTATAGATTTTTCTATGTGATAGACCATGGAATCAGTGAAGAATTTATTGTTGACACAAAGTCACAGTCAACCAAATATTGACTACATTGACCAAATAATATTTGTATTAATTCAATACGACACACGACGACTGCATTCAGTTCAAGACAGATGACAGCTCAGTCTCCGGCTCTCAGTGTGTTCTGGAGTCTGTATTTTATGATTTCATTGAGTCTAGATTTATGTACTCTGAGTCTTGCTGAGCTCTTGGAACTTAGTCTATAACCTACCCAAAATCCCAAGCTCCACTGAACCAAAAACTGCCCACTGGTCCCCTTAGAACCACTCTGTGCTCTGGAGACAGAGTTCGGGCCGAACTCTGCCTCCACACAGAGTTCGGGCCGAACTCTGTCCCCTAGAAATCAGGAACCCTAATTTTAGGGTTAGCTGGTTGCTAGCTGTCCAACGGCCAAATTTTTGAATTCTCCTACCCGAATTCTGGCCGAATTCTGCCTCAAAAATCAGTATAAATAGGGCATGAATTCTCTCATTTTGAATCACTCAATCTTCTCTTCTCTTCTCTCCTACAAGCTCTATAAGCCATACCCTTCCCATCTACTAGCCACAAGCCTCCTAAGTCTCGAGTGCTCAGCATCTCTCAGTTAGGATTCTTGTGCAAGAGTGAAGAAATCGCTTGGACAATTCCAAGCAATCGCCACTGCGATTCTCTGTAAGAAGTTGACGTGCTCTTCTGAAGTAAAGGCACGGGTTGTAAGCTACTATTTCACAAATAGTGGATTTAATCCTGAGCTAGAGTTCTCAGGCCTGGACTAGTCCTCCACGAGGGAAACCAGGTTAAAATTGCTGTGTTTGCGTATGCTCTCTTATCTTTCATTTACATTCCGCATTTTACTCTGATTATTCATTGTTCATGAAAGAGTAATTTTTTAATTGGTCATTATATATATATACTCTATTCACCCCCCTCTAGAGTTGCCAAACTGTTCTTCAATTGGTATCAGAGCTCTGTTCTCTTTACAAGGACTAACATCCTAAGAGCTGATCCATGGCAACCACACAATCCTTGATTTCCAATCATGGTGAAGGTCAGTCCACTCATAGGCCTCCCCTATTTGATGGGACTAACTACACATATTGGAAAACAATGATGAGCTTCTATCTTAAGTCTCTAGACTTTGACCTGTGGACTGTCGTCACTGACGGTTACAAAAAGCCCGCCAGGATAGTTGTCGATGGTGACCTCATTGAGAAACCACACGACAAATATTCTGTCGAGGAGAAGAAACAGGCAAGTCTAGATGCTAGGGCTATTAATGCTTTATTCTGTGCTATAGACAGGAACGAGTTTAACAGGGTCTCTACATGCACCACTGCTCATGAAGTATGGAGACTTCTGGAAGTGACGCATGAAGGAACCACTCAAGTCAAGGAATCTAAGATAAGCCGTCTCACTCAAGAGTACGAAGCCTTCAAGATGAAGCCAAATGAGACGATCACTCAAATGTTTACAAGATTCCTCGACATCATCAACCCGTTATTCTCGCTTGGTAAGCAGTACTCAAACCATGAGAAGATCCGCAAGCTACTCAGAGGGCTACCAAAGATTTAGAACCCTAAGGTGACAGCCATCATAGAAGGAAATGATCTCACAAGTATGTCTATGGAGACTTTGATGGGCAAGCTCATGACTCACGAGCTTGACCTCAAGGACTTCGAAGAGCCTGCTCCGAAGATCAGGGAGATCGCACTCAAAGTTCATCGACGAAAGATTGATCACGATGAGACTGAAGACGATATCTCAGATGATGAAGACCAAGCTCTCATGGTACGTAACTTCAAGAAATTCCTTCGCTTCAATCAAAGAAAGAAGGAACCACAAGAAGACGATGAAGAAGAACCAATCTGCTATGGTTGCAAAAAGACTGGACACGTCAGAAGAGACTGTCCGCTCTTAAAGAAAAGCAACCGGTATGAAAAGCCCTACAAGAAGAACTCATCAAAAAGGTATGCCAACACAAGCATTTGGCATGAAAGCGAAGCAAGTGACTCCGAGGAAGAAAAGAACTCTCCTCAAGACAAAGCAAATGTGTGCCTCATGGCAAATTCCACCAAGGTATCAAACGAAACTTTAGATGACTTCTCTTTTGATGAACTTGGCGATGCTTTCACCGATTTACTTGATGATCACAAAAAGGTTATCGGTAAATATAAACATGCAAAGGACAAAATCAAAAGTCTAGAAGATGAGATACATAGAATTTCTTTACTTCTTGATAATGTTAGAAACACATCACCCACTAATGACACTGATGAAGTATCCAAGCTTAAATTAAGCTTACATGATGCTGAAGCACGTATTGAGCAACAAACTCAAGAAATCACTACTCTCAACACATTGCTTGCTGAAGAAAAGAGTAGACACAAGATTTCCATGACTAAGATTTATGGCTTAAATATTAAGGTTGATGAACTGCAAGCTGTTTCTAAAAGATTAGAAACCAAATTGGGTAAACAGGTTGTTCAACCTCAAACCCAATCACATGGGCACAATACCACTCATGCTAGTCAACCACGTCAATCTCATGCAGCACATAACCATGCATTTATATACACAAACTTTCACAAACCACGTGCACGTAAGAACAATTCTCACTCAGTACACACTCATCATGCACAAAGACACAATCAACATCACTCCACACATAAAAATCATCATGCCATGCCATCTAGACAATATCAGCATGTCACACATCATAGACAATACCATCATTCTATGCCTCATAGACACCATCAACATGCCACTTATTCCATGCATAATCATCTTCACCATGCTAACTCTTCACATCATGTCCATCCTCATCCTACTGCTTATAGATATCATTCTCATGCTCCTAGTATAAATAAGAATGCTATCTGTACTTATTGTGGATTACATGGACACATCTCACCACAGTGCAGAGTTAGAAGACTTGTAGATAAAAGGATATATGCTTGGTTCCCAAAGACTAACTTTTCAGGACCCTCAAGAACTCGGGTACCAAAGATCACATCTACTCTTGATGTAGGTGGACCTTCCCTCCTCAACTGAAAGTAAGTGGATTCTCGATAGTGGATGCTCACGACATATGACGGGAAACGCAAACCTTTTTGCATCACTATCGATGAAGAGAGAAGGATACGTATCCTTCGGTAACAATCTCAAAGGGCACATTATAGGTAATGGTATCATTGGTCATCCTCCCTCTCCTGTAATAAAGGATGTCTGCCTAGTGACCGAGTTAAAGCATAACCTGCTCAGCATTAGTCATCTTGCTGATCATGGATATGACATTAACTTTGGACAAAACAGTTGCTACATCTATGATAGGTCAACAGGAGACATTGCTTTTGAAGGGAAAAGAGAGGATAACATCTATATTTTCTATCTTTCTATAAATACTAACAATGCAGGTAGATGTTTATATGCCCACAAAGACGAACGACTACTTTGGCACCAGCGTCTTGGTCACGCCAACATGGATGCTATATCCAGGCTTTCTACCAAGAAGCTAGTGAGAGGATTGCCTGACATCACATTCAAAAAGGATACGGTATGTGCCGAATGTGAACTAAACAAGGCAACAAAATCCTCGTTTCATTCCATCAACTCTGTAAGTACTACTAGACCCTTGCAACTACTTCATATGGATTTATTTGGTCCTAGTAGAATAGCTAGCCTTGGTGGCAAACTGTATGCATTTGTTATTGTTGATGATTTTTTGAGATTTACTTGGGTTTTCTTTCTCGCTAATAAGAGCGATGCTATTTTTGCTTTCAAAGTTTTTGTAAAGAAAGTTCAAAACGAAAAAGGCTACATGATTACTCGAATCCGAAGTGATCATGGAGGCGAATTCGTAAATTATGATTTTGAAAGTTTTTGTAATGCAAATGATTTTGATCATGAATTTTCTTGTCCTAGAACTCCTCAACAAAATGGTGTTGTGGAGCGGAAGAATAGAACTCTCGGCGATATGGCCAGAGTCATGTTGAATAAATTTTCACTTCCGAAATACTTTTGGGCAGAAGCTGTTAGTACAGCATGCCATATTTTGAATAGGGTGCTGATTCGTCCCATTACGAAGAAAACACCCTATGAGCTTTGGTTTGGGAGAACCCCCAATGTTTCTTATTTTAAAGTTTTTGGTTGTAGATGTTTTATCCTTAACACCAAAGACAACTTAGGCAAATTTGATGCCAAAGCTGACGATGGTATCTTTCTTGGTTATGCCGCCAAGAGTAAGGGATATAGAGTTTTCAATAAATGCTCACTTATTGTGGAAGAGTCAACAAATGTGACTTTTGATGAAGATAACAGTGCAGCAAGTACTCTTGATGATGACGTTGAGCCATCAACTTCTACTCCAATGAATACTTCAACCGAAACTAATTCTCTGGAGGGTTTGCCTAAGAAATTCTCTTTCAAACCTTCTCATCCAGAAAATTTAGTTATAGGAGAAGTTTCACGTGGAGTAACTACTAGATCATCACTAAGAGACTCTGTTGCTAGCACTGCCTTCATTTCACAAGTAGAGCCTAAAAACATTTCTGAAGCTTTTAATGATGAATTTTGGATTTCTGCCATGCAAGAAGAACTCAACCAATTCGAGAGAAGCCAAGTATGGGAACTCGTTCCTAGACCGGTTAATCACTCTATAATTGGCACTAAATGGGTTTTTAGAAACAAAGCAAATGAAGATGGTTCAGTCACACGTAACAAAGCTCGTCTAGTAGCTCAAGGATACAACCAAGAGGAAGGTATCGACTACGATGAGACGTATGCTCCTGTTGCTAGACTAGAATCCATTCGGATGCTTTGTGCTTTTGCTAATTTTCAAAACTTTAAATTATTTCAAATGGATGTGAAAAGTGCTTTTCTGAATGGCTTTATTAAGGAGGAAGTTTATGTGAAACAACCTCCTGGCTTTGAAAATCATAAATTTCCCGACCACGTGTTCAAGCTAAAGAAAGCACTTTATGGCCTCAAGCAAGCCCCCAGAGCTTGGTATGAAAGGCTAAGTAGCTTCTTACTTGAGAAAGGTTTTTCAAAAGGGAAAATTGACACTACACTGTTTATAAAATCTTTTAAAGACACTATTCTGTTAATTCAGATTTATGTTGATGATATTATTTTTGGGTCTACTGATGAAACTCTTTGTCAAGAATTTGCCAAGTGTATGCAGACAGAATTTGAGATGAGCATGATGGGAGAGCTCAACTACTTTCTTGGCCTGCAAGTAAAGCAACTGGCAAATGGAACTTTCATCTGTCAATCGAAGTATACCAAGGACATGCTGAAGAAGTTCGACCTTGACAACGTCAAACCAATTAGCATGCCAATGGCTACTTCAACCAAACTCGAACCAGATGAGAGCGGCAAACCCGTTGATCAACGTAAGTATCGAGGTATGATAGGCAGCTTACTTTATTTAACTGCTAGTCGCCCCAATATCATGTTTAGTGTTTGCCTATGTGCTAGATATCAAGCAAATCCTAAGGAATCTCACATGACCGCGGTTAAGCGTATCTTTCGATACCTTAAGGGTACGGTTACAGTGGGCCTATGGTATCCCAAGTCAACATCATTTGACCTCATCGGTTACTCTGATGCTGACTTTGCTGGATGCAAGGTCGACCGTAAAAGTACGAGCAGCACGTGTCATTTGTTAGGAAAGGCTTTAGTCTCATGGTTTAGCAAGAAGCAGAACTCTGTCGCACTATCCACAACAGAAGCTGAATACATAGCAGCTGGGCGTTGTTGTGCACAGATTCTGTGGATGAAGCAAACCCTTGAAGACTATAAGTTATCTTTCATGCATATTCCTATATTCTGTGACAATACTAGTGCCATCAATTTGACTAAAAACCCTGTCTGCCACTCACGCACTAAACACATTGAGATCAGACACCACTTTTTGCGTGATCATCAGCAAAATGGCACGATTAACTTAGAATTTATTGACACTGATCATCAGCTAGCAGATTTCTTTACTAAGCCATTATCCGAAGAGCGCTTCAATTATCTTTGTCGTGAACTCGGAATTTTGGATGAAGCAGTTATAAGTTGAGACTTACCTGCGTAAATATCGAGTATATTTTGATTCTTTTATGACAAATTTATTATGGGTACAAGCCGAAAGGGTCCTTCTGACAAAAAGGCGTAAAAGCCTAAGCGACACGGTGCACTAGTCCTCAGGACTACCGCTAGCTGGGATCCGGCCCCTGCAGCTAACCCATGGCAAATTTGAAATACTGAATTACAATATATTTCCTTGTTTATTATATGGTTTGTTACGATTTATTATTGCCAAATTGATCTTCCTAAATTTCATTCTGACCTTTGTGAATCTCTCTATGTACTTTATTGGGTTTCTCAAAATTGTATCTCTTTTTTCAACACTTAATCTTTTTTTTCAGCCTAACTTTTGTTCTGGACCACTGATCCAGAACTCGGGCCGAACTCTGCCCCTAACAGAGTTCGGGCCGAGTTCGGTCCCTTGGTTCCAGGGTCGGGATCTGGCTCTGCCGTTGGATCTATTCTAATCCAATGGTCAATTTTTCACCCGACCAAAGACAAAACCCTACTTTATGTCGGGATTCTTTCTCTCCCCTTTACTATTACCACCTTTTCTCACCTATACACACTCTTTTCTTGAAACCCTAACCCTAGTTTTTGATCTAGAGTGCCTCATTGCTTCTCAAATCAAGAAAAAGGTGTCTCCTCTCCATTCTCCTCCATTGTTCTTTACCTGTTTGAGGTACCATTTTTTTTAAATCTTTTAATGGCTCCTTGCTTGTTCAATCGCGGGAAGAGGATTCGAGTTGAGAGTATTTCCTCTTCGGATTCTCCTCCATCAATTGAACAAATCATTGAACAACTTCAACCACCTCACCCTTTGTTCAATCCACCTCGTCCTCAACATCCTTCCACTTTTGACAATAGACTTTTTGTCTCACTTGATGCATCAAACAACTGGTTTAGTGACTTTCGGAATCGTCAGGTATTCACAGGACATCCTATCAATTTTTCCATATTCTCTCAATATGATTCTTTATTTCATGACCTCTATTTTGATGAACTAGTCACTACATCTTCTGCTATTTATCGTCATGCCGTTCAAATGTTCTACTGCAACTTAACCTTTGATGACCTTCGTATTTATTCACGAGTTGCTGGTATCGATATCTCGTTTGATGACTTTGAACTAGCCGAATATCTTGATCTTCTTGAGCCAAGTTCTTGGGAAAGGCTTGTTGATGCTCGCTCGTTCCGTTTTCCCAACGGACTTTCACTTGAAAGCTTCAAGGACGATTTGTGCACTCCATATACACGTCCTCGAAAGCTCATGACGAAATATCTCAACCCATATTTTTCTGATCTTCATTGGATCATCTCTAATGCCATTCTACCCAAGATCGGTTCCCCTGATGAAATCACTTATCTTGACATTTCTGCTCTTTATCTTCTTCACTTTGGAATTCATTTCAATCTTCCACGTACTATGATGGACTGGATGATTCGCTGTAGGAGGAAACCACGAGCTTTGGTTTATCCTCTGTATCTTCCTATGATCTTTCGTGCTTTTCGTATACCACTTGATGCTTGTCCGTTCCTGCCGGCACCTACCTTTCTATCTAAGGTACGACGCCTTCAGCCTGTTGCTATTACTGCGTTGTCTGCTGATGAGGAGCCTGACGCCCCTCCGCTCGGTCAGACTGCACCTCCTGCCAACCTGGATTCGCTTCAGACTATGCTTCGCGATCGTTTTGCTATTGAGGATGATCGCTGGACGCAGCAGGATTACCGTACCACTCTGCAGATTAGTGCCCTTGGGAACTCTCTGCATGATATACGGTATTCGCTTGCTCGTCATCCTGATTTGCATGTGCCTATTGAGCGGGATCCACATCGCTCGGGTCATCGTCTAGATGATCCGTGGGTCATGCAGTATATGGATCCAGATGATACTTTTGTGGATCTTCAGATGTTCCAGGATCTTTTCGTTGGCTCTTTCCCTGGTCCTTCAGATGTTCCAGGACCTTCTGGTGCTCCGTGATGGAGACTGGCTTGTTATGCTGCTGCCACTGCTGATGGTCTTAGTTGCTTTATGTTTTTAGTTATTTAGTTATGGATTTATGTACTGGATTTTTATCTTAGAACCCTGATGATGTGTTTGACATTCTGGTTGGTGGATATCATTTTATGCTATTTCTCGTAGTTTCTTTTATGCCAATGCACTCTCTTGTCTAGTATTATACTATTTTTTTTCTTGGTGTGGTTGCATTACTATTCTTTGCTTATTTATATTGCTAACTGCCAAAAGGGGGAGAAACATATGTATATTTTTGTGCTGGCTTGTTTTGGGAAACTATTACAGGTTCTATGCAGGTTCTATGCATTCATCTGTGTATATCTGTGCTCGTTCTGGGAATATGTTATCTATCAGGTTACAGGGTATATACACTGTTTACGGGGGAGAGCTATAGCTTCTAGCTCGACACCGTTCATGGTTTACGGGGGAGCTATTTTCTCTTAGCTCAGGCATCGTGTATGGGGGAGCTATGGAACTATGTTACAATCAACTGTGTCCAGGTATGAATATTGAAATATACATATATTATTTTGTCAATTATCAATATGGGGGAGATTGTTGACACAAAGTCACAGTCAACCAAATATTGACTACATTGACCAAATAATATTTGTATTAATTCAATACGACACACGACGACTGCATTCAGTTCAAGACAGATGACAGCTCAGTCTCCGGCTCTCAGTGTGTTCTGGAGTCTGTATTTTATGATTTCATTGAGTCTAGATTTATGTACTCTGAGTCTTGCTGAGCTCTTGGAACTTAGTCTATAACCTACCCAAAATCCCAAGCTCCACTGAACCAAAAACTGCCCACTGGTCCCCTTAGAACCACTCTGTGCTCTGGAGACAGAGTTCGGGCCGAACTCTACCTCCACACAGAGTTCGGGCCGAACTCTGTCCCCTAGAAATCAGGAACCCTAATTTTAGGGTTAGCTGGTTGCTAGCTGTCCAACGGCCAAATTTTTGAATTCTCCTACCCGAATTCTGGCCGAATTCTGCCTCAAAAATCAGTATAAATAGGGCATGAATTCTCTCATTTTGAATCACTCAATCTTCTCTTCTCTTCTCTCCTACAAGCTCTATAAGCCATACCCTTCCCATCTACTAGCCACAAGCCTCCTAAGTCTCGAGTGCTCAGCATCTCTCAGTTAGGATTCTTGTGCAAGAGTGAAGAAATCGCTTGGACAATTCCAAGCAATCGCCACTGCGATTCTCTGTAAGAAGTTGACGTGCTCTTCTGAAGTAAAGGCACGGGTTGTAAGCTACTATTTCACAAATAGTGGATTTAATCCTGAGCTAGAGTTCTCAGGCCTGGACTAGTCCTCCACGAGGGAAACCAGGTTAAAATTGCTGTGTTTGCGTATGCTCTCTTATCTTTCATTTACATTCCGCATTTTACTCTGATTATTCATTGTTCGTGAAAGAGTAATTTTTTAATTGGTCATTATATATATATACTCTATTCACCCCCCTCTAGAGTTGCCAAACTGTTCTTCATTTATGGATGAGGTGTTTTTCAAAAGTAAAAGATTTTTTTAATCTCCCTACAAGTGAGAAAATGAAGATCCCTCGGAACGAAAAACATCGAGGTTATACACCCATGTTGGATGAGATTTTGGACCCAAAAAAATCAAGTGAATGGTTTATTTCATAAACCTTTTGTTTTTATATCATTATGTATTGTTCTTTGGGATTAGTATCTGATAGATCAGATAACACACACGCACATTGCTTTTTCTCTGAACTTTCTGACATTATTGATATACTTTTTTTTTCCAATTTGTCTTGGATAGCTACAATAATTTTTGTATTAATACATGGTGCTAGTTTCTTTGACTTACGCATTCTAAGTCAAACTTTGGATCAGTTCTTATGTTGGTTTTCCCATCTTGTAATGTTATATCCTTCCATTTTTTACATTCACATCCGATCTGAGTAAGTCAACATGCATTCTCTAACTTTTGATGCACTATTGATTCATTTTTACTGCTCACTGTCCTTTCATATATACAATTGTCATATGGGCTTAATTATCGTAACTTAGTCCTTTTGTTTCCTAGATGACTACAAAGAAGGGTATTACATTGGAGTCGAAGTACCTGAAGATGATCCATAAACAGAGAAACCATTTTATGGACCAAATGTGTGGCCTTCTGAAGGTATGTTGTGCTTGTTTATGGTTTACCTATATTAATATAGGTTTCTAGCAGTTATGGCTATTATTACTTCTGATATAGCAATAGGTTGACACTTCTCTATGGATCTTATCCAGTTAAATTCTTTGGCTTCAATTTGACTTGTTCGAATTTGTGAAGAAGCAATCTGGCAGCAGCAGAGCCACGGTAGGCCAATACCTAATTTAAGTATATTTAGTAGAGCTAACAACACTAACATTTACTTTTACTCTGCAATATACTCGGCAGTGTGAATTATAGTATCTAATGTTATTGTATCTTTGTGTTTCTATGGTTGTAGGTATCCGAACAATCTAACTTGCCTAAGACATGTTTTCTAAAGGACTTGAAAAGAAAATGTGTTACTTTTGGACGCTTAAATTCAGATACACCACCAAAGGAAGATGTCTATAATATCATCGTCGATGAAATCGTTGACCACAATGCATATTTATTTGAAGGAGATGGAAAGTTTGAAGACATTATGCTTAGTGATTTGATCAATTGGCCAAAAGAGTTCAGTTTATTTGGATTTGAATGTTAGTTTTTTCTTTTACTTTTTGGATTAAACTTCGTATGTATTATAAAATTCTATTTTTTTATTCGGATGTTGTGTGAGAATAATTGCAAGTACTTTGATTCTATAAAGACGTTGACTAATTAGTGGTATTTAGTATCAGTTGAGATTCTTGAATGATTGGTGGATATATTCATTTTGAATATTTGTATGCATTCTCAATTGAGTTTCATGAATTACATTTAGATTCAATAAGTTCGTACTTGTTCACTAAAACAAGTTTAATTAATAAAAATAGTCATGGTGAATATTTTAAAGAAATTCGACGGATATTGTTTTGTCAAGAATGGACAATTAGGCTGAAGTAATTTAAGGAGTTACTTGACGGACCAAGCCAGTCATTAATGTTTTGACAGACCAAATCCGTCGTTTACTATACCTACTCATCGACGGTAGAAAATCGTCGTTTATAAGAAACTACAGTTTATTTTTGACGGACCTTGTGACGGACCAAAACTGTCAAAAAATGTAATTTTTGACGGTTTTGGTCCGTCGAGAAACACGAATTCTGGTGTAGTGATTTGAATTATTTTCGTCGCCTATGAACCCCGTATTCGTACTCGATAGCCTCGTCCTTGAACTCTTTATTGTTTTTACTTCACTTATATTAGAAAGACCAGACACTGTACATGATAGATAGATGTAAGATATCACCTTTAGTTTTCCTATCAGTTATTTCAACACGAATTTAGATAGCCACCGACCAACTCATGTGGCTATATCCTCACCTTAAACTCCACTTCTCCCCAATCCTAGAAATTTTTATTGTGCCCTTCTAATCCCACATGAACGCACGAGAGTGATTCTAATCATCACTTAATCAAACCCTCGACCAAGACGATTAGTATCCAGTTCTCCCTTAAGGAATCACATCTCCTAAATGTCTAATTTATTCTCTTTGGCCTACTCAATTTCTTACTGTTTTCTAAAATTGGATGTTCAAAATTTTGTTACCTTCATTAGCGATCCTTATTCAATTCCATAACCACGATATATTTTGTTATATATCGACTCCACAATTTTCAATTTGCATGGTGGTGTTGAACGCCGTTTTATTGCCTCCACCAAAAAAAAAATTTAATTGCATTTGGGTATTGACGAACTCTTCCTATCCCTCAACCCTATCTACCCTATTAATCCTAAATTTCGAGGACGAAATTCTTGTAAGTTGGGTAGGATGTAAAACCCCTATTTTTTTAAATTTATTTTTATTATTTTATTTTACTTAAAGATGAATTTATACAATTTATGGTTTTATTTATTTTTTAAAAATGACCTTAGCCATTGTTGAGTTTTGGAGCACTAGACGACCATGACTTTTAGCACGGAAGTTGTAGCAGTGTGCCTTGACTAGTGTACCAGTCATGCCGGGGGAAGCCTAGCCATGGTGATGTCCAAACTAGGAAAACTAGGCCAAGTTATGAATTGACTCATTTAAATTATTTTAATTAAATATTATTTTATATATTGATTTTTAGATGACCCGGTTGGTCCAAACCAGCCAGAACCCAAGCCCATGTAAGCATGTAGTGTGACCAAATGTGGCCATGTAGGCATATTTTATGTATATACAAATATTTTCTAAATTATTTTAGAATTTTATGTGCAATTTCTAATTATTTAATTATTCGTACTATTATTGGTATTTTATTATTAAATAATATCGTGCAATATTTGTACACATTTTTGGACCGGGATAAGGGTGTGCGGTAGAAGTTCACCCATTGAAAAGATTTTACTAATTTATTATTATTAAAATTTATTTTGCAAAGATTTAATAAACATGATTATTCTATAGAGATATTATTATTATTAATATGTTGAGTTGGTTTATTGTGAATGGAATTTATATATATATATATATATATATATATATATATATATATATATATATATATATATATATATATATATATATATATATATATATACTAAATATTTGGATATGTGACATTTAAAGTGTTATTTGGATTTAGATAGATTTTTGGATATATATAGTTATATATATAAAAGATTTAAAGATAAGAAAAAGAAAAAGAAAATAAAAAGGAAAAGAAAAGAAAAGAAAAAAAAAGAAAAAAAAAATCAAACCCACCCCTTAAAGGGGCGGGCCCCACCCTCTCCATGCTTGCTGCGTACAGCAGCAAGCCTCGCAACTTTGTTCGTGAGTGGGCCATTGGGTATTAGTATTAGTAATAGTAGTATTAGGTTTTTACCTAATTTGTTTTAAATATAACTTCCTCCATAGACCTGAAAACCATAGACTTCCAAAATAAAAATTGCAGCAGAACATACCCTCTTTGACTACGAGTTCGGTTCATCAGCGACGGAGTTGTGTGCGCGACGAACGGAGCATCGGAAGTCAGCCCCTCGTCATCCACAGAGCAGTTTTCCCACTCAAGGTACCCTACTTCCCGACGACGTAACTTTTACTCGTAACACCGATTTTCGATCCGTATGATTTTCTGGAAAGTAGACTTGACCCTCTTCGAGATCCTCTAGGTGGATTTCGACATGGCCATCCAACTTGCTCGAAAAATCTAGGCGAAGTTGGAGAAAAACTATTTTTCTGGAATATTAAAAACTGTTTTAAAATACCAACTTGTCGGCCACTTTTCTTTCTGTACAATAGGATTTTGTAAAAACTAATTGAAGACAGAGAATAACAACATAACCGAGATTGTAACGCACCTTCTGGATTCACTTTCCATCAGGTGTGTAAAAACTTACACATTGTTAAAGTTTTACGAAAAATTGTAATTTCAGTTTTCAAAAAGTGGAAAAACACCCGATACGGGTGCGCCCCGACAAACCGGGCGACGTGGTCGCGCACTATACGCATCGAAAGGCGCATATGGATGTTGTCGACGTGTGGGAACTGACGGAACCCGATTTCGTTGCATGTGCGCGACGAAATCAGTGCGTATCCGTCGAGATACCCCATATCGACCCTTTGCAAATTAAGTCACAACTTTGTGCACACTCATCAAATTGCGACGAAACTTGCGCCATTGGACTCAAAATATTTTTCTGGTCTTGTGACCCAAGTTTGGTCCGATTCTGAGACAGTTGATCGGGACGCTATTTTGGCGGGCCCACAATCCCACTTAACGGGCGATTTTGTGCACGGCCCACCGGAATCTAAAATTGGACATACCGTTGGGTTCGTCTCATCAAAACAAATTCGTAGACATGTAGTTTGATGACTTTAGAGATCGTAGGTTCTGGCACACATTTCGGTACAAAGCGGGTCCAACAGCGGACATCGATTTGATCCGAAATTACAATTTTGTCCCTTTTCCAAAATTTAACTTTTGGACAGGCGTTTTCTAGGCATATCTTATATTCCAAACTCGTTCGTGATGTTTGTTGCAGCATCCGGAGTCATCTGCAATTTTTGGCTTTTCTTGCTTTGTTTATTTGTCGGTTCGAGCTACTGGATTATTCTCTTTTGCACATAACCTCAGGCAAGATACCTTGCCACCTTTACTGTTTTCATTAGTTACTTTTATGCTATTATTGTATATCTTCTGTACTTTATTTTCAGTTATTTATTTTCTTGCATGTGGACGTAGAGTTAAGGGACTACCGTCAAGTTTAGTGTGTCTCATTAACTTGTCACGATTGTACATGAGTTGTGTGTGAGAGTTGTGAGTATCATATCGAGGTCACTTGCGTGTTGGCTGATCACTGGTGCGCATGCGTAGGAATAACTATCAATAGATGCATGTTAGAAGACTTGACAGTTATCTATTATAAAATAGTGTTGTGGAAGCGACATGTGTTGGTGTATCGTGGTTACGATGCATGTACAGTATCATTGGGAGGAGGGGACAGCTATTAGCGTAGGGGCTACATTTATTTTTATACACATTTTGGGCCAATGGTGACTCTTATGAGCACTACCTTCTGCCCAGGGCCGATAGTGTCTCGGATGAGCGCTACTTGACGGCCGCTCTTTATTACTTGCTTGCGTGAATCCGTTACAGCCCCTGCGTAGAACGTTGTCCTCAAAGTGCATATTACATAGATGGTTAGGTACCCTGTTGTGTTGTAGTTTATATTATTTTTTTACTTATGCAGTTACATGGCATGTTCTTCCTGTATCTTGTTACGTCCCTCTGAGGACCTGGTTATCTCTCCAGGTGTGTGTTTCTGTGATATTTGCAGGTGTTCCCATCGAGGTCGTGATCTTCTCCATCCTTTCGAAGAGGATTGCACTTGGCTCGTCTTGTTATTCCATCTATTCTTTCTTGTACATTTTATTTGAGATAGTTGGTAGTGGGCTTTGTCTCCGCCCAACTTTTGTACAAACTACAATTCAGTGTTGATTCCTATTTTGTATTGATTCTTTTATTGTGGATGAGATTAGTATTATGGATTACTGTATTTTACAGCTTATGTATACATACAAATTTTCATATATTGGAGTAGACTTCGTATGTATGCAGCTGGCATGATACGTATCTAGTCCCAAGTATTTTGGGACTGGGGCGTTACACTGATTATGGGCCGAAAGGCAAGCACGACTTGATAGGTTAACGTTGTCGGTACGAGAAGTGTCTAGAGGCAAAGTATGAGTTGACGTTGTTGTCGCAAGCACGAGATGGTTTAGAGACACAAAATAGGCCAATGCACCTGTCCTAAAACTAATCCTAAGGCAAGACTAGAAAGACAATTGAAAAGAAAGGACTATGTTGCACAAAGTAAATTAACGTGTTGGTTTTGTATGGGTGGACGAGGAGCTCATTCCACCAGTACAGTTAAATACAGACACCCACACAGTGTTTTATGTGCAGGAACAGGTAGAAGCTCGTGGCGTGGAGCTCATTTGGATGTGTCGAGGCACGGAGTTCCTTGGCGATTCGAAGCGTGCGGCCGCATGGAGTCAGGACTTATACGGGACATAATGTATGGACATCGCCTCTCCGAAGCATCCGCTGGTTCAAGACTTGTATTGAGAAATAAGAGAGAGCTGAGTGACTTGTAATGTGAGAAGAGTAAGCTTGACTGATTGTAATTGGCCTTGCGCCCCATTGTAACCTTTGTTTCAATATCAATAAAGAGTTTCTTTTGAATAACTTGTGTTTTGCTTCAAATTTCCGCTGCTATCATTCATTGTCTCTGCTTGGGTCTTCTGTGCGACGATCCCGTCGCAGCCGCTGTAATCGGTCGTTATGGAATCCGTCTTGCACGAGCGCAATCTAGGCTCGTGCGGCATCACGTCTTAGCGAGGACGATCGCTCCTACGGAAGCGAGGCGTGACAGGCCCTGCCCGGCCCAGTTTGCGTAGATGGAGCCCAGCCCGGCCCAATGACCCGGCTTGGGTAGGGCTGGGCCGGTTCGGGCTAGCGGGCGGGCCAGGGCCGGCTCGCCAATTTTTTTTTCATTTAGTTTTTTTGTTTTGTTTTTCTTTAAGTTTTTTTATTTTTAGTTTATTTTGTTATTTTATTTGTTATTTATTTGTTTGTTTGTTTATTTTATTTTATTTTATTTGTTATTTTATTTAGTTTTCTTTTCAATTGTTATTTTATTTTTTAAAGTTTTTTTGTTTTAAATTTTATGTTCTTTGTTTTCTTTTATTTTATTTTAAGTTTATTTTGTTATTTTTTAGTTTCTTTGTTTCTTTATAAGTTTTAATTTTATGTTTAATTTTTTTTTTGTTTGGGACATCGGATTGTGTCCGGGCCGTAGCAGGTTTCATGGTGTCTTGATATGGTATATGTTTGAACATTTCTTGCATTGTGACGTGTACGGAACTGGTTCTCCTTTCTGATCTAAAACAATTGAGCCATCAAAATTAGTTTTATTAAGTATAACAAAAAAATTCAATACTTTGATTTTTTTTTCTTCCTCTTTACGACATTTTGGGTAGAACTAGCAACTTCAGGAGGTGAACTAATTAAATCCTCAGGAATAGAATTTTTCTCAAACAAAGTATTAAAATATTGATAAGTCTGTCGGACAGCATCAGTAGGTTGGTTTGAACATTTTTCGGCCATTTTAAAAAGACAAATAAAAATAATTTAGAAGAGAAAGGATACCGAAAATAAAATAAACCAAAAATTATTTTTCTCAAAAAAGAGGGAAAGGGAGGAAAGAAAACTATTTTGTAAATGTAAAATAAAAAAAAACAATTAGAAAGAGGAAGGAAAGAAAAAAAGAATTGGATCGGGGTTGGGAGCTTGATAGGGAAGTCGTAGAGCGGCGGAATTGCTTGCAATTTTTTTTTGAAACCTTATTGTGAGTTCAAATTTTTTTTGTGATGGTTAGAATGGTTTGTGTTAGAAAAATGAGATTTATGGCTTATTTATAGGATTTTTTGAAGCCAAATTACCCCCTACCCTCCAAATGTAGTTGTTGGAAAGATTTTTCGGTCATTTTTGACAAAATGACCAAAATAACCCCTAAACGATTTAAAAAGGTTATCTAGGGGGGGGGGGGGGGGGGGGGGGGTAATTTGGTAAAAAAAATTCCAAACGGTCAAAAGGAATTCAAAAAAATTTGCGGGCCGGTCTGGGCCGGGCTCGGGTTCTTGGGCCTTGCCCGGACCTAAGGTTAAGCGGGGCTAGTGCAGGCCGGACTTGCAGCCGGGCCGGGCCGGACTGGGCTGAAGTGACAGCAGGCTCGGGCGAGCCCGGGCCGGATTCCGGACCGCTCGGCCCTAATCACACCTTGAGATGGGATGATGGGATCCTCGGGCCCCCTTTTGCAAATTCTTTTTCTAATTAACTATCTTTTCATTAACTATATGTATATATTGTTTTGGTCCAATCTAGTTCTAGAGCAGTTTCTTTGCATATGAAATCTATCGAATTGGTATGGTAGTTTTTACAAATATTATTAGCATATATTGGAAAAATCAATCATTCTGCGAAAAGAAGGTTTTCAATATTTGGATTGCATATAGAATTTTATTGACTATACCTATCACAGTTGCTTCTGAAAAGAAGTTTTTCAAAATTAAAACTAATAAAATCTAATTTAAGATCAACTATTTTAAGAAAGGTTAAATAGTTTAGTTCTGATATCTATTGAAAAAAATATGCTAGAAAAATTTGATTATGAAAGCTTAATTGATGATTTTGCTTGTAAAAATTGGTAAATAAAATTATTTATGTGAGAAAGAGGATCCAAATTCTAAATTCTGTCCTAGGTTCCATAAACCTTAGGACCGGCCCTAACTCAAACCTGATTTGAATTTGAAGACCATATCTTCCTGCAATCTGACTCAAGCCTGCTGACCCAGACCAAGACCTACCAACATGGACCTAACCTTGCTGACCTAGACTAGAACCCAGTAACACCGACCTATTAACTTGAAATCGACACGAAACTGACACGGACCCTAGATGACCAAAACCGTCATGAACTAAGATATATTATAATTTCATTGCCATAATAAAAAATAGGCACATATTTTGTAGAGATCGACTAGATTCCATGCAAAAATAGAACTACTATAAATTAAATATTTTTGTAAAAAAATTATAACAGTAACCACACATAGTAATAATTTCCATCATTATATTTATGAGAAATAAAAAAAACTTCTACTAAATGCACCTGTATATTAAACAACCTAACTACGCTCAATTTTTCATCCCCTTCGCCAACCTCCCTCCCTCCCCTTCTACGTTTTATTATAAAAGCAACAATGGATCCATAAGAAAGGAGGGATTGATTAGTTTTATCTTTTTTTCCTTTTTTTCCCCCACAATTGACTTGTTGGCGTAGGGATGATAATGATTCGAAATATCTCAGGCTAAGCAAGGACCAAATATGATCGAACTTAGTTTTACAAAATATAGGGCCAAACACGGACATTCAAGATTTTAGGCCGGTCATTTAGGATGCTCAAATTTGATGTTTTCCGTCTTACATGAAAATTTATTTGCACTATCCACTCAAATAAGTTTTTGGACCATTGTCGGTAGGACGTAAAAGTGCTACAACACCAAAACCTAAATACATATTTAAACTAAGGGGTGGTTAGATTGTTTCGTGTCATCCTATATCTTAGGACAATTAGAAATGTGTTAATTTTTAGCTACATTTTCTCTACCGTCGTCTGGTATGTAGGACTTGAGGATTCAATTGAGAAGTTTTTGTTGTAGTTAATTATTACTACTTATTGATTGTGCCCAATAGATACAAATCTTTTATCCCTTGAAGATCTCAACAAATCTACTTGTTATTTGTTGCAACCAATTATGTCTTTGTATATATAAGGCTAGCAGTATACCAATTCTAGGGTTACTTTCTCATATGAATAAACAGAAGTCATCTCTCCATTTGTCTCTTCTTACAGTCTAAAATATTATACTACAACACATTATCAGCACGTGGTTTTACCATAAAAGCTCATAATTGTAGATCCATAAAAATGACAATTCTCACAAAAGATCTAAAAAGAGCATGCTTAACTGCGGGTAGCAGATAAGGACTCACCCCATCAAGCTCATTAGATTGCTTCTACTGCGGGAATAAGCCCATCAGGATGCTCCTTCGTGGGTAGCCAACAAGCTTATCAGGCCACTCCCGTTACGGGAAGCCAATAAGCTCAGCAGGCTACTCTTGTAACCCCACTCTTTTCTGAATAAAGAATTTGGAGAAATTCTCATTTCCTTTCTAGTTATTTACTATATTTTTGCTTATTAAATTATTTATATATTCCCTTATATTTTATTGGGCTATACATCCTATTTGGCCATTCATGTTGTTAAACCCAAATTTCCTTAGCTAAATATTTCCTAAGCCACAACTGTTCAAAGCCTAACCCATATTATAGGCCCAAACTCATAGCTTTAAACCTATTTATTGCCATTAGTAGAGTCCATAGAGCCAATATCTTGAGCTAGAATTCATGCTTAGCAAAACCATATTCAATTGCATGATCACAGCCAGTGGCGTAGCCAAAATTTTCGTCTAGGGGGTACAGCAATTACTATCAAATTTTTTATAATAAATACATTTATCGTTTCAAAAATATCATATATTTGTTGTATTATTCTCATTTAAAAAAATCAAGTTCTCCTTTTTTGTCCCACTTTGACTAGGAGTTATCATATTTGTCTTTACATTAGTTTCTATCACTCACTTGTGAGTTGTTGTTGACTAATCAAGTGGGCCACACGTGCGTGTCGTCACCACCGTCCTGTCCGGTTCGGTGTGCGTAATGTGTACGCGTCCACATTCCAGTCCATGTCACCATTTTAAAATACCAAATGCGCCCCCGAAAAAAAGGTATTCATCGGACAATTTCAAAAAAATTGCCACTCCTAAGAACATATTTTTCTTTGTAAGTAAGTTAGGAGGCAGTTGCATTATATATATAAAAGTGTGATTAAAAAAATTATATATATAAAAGATGGTGATAAATTGTTCAGTGTTGTCAATATAGAAATATATCTTATGAACATTTTTTAGTGATGTACATAATGCTTTACTAATTTTCTTTTTGTTCTATGTACTACTATTCTTTTTGTTCTATGTACTACTAAGGTAAATCTTAAAAAAACAACATATTTAGAAGCTTCCGTAAACATTAGCATTTTGTTCATAGACATGTTCTTGAAAGTAAACTGCTATGATTAGTTGATGTTATGTTGTTCCCTAAATATATTATTTTACCGATCTAACATTGCAATGTCGTTGTAACATCATGATAATTTTTTCTATGCCCATAATAAATATAATACTTCAACAAAAAAATATAAAAAAAACTCAAAATTTGAGGGGGGCGCAGTTGCACCCCCTCGGCTACATGTGGCTACGCCAGCCTTAGTCAAAACCCATGCAACCCATCTCCTTAGTTTAATTCCAACCCACTCTACTAAACCAAACCCACCCATTAAGCCATTAGGGTTCTTATTGGGTCCCAAACCCTTTAACCCAATAACACACCGACCGTTAAAACGATATCCCTAATTTTAAATGTTTCGTCTTCTTCTTCATTCACTCAATTCAGAGCTGCCGCTCCTCTCTCGCAGCATGGTGAGCGATCGCAGAGCTGGCCGCTTCTAGAAGGATCAAGGAGGATCCTTCTAGACCTAGGCGGAGTCATCCTCGTCGTTAAATTCCAACGACAAAGTCACGGTTAATCGCAACCGCCCGTCGATAACCGCCGCCACTTCCTCTACTGCTATAAATAGACGTGTCACGCCCCAGTACCGGAATACGGGGACGGACGTAGGCCAGCTACACCGTATAAGGTATGAAGACGTTATACGGCGTTCGTGGCTGTCAATATTGTTGGGTATCCTAGCATGCAAGCAGTCTATGGCCTAAATCTGATCTCATATCCACAGGCAATAATCAATGAAATAACTACAAGAGAGATAATCATATGAAAAGCAGAAAATACTCATATGATAATCAGAGAGTCTACAATAAGAAATAATGTAAACAAATATGCCTTCCCACAGTTCCTAGCATGGTCTGGAACTGAAGCACATCCTCCAAGTCAAGTCTGGAATATCTACAGGGTCGGTCACAGGCAATCTGGGAACAATCCAGGGTTGGTCAGGCCAACCGTAGCAAGTACCAGAAAGAAAGGCTCAAGGACGGGCGAAGAAAACCATCAAGATATAATATATGACAGGAATAACATGTATGAACAACAGTAATAAGGGTAAAGGATCGTGCGGTACCAACGCACAATCACAGAATATAAGGCAACAATCCAACTACTAATACGTAAGTAACCAACAATCATCACAGTCATCCTAACATCCACTAATGCTTGCATCGCCAACTGGAACTCATAGTCTGTCATCGGAACAGTAACCCATCCCTACATCAAACAAGAACAAGGAAATGAATTACCGCGCCGAGACAGTGTTACGTGCCAGCCAGCTTAGCAAGCAACAAGCCATACAATTTAGGTGAATAAGCGGCCACTCAAATGTCTACGGCTATCTATGTGCCCCAACAATGCAATATAAGAATCCTCAGATCGTGCTATGTCCAGCAAGGCTAACGAGGCCAAATAATAACGCATAGCACATGGATAAGCACTGGTCCCTCAAAGACAACCATGCGAAACAGATCAATCATATGATAGTACATATAGTAGTCGGATACTGCCATCCTCTATTACGGACGATAACAATATCCGGTGCGGTCAGCCTTGCGCTAGACAGGTAATCATAGCACCTGTGGCGGCTGGTATGCACGATCTCAAGATTCTGCTCCCTCCCAATGCTTCTACCATCTTTAGTTGTCTAGATTAACCCTATATTGATCTGGAATCACATGCCGTGGTCACATGCTCATCCTCCTAGATGAGTACCTCAGTACGGATACACTAAGTACGAATCCACCTCGACACCCAAAGTCTCAAATTTGGATTCATTCTTAGTATAATGCAGCAAGCAGTCAATCAGTCCCTACTACGCTAAAACTACAGGCCAACTACTATGTCCATGCTGGAAGATGAATGTACTGCCATATAACACATAAAAGCATGTAGCACCTAAGGGCACGTATATAATAGCACCTCAGTGCACACGTAGGATAGCAGCTTAGTGCACACATAGAATGGTACCAGTACGGGTGCAAGTAGTCAAGTCAGGAACATGGTCAATTGGTCAGTCACATGGAGTCCTCTACCCACATCGTGGCATAGATGCCAGGTTAGGTACATGGTCAGGATCTCTACTACAGTAGCATCTCAAGTACACATGGGGGTCTACAGCTCTAACCATCAAGTCGGTCTACCCACCGGATTAATCTATCAATAGTCTTCCCATCTCCGATGGGGTAAATACTATATCAGGAAAATACGATCACTTGGTACTAGGCTAATAACTAAAGATAATGCTAGGCCCTCTGGCTCACAAGAATCCTCTGAGTCATTGATCTCAGGCTATCAGCAACTAAGTCTTCCAACTACCGGGATACATCAAAGGTACCAGGTTTTGGGCGCTTGGAAAGTCGAGTAAAAATTATATAATAATACCCTCGATATTCTTCTCGTTCCACGAAATATTCGCGATCATCAAAATCCAAGAATCCACAGTCATGTTCGATCGAATTAGAACATCATCTAAAGAAATAGCAACACGATCCAAGAATCCACGTGAGTCTATCAATTAATATTCTCGAGACATACTCTCCCTAGTACTCAATTCTCTGATATATCCAAAATCACAAATCCCGACACTTAGGACAACTATCAGTCCTAGCTGGCTAGGCTAGGATAACTCCTACAAATGAAAGGTCAGGGGACAAGAATATATTAATTAAATACCACCGAAAAAGTGGCAAGGATTGTATGAACCACTCTGGAGCAGATCCACGACCCTTAAACCAAATAAGGACCAGGGTTGCAGACCGTCTCCCGAGTAGAACCGCGCTCCTTACGCTATCCGACGGACAAGGCAGGTCAGGAGCTAGGCGACTAATCTAGTATGAAGTCTACCTAGCAGGCAATGGGAACATGTATACTATACCAAGTTGAACATGTACGAGTCCAGTCCAGCAAACCAAAGGAATGGTTATGCACAATCCTTCGAACCGAATTCCCGATCGGGAATTCTGAAAAAATTCGGCAGAGTCTCCTTTGTATTCTGTCACAAAAACAGTCACAGAAAATGTTAGCCAAGTCGTTATCCGACCACGAGTCGGACACGGAGAATACGGGGACAATCCGTACAAGTGAGTCGTGCTCGTGTCCTCGGAGGTGTGGATGACCCATCCGAGTTGTCCGATACGGTCATAAACCGATATCGAACCAAGCTATCCTAAGTTATCATCATGGCGGTTCTACTAATAGCTACAGTACTCATGGTTATACATTTACAATTACAACAAATTAAAATGTAATAAAATCTAGGAGAGAGGGCAAGAGCCATCGATGAGCAAAGGATACTTACCTAGAGGGCTCGGCTAGGTAAGCAAGTATTCGGCGATCTGGATCCAAGCTAGCACGTCCATCGAGGTCCTCGAAACACACAATAAATAATCATTAGAATTAAATAATAAAATAATGAAGCAAATCACGGAGGATGGCAGAAGAATATATCGTGTAGGTCCCGCAAGCAGTACAGACATCTGGTACGGAAACTGAGGCACGCGGACCGATATAGTCACGCAAACCGTGACGTGTACGTATATCGAGACGCGCACGAGAATCAAGATGACTCGAAGATCGAGATGAACATGAGACAATATGCACGTAAATCGAGATACGCACGTAGATCGAGGAAATCATGAATATCAGGATGGCACACGAATCAACGTAACACGCAAATCGAGGCATGCATGCGAATCGAGATGGAGCGAGATTCAAAAAAGCACGTAAATCAATGCTGCATACAAGTCAACGTATGCATGTAAATCGATGCGGTACGGAGTCCAAGGTGATACGCAAACCAAGGGGGCACGTTAATCCGTACGTGCACGCAAACCGAGATGGCACAAAGTCTAAGGTGGTACACATACCAATACGGCACGCAAATCGATGCATGCATGCAAATCAATGCGACACTGAGATCAAAGTGGCACGCAACCGAGGCGGCACGCAAATCGGTGCAAGTACGCGAATCGGAGCATCATGAAAACCAAGATGGACACAAAGGCCGAGACACAAAAATCGAAAAGATGCACCAATCGATATGGCACGGTGCCCGAGGCAGCACGGGGCTCGAGGCGACCCGCTGCCCGAGGCAGCACGTAGATCAAGGTCACACGAAAACCAAGACAACACACAAATCGAGGTACACATGTCCCGAAAAGCACGGAGGAAGAGGGGACATGCGAACTGAGGGTACACGGGTCCCGAAATGGCACAAATAATGGGGGCACATCAATCGAGGGTGCGCTGCTCGAGGCAGCGTACTGCACAAGACAGCACGCGGATCAGGGCACGCGGCACGAGGAAAAGCACAGAACACGAGGGATCGTTTCCCGAGATGCATGTAAAACGAGAGTCTCGCACTTCGAGGGTGTGTCGCACGAGGCAACACGCGAATCGAGGAGAGAGAGAGGGGCGAAGAAGCTCACCGGGGTCAGTCGGTTCTCGACGGAGGGGACAGTGGCCGCGGTGCTCAGGGAAGAGAGAGACGAGATGAGGCGAGGGTGCTCGCCGCCGGCGCGGAGGAGAGGGAGCGGCAGCGGCAGCGCTGCACCACAAAGGGAAGGCGGAGGAGATGGAGACGGCGGCGTCGGCGGAGGGGGGGCGACGATGATGATGATGTTCGTAGAAGTGGTGGTGGGAGCAGTGGTGGTGGTGACTGATGGCGGTGGCGGTGCTGGTCGGTGATGGTGGCGGTGGTGGCTGGAGCTGGCCGGGGAAGAGCGGAAGAAGAGAGGGGGAGATCGAGAGGGAGAGGGAAGGGAGTGAGCTCGAGAGAGAGAGCTGAGGGAAAAAGGAAGGGGGGCTGTGTCGGCTGGATGATGGGGAAAGGGGGGAGTAAAAGTGAGAAAAGAGGGAAAAGTTAGGGATTGGGTTAGGGTTTAATAATAATAATAATAATAATAATAATAATAATAATAATAGAAAAAATTTAATAAAAGCAAACCATGTTAGTCCCAATAATATTAAAAAAATAATATTAATAACAATTTATTAGAAGTAATAATCAAATGTCAGGCCTAAACAAGTAAGGCCAGCACAAGTCCGAAAAAATAAATAAAACTTTAAACAAATACGAAATTTGAAAATAACCCATATACGATCATATACCTATTATAAAAATAGGGATATGACAAGACGTTAGCCCTTCTTCTTCATCCACTCATTCCTCAGGCGAAACCCTGTCAAATTGGCCACTGGCTCTTCTTCTTCCAAGCTCCGAGACTCGTAGCCATGGTAACACGGTTCTCCGGCATCATCGATGAGTCTGTTAGATTTTTCTTTAAAACTTCGAATTAAAATCTGCAAACAAAATAAACTAAATTAAAAGTTATCAGCCTCCGGGTAAGTCGCGCACGTAGCACTGCCCAAAGAGTTAGTTCGGATCTTTGTGTAGACTGAATCCGAACGCCTCTAGCGGTAAAATTCTCGCTCCACTGGAATCTCGTTGCCGCACACGACGTCGAGAGAATGACCCCGACTTAGCTCCGTCTAGAGCAACAACAAAGAATATCTGCAATGTTGAGAAGACGAGAATTTCAGAGAGGAAATTTTTTCTGTGTAGTAGATGAAGGAATAAGACGAAATATATATAGGCACTTTCCAACGTAGGAGAATAATGGCAGATTAATGAGATAATTAAAACGAACGTTACAAAACGATTTTTTAGCACATGGTTCATTGAACCTGGACAGAATTTGAATAGTGAACGTTACGGAATTTAAAGAGTTTGTAACGGTCAGAAATTTTTGAAAGGGGCAAAAAAATTTTAGGGTCTCGGCCCGAACCCGAAGAGGAAATCGAATCAGCATTCGGCGCCTGCAGATGTGGGCACGTGCCCGCACCTGTTACGCATGCCGAACCGAACCAAGCCGAGCCGAGCCGGACGGCGGCGGCGACGTGCGCGTGTGGCCCATGGAGCTCCTACACACAACTTTTAATAAAGCAAAAGAGGGAGTGGTAATATATACACGCATCCCTTCTCTTGCCAAACCGATGTAGGACTAAAGGTTTGATGGAGACTTAAGCTTTTGCTCATGAAGAGCAGCAGCAGCTAACAATCCCCCCCCCAAAAGGTCAAGTTCCAAGATAATATAAAGAATAAGATAAGAGTAAGAGAATTTTTGTGAAGTTGTATACTATGCATAAATAAGATGGACTACAGCCTTGAATCTCACGTAGTGACTATTGTCTTTGTCTGAAGAAGAGCTTGATGGACTACGTCTTGAATCAGTCTTCTTGAACCAGACTAAAAGAAATAGCACACATAGTACGCTAGAGGTACGTGGGTCTATCGGGTGGCACATTTGGTTGACCATGCGCACTTTTACACATTCGCTAGAGGTAAAATTCCCGCTCCACCAAAATTTCATTGCTGCACACGACGTTGAGAGAATGACCCCAACTTAGCTCCGTCCAGAGCAACAACAAAGAATAACAGCAATATTGAGAAGAAGAGTATTTCAGAGAGGAAATATTTTCTGTGTAGTGGATGAAGGAATATGAAAGGATATATATATATAGCATTTTCCAACATAGGAGAATAATGGTAGATTAATGGGCCAATTAAAACGAACGTTACAAAACATTTTTTTAGCACATGGTTCATTGAACCTGGACGAAATTTGAATAGTGAATGTTACAGAATTTAAAGAGTTTGTAACGGTCATAAATTTTTGAAAGGGGCAAAAAAAAATTTAGGGTCTCGGCCCGAAAAGAAAATCGAATCGGCATTCGGCGCTTGCAGATGTGGGCACGTTCCCGCACCCGTTACGTACGCCAAACCGGGCCGGACGGCGACGATACGCACGTGTGGCCCATGGAGCTCCCACACACAACTTTTAATGATGCAAAAGAGGGAGTGGTAATATATACACACATCCCTCCTCTTGCCAAATTGATGTGGGACTAAAGGTTTGATGGAGACTTGAGCTTTTGCTCATGAAGAGCAGCAGCAGCTAACAGAGTCGACATCGGCCGATCGTACTGCCTAGACATCGAATTGGTGTCCGATCCATTGTAGCAGAAGGTTCGTATCTGAGGTGACACCGTCCCTTCCTTCCTCCTTGTCGAGTTGAGTTCACGATCATGGCATTCCTCCGTGAAGCATGACGACCTCGACTTTAAGCACGGAATCATACTTGGCTTTTTGCTCTGCATCGAGTTGGATCTCTATCGATCGGAAGAGTATCTCTTTACGATTGATCAGCAATTACAGGAACAACGGTCAAATTGATTTGTGAGTATCTTACTTCTTATCTCTTGATTTGGATTTGCTTTTCTTAAAATCTCTGATCATGCGTTCACTATTCGGTGATTCACTCTTATTTCATTTTGTGCCTATGGCATGATCGACGAAATGCTTCAACCAGCCATCGTGTCGGAGCAGGAACAGAGTATCCGATACGAAGGACATTGGCTCGACTAGTTGCAGATACATTTCATATTCATCTCCTCTATAGATTGAATAGATGCTCTGGAGTCCTGGAGTGACCGGTTCGTCCTATCCTGGACTCGAGAGGTGTCTCATAGGGACATTGGCCCTCTAAATGCAATCTTCGTATCAGACGGGACAGTTGGTATCGGGTTGAGTCGATGTCAGATCGAAGACGGATACGAACTGACAGCAGTGGTGAGTTGGTCTCGTTGGCACCGGTGTGTCCAGTAATGCAGTCGACTTGCTCTGGGATACTGACACAAGTGACAGAAACAAGAGTGAACGGATGCTGTTAACAGCCATTAGGTGATGTGAGTAGAGTATTTGAATGGATATAATCGTTAGTTGGGGTAAGTTCAAATAGGTGTGGGCTTAATATTGTTGACTGATAATGTTGGGCTGAGAGTTGGATAATTATTCAGTACAAATTGGTTGCTTAGAACTTTATACAAGGCCAGGTAGTTGGGCCAAGTTTGGTCAGTCACTGATTGGGTTATTTGGATATGCTATAGCCAGGCTGCAAGGTGTAACAGGTCAGACTATGTAGGTGGGAATATTTATGGTAGTCAAATATCAATACTTGTCATTACTTGGCTTGGTTATAGTTAGGGCATGGCTTAACTAGAGATTCCATTAGGAGGAATAGCAGCCTTAGAAATTTGATTAAGAATTTATTTAGAATATTCTAAATAATTATTTCTCCTTATTTTTAGGTGATTAGAGGACATTGACATTACTGTCTCTCGAAAAAAGAGGCAAGTACATGTACTCAGTTTTTCTGCCATTGCATGCATGTGCACATACACATTGTCATCGTGTTATTGTTCTACTTGTTCCTGTTTTACTTGCTTGCATTGATTCTCGTATCGGGTGAGGGACATTCTAAAACATGTGATTGACTGATATTGGACAACTCGTGCCTGATAGCATACTTTGTATGTCTGATGTCCATTACATGCGTGGCTAATAGTGTTGTCGTCAAACGTGCCTAATTATTACGTGACTGATAGCATTGTCGTCAGACTTATCTGATTATTGTATGACTGATAGCATTGTCGTCAGACGTGTCTGATTATTGCGTGCCTGATAGCATTGTCATTAGACATGCCTGATTTACATGACTGATAGCATATTATTTATTTAATATGCCTAATACATATTAGTCTCCATATGTTGATGATGTCCAATTGCACATGTTCATGTAGCTAGTACATGCTCTATTATTTCTCATGTTTGCATGTCTTTTAGTTTCACTTGCTATACTTGTTTTATTGACATCCTGTGGTGAGTATTATTGAGTTACATTGTACTTTGCTCCTTTTCTAACTGGATCGTTGATTACATGTGAGATTGATTCCTTAGACTGTTATGGCCAGCAGGGGGACCTAGCAGCGGAGCTCACTCCGGAGATGTAGATTCGTGTATAGGATAACTGGATATATAATTCCTGAGTATATGTTGTTGGTAGATAGTCTTCATGTTTTTATCGACTTTGTACCCGGATATTCATGTATAAGCCTGTAATAATTATATAATGATATGTGATGATTGGTAGTGGATAACTCGTGATAGATTCCGTGATAAGATTATACTCGATGATGACTAGACTATACGGCTGAATACCGCTGTCAATGACAGCGTAGGTCGGGCATAACTCGATTCGTACCCGATTATTCGGGAGCGGATCGTGACAACTCTCGCAGCGGGGAGCTGTCACGACCCGTGTCCGCATGATCGGGTTTGAGTTGTCACGCCCCAATTCTGCATAATCGATCGTCCTCACATGGACGTGATGCTGCACGAGCCTAAGTTGTGTTCGCACAAGGCGAATACCATAACGATCGATTTTGCAGCTTAGCGACAGGGTTGTTGCACAGAAGTTCCGAGCAGAAAATTTGAATAACATAAGAGGTATAGAAAACAAGTCATCTTTATTGATATTAAAAATATAAGATTACAACGGTTCTAGGCTAAGATTACAAATCAATCAAGCTCACACTCTCCCTCATTACAATCACTCATCTCCATCTCATCTCTTAATACAAATGATCACGCCCTTAGGCTTACAACTTATGGATGCTTCAGAAGGTGATATATTATGTCCCGTATAGATGCAAACTCCAACGCAGCTGCACACCTCGAAACCCTAAGGAACTTATGTCTCAGTGCATCTAAGCAAGCTTCGTGTCATGACCCGCACCCGATGTAAGGGTACGAGTGCGTAAACAACGCCCAGCCTACCTTGCAGAATAGATGGTAGAACACTGTTTAGTCTACTATATTATTTGTACAACTCATGAATAAGAATCATAACCTGTCAATGATATCTCAACTCCAAAAGGCGGACAAATAATGATAATATTCATACTCAATCACAATAACTATAAGAAAGATAAATGGTACGATAATGTCATAAAGATATGATATGATAATCCAGGAAGTCTAGAAACATAACATAGTCCAAGATCACAACTAGAGTCTATGAGTCTATCTATCTCAATATAACATAAGTCTCTAAATAATAACATATCCATGAGTAAGAAAGCTGGAGACAAATCCAATACTAATATCTAATCTAATTGAGTCGCTACTAGTGTCTCCTCAACTGGAACTTATCCCTCAAGAGCCAACGTCTCCCAGTATACTCCTACTACATCCTGTGATCCATAGTAGGTAGGACACCCATCATCTAAAAAATATATCCAGTCATGATTGGAGTGAAGTACACCTCTAATAACAGTTCCAGTAAATGATATAGACCATGTAACAGTAAATAAAGAGAATATACAAGATAATATAACAGGTACATGAATATACCAATATATGAGTATAAATGCTGTAAGTAAGTATAAGAGCAAGTGAACAAGAAATATCATGTACAAGAATCAAGAAATAAACTACCGATGTGAGTGAGCACTAGTTTCAACATGTGACCGACTTAAAAACTTGCACAAGAGTATATGGCCTGGTTAATTAGGTGATTGAGGTGTGTCGTGGTGGAGGTTACAGCGAGGTGGTGGTGATGGTAATGGTGAAGATGGGCATAGGAGGGGCTGGGGGTGATGATGTTGATGGTGGCGATGGTATTGATGGATTAGATTGTGGTGGTAGTGTTCTAACGATAGGTGGTGGTCGGTTGATTTAGGGGGGGGAGGGTGGGGACTGGTGATGACTTGCTAACAATTTGGTTGCTTGGGAAGAAAGAACTATAATAGGGGTTTATATAAGTAAGCAAGTTTTTCAAGATAGGGATTTTACTAACATATGAATTTAAACTAATAGATAGGAAGGATAATTAAAGAAGTCTTATCGAAAAATCCTATGTATAATTAAAATCTCCAACCGAATAATTTAAGCTCTAATAGATGGGTCGTCTCATAACTTAAATCCCAAATGATTATTTTAACATATTTAATCAAATATGGTATTTGATAACACTAAGAATTCAAAATATTTTATCGGACGATTTAAGTCCTCCAATTTACGTTTAAACAAAATCGATCTAATCGTAATCTATTAAGGACTACAATAAGTAATATAAAATAATTTTAAATTTCATAAAATCAAATTATTTTTATAAATGAATTACCAATTTAGGATACTCATAAATATTCTCGAAACGAAGTATATCAAATAAATTTTTAAAAAAAAATCGATTAATTTGATTATCGTAACTATAAAGAATAATGTATATAATGTAAAGTATATATTTTGATAAATCCAAACTTAACTTAAAAATCGATGGACAATCCTTTTTATTACTGAAAACTACTTAAGATTTACAAATATTATTTTGAATCTAATTTTAATAAAGACCAAAATACCAACAAACATCTTTCCAATAATATAATTTAATAAAATATTTTTATTAATTAATTTAGTACTCTCATAAATATTTAATTTAAAAATTAGTTTTTTATAAAAGAAATATCATTCGCAAAGTCTCGACCACGATGCGGTGGAGGTGATGGCGGTTTCGATAGGAGTACTGTGTTTATGTCCTCGGACACAGGACACAGGAATATGGAATTTAGGTTCAGGGTTAGGGATTTAGGGAAATTTTGGGATTAGGATTTTCGGGAATTAGGGATGCGAGGATTGTTGTTGCGGTGGAATAGGTTTTGATGAGAAACTTTTTTGAACACAAATAAGTAAAATAAATAATAATAATAATTTAAAAATTCGGGAAGAGTAGTTACAAATCTACACACCTTAGAAATAAATTTGTCCTCGAATTTAAGGAATAATAGGATAGATGGACTTTGTTGATTGACGAAAAAGTTGGTAAGATTATGATAAGAAAATATTGATAAAATAGATGGAAGAAAAAAGGAAGATAAAAATCTTAAATAGGAGCACTAATCAACTAGGGTGGAAGTGGAAGGGGTAAATAGGTACGGCTTGGTGTTGGAACCTTAGGCTATGATCTTCAATTCTAAAATGCTCTGAAATGTTCTCAAAATTCGACACAAAAGCTAACAATAAACTCAAGGACAACTCATCAATCGAAGTCTCTATCCACCTTAGAAGAAAAAAAAAATTCTTAAAATTTCGAAGGGCACGATTAGGTACGACTAAGAGTATAATCAGAAAAATGATACGATTAATGAGTTGAGATCGTGAATAGATTGAACTTAAGAAAAGGTACCATGTGACACGATTAAAGTGTAGTCAAAAGGGTCTAGTCACAATAATCAAGGATATAATCGAAATAGGATTAGCTAAACAAAAAAAGTCATTTAGGCACGATTAACTACTATTGGAATTATATAGGTATAGTCAAAGATCAAAATTTAGACAAAGTCTAAACATTGTTAAAATTACCTAGATACAACTAAGATACACTCACGATCAGGGTTAATCATGCAAGTCATCAAAGCATGATCAAAATTAAAAAGTTGGCACGAGTATGAACAAGATCAAAATAGTCATGATCATAGTGGAGTAGAAATGTAAACATTAGCAATAATTGAGTTGAAGTATAGCACGATTATGATTATAGTCAAATAGTTTAGTCACGATCAAAGTCTTTTAGGAACGGTCAAAATTCAAATTTGTTTGGCACGATTAACCCGATTAACTATTTAAACAAAATTATTTAGGCACGATTACAGATCAAAATCTAGAAAAATATGTAAATTGACACGATCGAAATATAATCAAAATAGTCTAGTTACGATCAAAAAGTCATTAAGGATGATTCAAATCAAAATCGTTTTAGCATGATCAATTATGTAGGCATGATCATAGAACCATAATCTAGGTATAATCATGAATCTAGTGGAAGGAGTTCAAAAATAGGTTTAAAATATTACTAGGAAGACAAATAACGATACCAAAATAAAAGATAAGGAAAATGAAAGGATAAAGACTAGATCATAATTTTTAGTGAATGCATTTAAATTGCAAACCATGAAATCAATAGTCATATGCCAAAAAGGATGTAGTCTCTATAATATTCGAAAATTATATGTATATATGAAGTCACTTTATCGAGGATTTATGCCTCGCCAGTACACCTAGCTGCAGTAAACCCTTGGTTTCATGACTCAACTATGATATGAAATCGAATATTTTACTAACTCTATCCAATATTGACATAATAACTCAAGGACCAAAAAAAGTAAATTAAGACATAGATTTTTAATAATATTTGCTAACCTATGCTTACTTGAAATTACTTCAACTTAGGGATCATGCTACGCCAGTGTGCTGCTAGCTGTAGTGAACATACAGTCTCGATAATTCAAATAAATGGTGACAGTGCGCTTCTGTCTTGCTATTGTAAGTCAATGAATATTTATCCAACTATATCTATAAGAATCCAAAGGAGCTTCTGGAAATTCAAGCAAGTCGATTATGATAGAGAAAGTGTAAGTATCTGTCCTTGGAGGGAAAGTAACAATTTTGAAGATCAAATGATCGATTAGGTATCAATTTTGTAAATTAACGATTGACTAGGAAAACGACAGAAGATGAGAAGTAAAAATCTCCAATTTCTATTTCTCTTATATTCAATGGTCGAGGAAAAGCATATATGTCTTGAATTTCAACAAAATTAACTCGGAATAAATATATGGATAATTGGATCATATTAGGCTCAACTCAATAGAAGAAAAAGTATTGACTGTTAGAAAAATAATTATCTATGGCCAATGGAAATTAATAGGCAATATGAATTTTATGATATGATAATAATTAAAGGGGAGAAAATAAAATCACACAATGATAAAGATTAGGAGTTGGATCCTAGAAAATCCTAATTTATCAGGCGAATATTCTACCCGCCTTTGATCATACCATCGTATTAAATACAATAGTATATCCTTCTATGAAAGTCATCTAATAGGGTTTAGAATTCAATGAGTACTTACTTAAAACACATGACCTATATAGCACCTTAACCACCCAACAATCAAATTAAATAAGGGACTCCTAATCCTAGTTCACTCTCCTAAAATCAAATCGATCCTAGTTGTGAATAAGCACTTCCTAATCGTAGCCTCGTAATAGTACGACAAAGTTAAGTACTATCACGAGTTTACAATCTTTTATGAAAACTGACCTGCATGGGCCACCAAAAAAATTTGTCACGATCCGCACACGTTTTTTGGATGTGAGTGCGTGCACAAGTCCAGCCTACGCCGCAGTGTCGATGGTAGTACGTTGTCTAGCCAGCAATAAACAAAATGCTCATAACTAATAACTTTATTTTCTCATTCACAAAATTAAATCTACTTTGCAATATTCACAAGTTTACATTTGAATGAAATACAAGTCTTACAAAAAAAAAAGCTAACTCAACTATCTACTAGTTTTCTAGGGTTTGGGCCTTTAATTTCATCCGTATCTCCCCAATGCTAAGAGGAGTCGCGACTAACCTGAAAAATTAGTTTCCAGTTAGAAATGAAACGAGTACATTCTAACAGCAGTTCCAATAATTGACAAATTCTATAAAAAGTGAATAATATTGAAATATAAGATGGATGGATCAGCAGAGAATCATGGTATGAAACATTTGAGTAAAAGCAGTAGAGCATAGTAATAAATAACTGAAACAGAAATAATAATATGAGTAATGCTATTTGTACTTCCAAATTTTACCTGCAATACATCCCTCCTTATGTGGCAGCTGACGTGGCATGTTAAATAATATTATGTGTCATCTGACATGATCGATGACATGGCAAATTTTAACCCAAAAAATTAATTACCCAAATTTGTCAATGTTAATTTAATATTAATATTAATTTAATGTTAATATTAATATTAATATTAATTAATGTTAATATTAATGTTAATGTTGATTTTAATGTTAATGTTAATATTAATATTATTGTTAATGTTAACGTTAATATTAATTTTAATTTTAATGTTAATGTTAACATTAATTTTAATGTTAATTTTATGTTAATGTTAATTTTAATTTTAAAATTTGTCACGTCAGCTGCCAAATCAATATGCCACGTCAGCTACCACGTAAGAAGGGACGGTTTGGAGGTACAATTTAGAGGGACAAATAGTATTATTCTAATAATATATAGCAAGACTGCATCTAACTAGTGAGTTGAAATACCACTTTCGACATGTAAACGGCTAAAGGATAAATCTGGCACCCCACATGTGGAGCATGCGACTGCTATCGGGCACGATTAGACAAGAGGGATAGTTTTGGGTTTATTTACATATCTACTAGAGTATTTCTCGGCCCAACTAGTACTCATGGATTCAAACAGGTCATGAACACGGTAATACATCAGTCACGAAAAACAACATGTAAACAATCCATAACTACTACATCGTATAACCATCGTGTCGAGAATCAACAGAAAATCAATATAAGACAAGATAACTACATGAATCATAGAAGTTATCAAATATGAAAACTATTAGAAAATGTACTCGCTTGGGATCCTTAGCTGGTGAAACCAATAATTCCATCGAGTCCAAAATAGTTCGATTGGCTAAGGTTGATATGCAAAAATTCCGATTCATAAAGAAAATGGGAATATTATTAGTCATGATCTTGAATAGTCTAATCGGGGAGGAAAATTTGGTGTAGGAAGGGATGATTTCTTATTTAGAAAGTTACTTATGAATTCTTCATTTGGAAAAAAATATTTCTAAACTTATTTTGAAAATACAAAATAATTATTTTGAGGCACATTCAAAGAAAATACTTATAATATTAGAAACTATATTTCTACTAGTAAAATTGTCACGACCCGATTCCCAAATTGTTGGGCCGGGCCGAGCCATGTCCAGCCTACGCTTGATTAGAGCGTAGTAAGCTGTTCTAGACAGTCAGGTAATAATGATAAATGTGCTAATAATTAAGATAGTTTAAGAATGATCACAACACAGCTTCTATATAGATGAAAAACTACTAAGTTTGATAATAAATAGTACACAACCAAAAGTAGTACTGGAGACAAAGTCCAGTTTAAAGGTACAAAACAGCGTCTGTGATAATAACCCAACACTAAGTCAAACTAAGCAGCTAAGCAGGATTCCCTGCTGGAATATCCTCAACTGGAGCTCCATAGTACGGGTCACAAAGCATTTCTTCCTCGGTCAAAATACCTACAACGTTATCCTGTCAGGACGGGAGCAAGTACAACCTCTACTACTAAAGTACTGAATGTATAATGCAAGAGATGTACAACAGGAACATGGTATGATAAGACTGAAAAATAGACATACTGGAATCAGGGTAAATTATATAAAGCGGAAAATCATGGTATATCTTGATTATCATTTTAAGACACTCTTGTCAATTGTGGCATATGTATATTATGTATTAAAACTGGAGCAGGTATGAGATCGGTCAATAGGTGCTATGCTAGTTTACTGCAATGTACGTATGTACATTCCACAAGTCCAGAAACTACATTCTTAGTTTACTGCAATGTACGTAAGTACATTCCACAAGTCCAGAAACCACACTGCTAGTTTACTGCAATGTACGGGAGTACATTCCACAAGTCCAGAAACTACACAATTAGCATACTGCAATGTAAGTGAGTACATTCCACAAGTCCAGTAACTATACTATCAACTCTCTCATAACCCAGTAATCATCATGTAAAAGATACGGGAAATAGTGTAAAGCATGGTGGGAACTGGCAATAGTATGAAACATGTTATGATTTGACTTGCTACTCCAAGGATCAGCATTCACATGGGTTGATTAACATTCTTTTATCACATAACAGTGTTTTAACATGTACAATTAACAAAAGACTTGCAACTGGATTAATGGTAATTTACAAGGTTGTCACATGTACTTAACATTAAAAGACAGTAAATGAGTTTGTAGATGTACTTGCCTGGAGCAAAGCAATGCAATGACAATAAAGCTAAGATGTAGAGTGTCCTGGCACTGAAAGCATATATACTCAGACTCTAAGTTACAAGACAATATAAATACACTAGTGATGTGAGAAGGCCAAATTGGACATTGGCTAGGTGAACTTAGCCTAGGGGTTCAAATTGAAGTGATTTGGCATCTAAACTAACACATGGGTCTCCCATATTAAGGCTGGTTAGCAATCCAAATACACAAAAATCACAAGTCATGACTTAGTCATAATTATTGGTAAAATAAACATTCTGTGCACTGTGTTTTAACAATTTTAGAAAATACTAGAAATCTCCAATAAATGCAGAATAATATACTGACAGAAACCTTGTTAATTATAGAAATTTATTATAATTTTTCTGGAATTTATTACCCAACAGAAGTATTTTAGAAAAATCAGTTTTCATAAATATACAGAAAGTGAGTTCTGGTTTGATATGCCAAAACAGTGGCAAAACAGTAATTTAAATACTACAAAAATTATACTAAATTAGTCAACTTAACAAAGTATTTAAAAACTATTTTTCCATAATTTTAGCAACACTCTAAGTATTTTTAGAAAATCAAAAACAGCAAGTTACATAATTCTGAAATTAAATAATTAATACTTTACTTAATTTTGTCAATGTACATATATGAACCATAGTCCAAATACATGACTCAAGACCGTGTATCAAGTCCAATATGACTTGTACAAGTCTAAAATGTGTGAAAACACATTTGAGCCCAAATACCCATGCTAGGCTTGGACACCAAATGGTTGCAGTAATTTAAATACAATAAAAATACAATTTGAAAATAGTCAAAATAATATTATTATTTTAATAAGGCAAATTTATACAAAAGAATATATACATACCTATGCTAAAAGGATGTATATAGTTATATAAGGAAAAATACTTAATTTATAAAGTATATATATATATATAATATATATAAGAAAAACTTTTAATTATATGGTGTATATATATAATATATATATACACATAAAAGTATATACATATATACAAACAAACATATATACAAAATTTACTAAATATAAAAATATATATACATATATATAAAATACTGTTATAATACAGTATATACATATATATATATATATATACTAATATATATATATACATATACATATATATAAATATTAATTTAAATACTACAAAAATTATACTAAATTAGTCAACTTAACAAAGTATCTAAAAACTATTTTTCCATAATTTTAGCAACACTCTAAGTATTTTTAGAAAATCAAAAACAGCAAGTTACATAATTCTGAAATTAAATAATTAATACTTTACTTAATTTTGTCAATGTACATATATGAACCATAGTCCAAATACATGACTCAAGACCGTGTATCAAGTCCAATATGACTTGTACAAGTCTAAAATGTGTGAAAACACATTTGAGCCCAAATACCCATGCTAGGCTTGGACACCAAATGGTTGCAGTAATTTAAATACAATAAAAATACAATTTGAAAATAGTCAAAATAATATTATTATTTTAATAAGGCAAATTTATACAAAAGAATATATACATACCTATGCTAAAAGGATGTATATAGTTATATAAGGAAAAATACTTAATTTATAAAGTATATATATATATATAAATATATATAAGAAAAACTTTTAATTATATGGTGTATATATATAATATATATACACATAAAAGTATATACATATATACAAACAAACATATATACAAAATTTACTAAATATAAAAATATATATACATATATATAAAATACTGTTATAATACAGTATATACATATATATATATATATATATATACTAATATATATATATACATATACATATATATAAATATATATATATAAAAACAAAAAGAAAAGAAAAGAAAAAGAAAAAGAAATGAAAACAGAAGGGGGGCTCGAACTCAGGCCAGCGGGGGGGGGGGGTGGGTTTAAACACTGCGCGCTGGCCAGTGGGCCAGCGGCCCGCTTTGTTAGGAATAGGGTTTCAGTTCATTTTATTTAGCACAGAAATTAAATGGGTTTTTACCCGTTAAGCAAAGCCCAAACCCGTTAGTCTAGTTTACAGTTCGTCTCGTGTCCATACAATCCAGGACACGAGAAGTTGAAATCTGACACAGAGTCGACGTGTCCGTGCCCAGCACGACACGTACGACTCGGCTAACACGTGTCCAGCACCATAGTCATGTCCCCTGTGTCTAGGCGAGTCTCGTGTCTAAGTTTGGGACACGCACGACACGAAACAGAGTTCGTTACCTTCGTGTCCGGCGACTGGGCTTGGTTTCGAACGGCGAACGGAGTCGAACGGCGTCGGGACGGTGGCGCTCGGGTGGCGATCGCCTCGTCTCGTCGGGGCGAACTCGTTGATGGTGGTGGTGGTCGATGAGGGTGTCGGGATGGTGAGAACGAGGCTTCGTCGGAGTTAGGGTTCCGGCGAAGAAGATTGGGGAAGAACGAGGCTGAACGAGGTCGGGGTGGTTCTGGGTCGTCGTGGGGGTTTTAGGCTGGCCTGGGGGTCATTTTATAGGTGTTTTAGGGCGGTGGGGGTTGCCGGAAAACGCGGAAAAGATCGGCCGGTCGTCGGGACGTGGCCCTGGTCGTGGGGATGGGGATGGTGGTTTTGTAGAAAAGCCCCTAGAAGTTTAGGTTTAACGCTTAGGTCCAAACCATGGTCAAATGCAATTAATAATTTGCAAACTGACCCCCGCGGTTTAGTTTGCAAAAATAAATTTGCAAAGGACAATTGGAAAATTACAAACAGTATTTAAAACAATCTGAATAATTGCAAACCTATTTAAAACAATTTTAAATAATTGCAAAATGATATTTTGGTATTTAAAACCCATTTAAAATCATTTAAAAATACAGGAAAAATTCCTAATATTTACTATAAAATATTTTAATACTAAAAATAATCATTAATGGCCAATTATCACTAATTAACAAAAATTTGAAAAACAGGGGCTGACAAAAATACTTTTTAGAAAATACATAAAATCTATAAAACATTTATGGCAATATCAACTTCTTAGTCAAACGTAACTATAGGCCGAATTAGTTATTATTTAAATATCATAATATAATAATATATTTAGAAATTCTAAACCCAATAAATGTAGGCCCAAAACCCAATATGATAATTATTTCGTATGTAAAAAAAAGTCCTTTTTGAAAGTTAATATACATTGCCTGTCTAAATATGATTATAGAAAATTGTTTTGAAATGCGTATATATAACACTCGTTAAAAGTATGTACTTATAAAACTCTAAGTAGTCATACGCTTAAAGGCATAAATATGTTTATAAAACTCCTTAAGATATACTGATTGAAACATATAACATAAAGCTCCTTTGGCCATAATTTTTATTTAAGGTAAACAAGAAATATACATATATTTATAATTATCAACAAGGTAATGGTAATAATCACAACAACAACAAAACAACAACAACAACAACAACAATAATAATAATAATCTGTCCACTTATAATATATGTATCGGTAATATTAAAATAAAGGATGAAGTATAACTTTTCTTGTTTTATGTGAAACTACCAATAAACTATTAATAATAAAAGTCAATGGAAGCAAAAGTGTAAAACACTATATCGCACGAGTCTTCACAGGAAAACAGAAAGGAACCTAATACAGAGATAATGAGAGTGTGTTCATTAGGATAACGTCTCCTTCTCCAGGAGAAGGAATGTACAGAGAGACAGAGACGAGTGTTGAGAGAGGAAGGGAGTGATCGAGAGCTTACATATGAGTCCCAATTCGGCGATCGCCGGCGCAGCCACAGTTTGGCGTGGCCGGTCTCGAGGTAGGCGGGGGTGGCAGCTCGTGGAAGTGTCCGGGATATCATCGCTCACGCGCGACGGTTCAGCCACTACAGCAGCGGATCTCGAGGGCAGATGTGCTGTGAGGAGGACCAGACTCGTCGGTGGAGACGGGGTGCTGCGTCGAGGCTCGACGCACAGCGCCGACGGTAGATGCTGGGAGGAGGGCGCGGCCACGGAAGAGTGGCTCGGTGAGGGGAACTAGCACGACGGTGGCTCGATGGTAGCTGCGACTCGCGGCGAGCGGTACCACGTGATGGTGGGGGAGGGAGCTCGGTTTTGGTTCTGGAGGTCGTGCGGCTCGATGAGGCGGGGTCGAGGGAGGTGAGAATGGTGGTGCTGTGGCTGGTATTGGCCGGCCACAGGAGTTCGACGGCGTGGGCGGGGTGAGTATAGAGGCAGCGATTGGTGGCTGGGTGATTGGGGTGTGTCGTGGTGGAGGTTACGACGAGGTGGTGGCGATGGTAATGGTGAAAATGGGCATATGAGGGGCTGGGGTGATGATGTTGATGGTGGCGATGGTAGTGGTGGATTAGATTACGATGGTGGTGTTCTAACGGCAAGTGGTGGTCGGCTGATTTTTTTTTTTCTTTAGGGGGGGGTGTTTGGTGATGACTTGCTAATAATTTGGTTGCTTGGGAAGAAAGAACTATAATATGGGTTTATATAAGTAAGCAAGTTTTCCAAGTTAGGTATATGAGTAACATATGAATTTAAACTAATAAATAGGAAGGCTAATTAAAGAAGTCTTATCGAAAAATTCCAGGTATAATTAAAATCTCCAATCAAATAATTTAAGCTCTAATAGATGGGTCTTCTCATAACTTAAATCCCAAATGATTATTTAAACATATTTAATCAAATACGATATTTGATAACACTAAGAATTCAAAAAAATTTATCGGTCGATTTAAGTCCTCCAATTTACGTTTAAACAAAATCGATCTAATCACAATCTATTAAGGACTGCAATAGTTAATATAAAATAGTTTTAAATTTCATAAGATCAAATTATTTTTATAAATGAATTACCAATTTAGGATACTCATAAATATTCTCGAAACGAAGTATATCAACTAATTTTAAAAAATCGAATAATTTGATTATCGTAATTATAAAGAATAATATATATATATATAATGTAAAGTATATATTTTGATCAATCCAAACTTAACTTAAAAATCGATGGACAATCCTTTTAATTACTGAAAACTACTTATGATTTTCAAATATTATTTTGAAACTAATTTTAATAAAGACCAAAATACTAACCAACACCTTTCCAATAATATAATTTAATAAAATATTTTTTATTAATAATTTAGTACTCTCATAAATATTTAATTTATAAATTAGTTTTTGATAAAAGAAATATCATTCGCAAAGTCTCGACTGCGACGCGGTAGAGGTGCTAGTGGTTTTGACAGAAGTATTGTGTTTATGTCCTCGAACATAGGACATAGGAATATGGAATTTAGGGTTAGGGTTAGGGATTTGGAAAAATTTTAGGATTAGGGATTTTTCGGGAATTAGGGATGCGAGGCTTGCTGTTGCAGTGGAATAGGTTTTGATAAGAACTTTATTTTGAACACAAATAAGTAAAATAAATAACAATAATAATTTGAAAATCCAGGAAGAGGAGTTACAGTGGCCGTCGCGAAGAAGAGCCACGGGGAGGGCGTGTGGAAGGAGCTACTCGTCCACCCACCCCGGTCGTCCGCCGCATCCTCCTCTCCTCTGTCGGGATGCACTTCTTCCAGCACATGTCCGACATCGACTCTGTCTTCGTCTACAGCCCGACAATGTTCGAGAAGGCTGGGCTCAAGAACAAGGACCACCTCTTGGATACGATGATCGAGGACACCTTACACCCCAGTCCCAAAATACATAGGACAAGGATACGTAAGCATGCCAGCTACGTATCAAGAGAACTCTAGCCCAACTCGAATACATGTACGCTATCTAGAATATGGTCTCTTGTCTAATATGGTAATTAAACTATATCTCAATCCACAAGAAAAATATAAAACAAGAATGAACAATATGATTCGTGGTCTGCAGTACACTAACATGTGTCCGATGAGACTCGAAGAAAAGTATGAGTCTATAAAATTAGGGTAACAAGCAGAGTACAAATAACGGATGTAAATATGTAATCACGAAAGGTACATGAATCTGAAGTAATCAACTACCTTCATGATCAGTTAACTAACCACGTACAATCAACTACCAGAAGAGATCATCAGGTCCTCAGGGGACTAGCAAGATACATAAAAATAGCCTATCTAACAGTATCAACAGCATAAAGAAATAAGCAAGAAAGAAATATAAAATGACCAAGTAACTAAGAACTTGAATATGAGAACAATTACGCATAAATGAACTGCTGGAAAGAAACAGGTAAACATGTGGCAAAAAATCAAACGGATAACCAACCCTCACCCCTAGCGTGGACTCCAGGTTTGAATAAATACTAATCCTCGTCCCTATGTAGACTCGCAGTTAGTTTAAACATCAACCCTTCCCTAGTGTGATTCGCAGGTTAACATAATAATCAACCCTCGCCCCTAGTAGACTCGCAGGTCAAGAAAAAAAAATGAGAATATGATTAGCATTCGTTTAAACGCACTCATTCTACGATACTACTCAATCAAGTACATATGAGAACAGATCCAATATGAACTACAATATCAACTGTGAACAAGGAATATATTATATATATAATATATATATATTATAGATTATTATATATTAT
>JANAVB010025399.1:11472727-11532943 GCA_029216955.1 Iris pallida | reverse complement strand
CAGCCGTTCGACCGTCGTCGTACCAGGACGTGTGCCGCCCTGGCCGCGTATCACCCCGCACGCCAGCAGCAACTCCATGCGTGGCCAAGCTTTAGCATCAGTAGCCGCAAGGCAATAGCAACGGCACAGCAGCAGCAGTAGCCGCATCGCAGCAGCATGGCAACGGCCGTACCCCGTCGCCCACGATAGCGCGTGGTCCTGCGACCTCCATCGAACACCCCAAAGCATGCCTCCTTCATCTTCGATGCATGAAATAGGCGATTGGTATGTTTTACAAGGAATCTCGTCGTGACGCGCGAATTTGAAACTCAGAAATTATGTTCGGGGCAGCAACTTTGGGCATATTTTGGAAAATATGACCGTTGGATCATCCATCTGATTCTTTCATCTCAATTTTGGTATATACCCCTTCACTACTCTAAAATTCAACCATTAGTTCGATCGTTTGATAGATCAAAATCGGCCACCAAGTTGACCATTTAAATTGTATTATTTTTGGACAATTTTGTGGAGCCAACTTTACGGATCCATTTCTCTCTCATCGAAGCTCCAGTTGACAAACCACCAACTCTGATAAATAGCAGGTATAACTAACTTTGTGTCATAAAAATTTCAACTTCATAAGATGTCATTTGGTTGGTTGAAATTGACGTCAAAGTTGTCATCTCGAAACCGTAATTTCCAACTTGTAAATTTCTAATTTTGACCCTGGGACTCCGGATTTCAGTTCTAATGCCACCAGTAGACTCATGTCATTGTTCTGGTTAAAATTCAAATATAATTTGTTGAGTTTGGAGGACATGGACTCTGGCACACATTTTCGTACAAATCGGGTTCAAATATCCGGGTCAACGGATCATTTTGAGATCGGCTCATCGAAATCTAGTTTCGTATATACCATTGGGTTAGTATCATCATTCTGGACTTGTTGACATATATTTTGATAGATTTAGAGGACTTTGGCTCTAGCATGCATTTCGTGCAAACCGGATCCCAATGTTCAGATCAACGGTTCATTTTAAGATCGGCTCGTTGGAATCCAATTCTGGATCTACCGTTGGGTTCGTATCGTCATTCTATACTCATGGACATATAATTTACCAGGTTTAGTAGACTTTTATCTAATATTTTTTGGTACAAAACGGATCCTAGGCTGACATCATTTTGGTCCAAAATTACTGTTTTGTCCCTGTGTCCAAATTGGACTTAAAGGTATGCTATCCTAGCTAATTTGACCATTCTGGATATGTTGATAACATTTGTTTCATCGTTTGATGACTTCTATAGATTTTTCTTTATATATCATCATTAATTATAATTGAATTCATGTTTATATTCGTATCTCGGAATACGTGCTTTGAAACTGAGATCAGTCGAATAACGAGGTACGACTTGATATTTTAAACCTATAACTTGCAATCCATATTAATAGCAAATAATGGTTATAGAGGCTAGTGTGACCTAGTGCTAGATGATATAATAACAAGTGACTTAGATAACAAAGATAATAGGTGACTAGAATGACCCAGGTTTCGTAGGTGGGAGTTATTAGTCATGTGCATACTTTAGTGTGTGATATATATTTGTTTATGATTTGGGTTGATAGATAAATGTATGGAGTATGGTTTTCGTGGATAGTAGGATAGACTTTGGTACTGCAGTCTCAGCACAGATTGGACAACTCCAGACGAATATACCTTGCCTATTTGATTTATAGTATTCACATGCTTGTTTCCTTATCAATCTCTCACTTGGATATGTTGCTACATGATTCACCCGCTCTCATTTGTATACTTATATTACTACACCTACTGACACATGGACACAATACATGGCTCACATTGCATGGCATATATGAGACTCGGTTATGATTTATTAGATATTTACTCGATGATAGATCTTCTATGTACATGTTGACTAGACTTCTAGACTTATCGATTGTTAGAGTTGGACTGGATGTGTCGTGGATGCAACACAAATACTTATATCGGGTGCGGACGATGGTCACTAGACAGAGAAGCTCACTGTAGCTTAGTTAGTGATGTTGCTGTAGTTGGTGACTCGCGCCACTACACATGTACCCCTTAGAGACAACATCTCGGTCGAATGTTGTTCTCAAGTGCATTTCACACAGACTAGATAGTCTGCATAGTAGTAGTGTTACTGGTCACCTGACTATTTGTCACGCTCCAGAACCAGAATACTGGCAAGTAGGGATGGACCGGGCCAACTACGCATTCCAAAGTACTCCAGTATCCCGAAATAACGTATAAGCTTTATAGACATGGGGGTTACTACTACAATCCAACAGTCAATCCTAGGTCAAACAATCCTAGGTATCTCAATCACAGACAAATATGTAAGGTACAAGAAGTATGATCATCAGATATAAAATAGTAAAGCATCACAAACTATATATACATGGATGATCATGAAGCTAGTAATACAAAGTGAAGAACTAGAAAGAGTAATAGTCATACATGATAATGTCACTACCACATTTTTAGCCTAAGGATATTTTGGTCATTCTTGACATTTTGTGAAATTGAATTTTTATTAATTAATTATGTGCTAATTATATTGTTGAGCCTTAACCTAGAAGTTAACCTAATCTAGATGTGATCATGAGGCTAGATATTTTTATTAGAACCTTCAAAGCTAAGTTCCAAGATTAGAAATATCTAGATAGTAACTTTTTGAAGATATTTGTTTAAGATACTTTTTAGCTTGAACCCTAATTGGTTTGGGCCTTTGATTTAAGCCTTGATTTGCATATATAGAAGCCCATAGCCCACATTCACCAAGCCCTAACCCTAGCAACCTAGTAGCCGGCCAAGTAAGTATCCCACTAATATATATCAACACTTAATCATTCTGGCCTCTTTTTCATTCCTACATCAAACCCTAACTTTGTTTTCCCCAAATTTCATACCTTGCTCAAATCAACTCCAAATTGAGCCAAATCAATTGCATCACCCTCCTCTATAGTAGAGAAGACCATTGGAAGCTAGCTATCAAGATTTGGAGGCATAGGGACCATAGCAAGTTGAAGAAAGCATCATTCTAGGCTCTTTTGCATTGAGATCTAACTCTCAATAGGTAAATCTCTACAACCACTAAAACTCTATTTTCTCTTCATAGATGTATTCATTTAGGTGAACCCTAGCTGTAGACCAAGTTTGACAGGAATTGGTGTCCATTTGATATGCGTATCGGAGGCGTATAGGAGTTTTGTTATAGGTATTTGATGAAATGCCCAAGAAAACTGTTTATTTGTAATTTCTGAAACTATATACATATTTTGATAGCCATATCTGTAGGGATCTCAGAACCCTAACTATGAACACGATTTGACATCGTATCCGTGTCCAAAATTGGACAGCAGACACAGCACGATGCAGTATATGAGTATCCAGCTACTGCGCTGTGTTTTATCGTAGCTAGGCTACGTGGGCACATGCCACTTGGCATGAAGGTGGGGGCTATGACTGACAAGTCAGCCCCAACTCTCGTGGCAGTTCGTGTCGTATCGGATACAAACTCGTGCCCACATCGATTTCGTACTGCACTGTGCACAGTTTTATTTCAACACTGATACGACCTTGACACGTGGACACGACACGTCACAGACCCATGGTGAGGTGTCGAACACGTAGCCTTATACCTAGAGTACACGTGGACACGAGCACTTGGATTCACGTGTACTGTGTCATGTCAAATTTGAGTCGACATGACTGTACGAGCCTTGGTGCACACTGTGTTCTGATACTCTTTGTAAATTGTTGTTTGGTCACCTCGTGTCCTATTTTCTGGACATGTAGACACCCTCTAGCATGCACACATATGTGACACACCTTTGTACACATTTTCCCTAATTTTACATGAATATATATAAATGTATATTGAATGTATAATATATGTTATGTATATATATGCATGTTAGTTATTGTATCTTAACTTTACAGATACTTAATGATTTCAAAGACTGGATTTGAAACTGAGATTGGGATTGGGTTGTAGGTTTTGTTTTGATATTGAATTGTACACTGTAATGTAGACGTGATTGGGTTTAACATTTGAAAACTGAGATTGTATGTTAACATTTAAAAACTGAGGTTGTATCTTAATATATAAATCTAATTTGTGTGTTAATATGTAAAACTAAGATTTAAATGTAAAACTGAGATTGTATGTCAACATATATTGGGTTTAAAATCAAAGTTGTGATTTGATTGATGTTATATGCATGTATGTTAGTTCAAACACACCACCTATTCCTGCACTTTGCTTTGAACCCTACTGTCTGCATACTTCTGTACAAACACACACACCCTATACTGCCATACACATACCCTCTCACACTCTTTTTTTATCTCTATATATATACATGTTATAAATATATACCTTCATATATATTTCTTATATATGCTTGAGTTTTAGTTTGGATTTGATGTTAATATATGCTAGAGTAAACTGTCCCCTCTACCATCACACACACACATATGCATGTTATCCCCTTCCATATATATATATATATATATATATATATATATTTTTTTTTTTATATATATATATATATATATATATATATATATATATATATATATATATATATATAGCTATCCTTAATATATGTATATGATTATGTATGTGATATATATATATATATATATATATATATATATATATTCACATACATAATCATATACATATATATATATATATATAGCTATCCTTAATCTATGTATATGATTATGTATGTGAATATATATATATATATATATATATATATATATATATATATATATATATATATATATATATATCACATACATAATCATATACATATATTAAGGATAGCTATATATATATATATATATATATATATATATATATATATATATATATATATATATATATATATATATATATATATAGTATATATAAAATGTGTATTTGTTAGCTATATGGTATATTCATGATATGCCTTGGTTTAGCAATGTGGTATATAGGGTATGTGCTATATGTTAGCTATATGTTATACATATAGGTCATACATATATACATAGGCTTGACAAGATTAGTTTTGGCCAACCTAGACTAGATTTGACTAGACTTGGACTTGTTGATCATGTTGACCTAGTTTGACTATATTGTTGACCATAGTTGACTAGTGTTAACTTATGACCTAGAATCATATAGAATGCATTGTACACTTAAATTATAACCCTTGAATGCATCATAACTTGTGTTGCTCTAAATATGACTCAGATACCTCGCTTCGGATATTATATTCTCACAGATATTCAGATTGCAGGCGAGTACATTCTCTCATCGTTTCATACTTGCTAGGACTTATATTCATGCTATAGATTACTTTACTTGATGCTGACACTTGTTATCACGGATTAGTACTATATGGATCTTTCATGTGATGTTATCCCCTCATCGGATACATGGGGTATTTCATGTTCGTGTACTTTATCATGAGCATCGTGTACTCCTTGTATTCGTGTTATTCGTGTACAAATCGTATGCTTTCGTGTACTCTCATGTGCTCACATGATCTTCGTGTACAAACTAAACTTCGTGTATAATAACATAACTTGAATAGATCCTTGTGTATTGATTGGTGACGGGGTAGTAGAAGTGGTTATATGATCATTCTTGTAGTTTACTCGTATATAACCTCTGTAGAGTACTCGTGTATAACATCGTGCCGTTTACATAACTATCTTGTGCTCCGAATCACTAGTCACTAGCAGTTCTTACTTACCATATAGATATTTTTAGTTTACAAATATCTCTTATTTTTTGTGTACATTCTTACAGTTAATGTATCTTACTCTATTGCTTGCTTCACATTTCATGCCATGTTATGAACTGTGTGAGAGATTTTATGCTCGTTTCTGTCCTGAATGGACCTGTTAAAAATAATATAGAGGATAATGAGGACTTCTGTACCACCTCCTACGGAGCCCACTTAGATGATACCTATGAGCTAGTTCCACAGGAGGATCCTGCAGCAGCTGATGATACCATTCCATAGTCTAGGCTAGATAGCTAGACTGTTATCTTATTTTATTTGTCTTTGTTCTTGGCATTCTGAGTTGTATTACTTCTGGATGATGTTGATGTTGTCTCGTATAGACACTTTGAATTATTTTCTTCTATTTGTATGTTCTCTATTTGATATTTTATATCTATCATATCGTGCTACTTCAACCTTAGATTTGTGATTGAGATGTATCTTTTGTATTATCCTCTGATTGGAGAGTATATCTTGTGCCGTTATACTTGTGCTGTGTTAGATGTATGTGACCTAGGACAATGTTCTACTGCCGATACTGTGGCATAGGCTGGACGTACCCACTTCTCGTACCCCTACACAGGGTGTGGGTCGTGACACATTTTTAGTAGTGGCCCATGCAGGTCCAGAGTCACAACTAGTGTGATTTCGTAGTGGTACTTGAAATAGAGTATTACTACAGCATGCAGTAGAGTATAGGATATAGTTTTGGGGTACTCAATCATATTTAGAAAAACTCTTATCTAAATTCCTGCCATCTAAATTCTTGTTGTTAATTGCTTCCTTTGAAATAAACTATCATCCTTTGATTATATTGCTTCTTTTTCAGTAATGATTTCCTTGTTTGATCTGTCTCCAGGATGGTGATTGAGACACGATCGTATCGCCCCAGCACGGAAGGTACTTCGGAGAGGTCTGCCACCTTTCACCCAGTTCAGCCGGGACCTGAGACAGCAGCTCCCCTGGTACCTACTCATATCGAGGTTTCTGCAGTATTCGGGGATGCACCTCCACCCGTTCAGAGGTCGACCCCGGTTATCCCAGATGTATTGTAGCAACAACAGCCACCTTCAGGATCGGTTGACGCTGCACACCTCTTTGCCTTCTTCCAGCAGATGATGGAGGCACAGCAGCACCAGCAGCAGCGCCAGTCTGCTGACTTCCGGCAGGGCACAGACGATGCCCACCAGCTGGTTAAGACGACAGTAGAGATGGTGGATGCCCAGCCACAGGGAGGATAGGTTCAGTAGTATCAGCCGCGGACGTTGGGCATCCAGGATTTTTAGAAGATGAGGCCTCGAGACTTCCGAGGATCAGAGGGCATCCTTTATGCTGACGACTGGATAGAGCACATTAAAGAGATTTTTTGCTTTGCACTGATACCAGTGGGGATCCAGATTGAGGCGGCAGACAGCCAAATGCAGGACCTTGCCCATACATGGTACCAGTCAGACCCCAGAGTGAGAACGAAGGGACAGGTATGGAGAGCATTCAAGAAGCTCTTCAAGGAGAAATTCTTCCCAGACGTAGCATTGAAAGGCTTAGAGCAGCAGTTTGAGAGTCTGGTTCAGGGGAACCCGACAGTCGAGGAGTATACTGGAGAGTTCTGCCGGCTAAGTAGATTTATGGAGGATCTGAGCGACGTGACGAAGGCGAGGAAGTTTCATAGGGGCTTGATCAGGGAGGTTAGATCCTTGACCAATAGTAGCCGGGATGCTACTTTTGAGGAGATCCTAGCAAGTGCCATGGCAGCAGAGGACGACCTAGGGCTGAAGCTGAAGAGAGATCGTGATTTACACGGTGCTAGTAGTAGTGGAGGTCCGGCTAAGAGGCCCCATTCTCAGCAGCAGCACCATCATAGGCCGTTCCAGCAGCAGCTTCAGGGACAGGGCCGTACACCTTTTCAGCAGGTACAGCAGCAGCAGGCACCCAGACACTAGTAGACCACCAGTTTTACCTTCTGCAAGAAGCCAGGACACGGATGGAACGACTGTAGAAATAGGCTGGAGAGGTACCTGATGTGTGGTTCATCGGACCACCAGATAAGAGACTGTTCCATAGCGACAATTCATCCGGCCCCGGAGGAGGAGGAGCTAAGGCTCCAGTAGGCCAGCAGAAGGGACCGCCGTTGCAGACACAACCACAGAGGTTCATCCAGCACCAGCAGAAGGCTAGGGAAGGACAACAGGGATGAGCTTTCTCCATGGTAGCCGAGGATGTAGAGACTATTAAAGAGTTGATTGCAGGTTCTGTTCTTCTCAACTCCATTCCAGCTTTTGCATTATTCAATTCTAGTGCTTCATATAGCTTTGTATTTGTATCTTTTGCTATTAGACACCATCTAGCTTCTGAATCGTTGCCTAGGACTTACAAGATCATGACTGGGGGTGGCATCATCTACGTCAGTAATATTTGCAAGGATCGAAGAGTAGTTTTGGGAGGCCGAGAGTTGGATACGAGTTTGCTCGTAATGCCATTACCGAACTACGATATCGTACTTAGTAAGGATTGGTTGAGCAAGCACCATGCCAGTATAGATTATCACGATGACAGAGTTCTTTTTCGTCCGCCAGGAGAGCCAGAGTTCGAGTTCACCAATCGACAGACAGAGCAGAGCAGCGGAGTCTTCTGTGAAGGAGCAGACGGTGCCACATCCATTGATAGCATAGTTTATGGATGTCTTTTCGAAGGACTTGCCAGGACTACCACCGAATAAAGACGTTGAGTTCTCTGTAGACAGTGCCCGACGCAGAGCCGATATCTTAGCATGTCTATAGGGTGAACAACAGCGAGTTGGTGGAGTTAAAAAACAGGTAGATGAGTTACAGGACAAGGGCTTCATCCGATCGAGTTCTTCACCATGGGGTGCACCGGTGCTTTTTGTACTGAAGAAGGACGGGTCGGTAGGGATATGTATCGACTACAGGGCACTTAACAACCTTACGATCAAGAACAAGTACCCGCTGCCGAGGATCGATGATCTCTTGAATCAGTTGAGTAGAGCGAGGGTATTTTCTAAAATTGATCTGAGTTCAGGCTACCATCAGGTGAAGGTGAAGAGGGAGGATATCTCGAAGACAGCATTCAGGATACGGTATGGCCAGTTCGAGTTTATGGTGATGTCGTTTGGATTGACTAACGCCCCGACGGTGTTCATGAACCTGATGAACAAGGTGTTCCACCAATACTTGGATAAGTTTATGGTGGTGTTTATCGATAATAACTTGGTGTACTCGAAGACCGCAGAGGAGCATAAGGAGCACTTGAAAGTAGTTTTGGAGACTCTCAGGAAGGAGGAGCTTTATGGCTAGCTTTCGAAGTGTGAGTTCTTTCTGGATCGGGTTGATTTCCTGGGTCATGTGGTGACTGGGGATGGAATCTCAGTTGACCCGGGGAAGATCATGGCAGTTGAGGCATGGACAGCTTCGAGTTCAATTGCGTAGATTAGGAGCTTCCTGGGTTTAGCAGGCTACTACAGGAGGTTCGTTCAGGATTTCTTTCGGGTTGCAGAGCCATTGACTAGGATGATCCAAAAGGACACAGAGTTTATCTGGTCAGAGGAGTGTTAGGTCACTTTTGATGAGTGGAAGAAGCAGTTAACGACAGCTCCGATTCTGATATTGCCATCAGGATCAAGCGGGTACACTATCTACAGTGACGTCGCAGGAAAGGGTTTGGGTTGTGTCTTACAGCATCATGGAAAGATAATTGCTTATGATTCCAGGCAGTTACGCCCCCATGAGAAGAACTATCCTATCCATGACTTAGAGTTGGCAGCAGTTATATTTGCCTTGAAGTTGTAGAAATACTATTTATACGAAGAGAAATTGGAGATCTTTACAGATCATAAGAGCTTGAAGTATGTGTTTACATAGAAGGAGCTCAACATGAGGCAGCAGAGATGGTTGGAGTTGATGAAGGACTTCGACATTTCATTGCAGTATCATCCAGGAAAGGCCAACATGGTTGCCGATGCCTTGAGTAGGTATCCGACGGCCATGTGTTTAACAGTAGACCGTTATTTGCTAGCAGATCTGGAGATCCTGGGAATCGAGGTGATAGTTTCGGGAGTTGAGATGCAGATGTGGGATCTGCAGATTTAATCAGACTTGATGGATAGCATCAAGTCGACTCAGTTTGACGATGTCGCTCTGCGGTGTATTCGAGAGTAGGTTTGAGTAGGACTGGTGGATGAGTTTGTCATTACAGAAGATGGCACATTAAGGCTCGGTTCCAGACTGTGTGTGCCCAGCGGAGACCTTTGGGAGCAGGTTATGCAGGAGGCCCTTCGTTCTCAGTACTCTATGCATCCAGGTGCCAACAAGATGTATAGGGATCTGAGGGAGCATGTATGGTGGTTTGGGATAAAGCGGGAGGTAGCACGCTTCGTAGCCAGATGTTTGATCTGCCAGCAGATAAAGGCAGTGAAACAGAGGCCAGAAGGACTATTATAGCCATTGCCTATTTCGGAGTAGAAGTGGGAGCACACCATGAAGGACTTTGTTTCAGGATTGCCGTGTACACCAGGAAGAAAAGATGCGATTTGGGTCATCGTAGACATGTTGACCAAATCAGCCCACTTCTTGCCATTCAAAGTGGGTTTGTCTATGGAGAGGCTAGCAGAGATGTACGTGTGTCAGATTGTCAGACTTCATGGAGTTCCGGTGAGTATTGTCTCAGATCAGGATAGTCGCCTTACTTCCCATTTCTGGCGTAGTCTGCAGACTAGTTTGGGCACTCAGCTCAAGTTTATTACTGCATACCATCCTCAGACAAACGGACAGTCAGAGAGGAATATTCAGATAATCAAGGACATGCTGCAGACTTGTGTCATGGACTTTGGAGGATCCTGGGAGGATCATCTGTACATAGTGGAGTTTGTATACAACAATAGTTTTTAGGCCAGCATTGAGATGTCACCATTCGAGGCACTGTACGGGCGTAGATGTCATACACCCTTATCTTAGGATGACGTTGGAGAGCGAGCTTTATTGGGACCTGAGATAGTTATGGACGCAGTCGAGAAGGTGAAGCTCATCAGCGATCGACTTCGCATAGCGTAGGACAAACATCAGCACTGGGACGATATCTACCGCAGACCTTTGGAGTTTGAGGTACAGCTTAGATATAGGATTAGGATTGGTTTGTTTTGTGATTTTATTGATTATGTTTGTTTGTTATAGGTTGGAGATCTAGTTTTCTTGAGGATCTTTCCGACACGTGGTGCTATGCGCTTTGGTGTAGGTGGAAAGCTTAGTCCGCGCTTCAACGAATCTTTCGTTATCAACAGAAGAGTCGGTGATGTGGCATACAGGCTAGACTTGCCACCAGCATTAGATGGAGTCCACAATGTATTTCACGTGTCGTAGTTGAGACGGTATGTGGCAGACCCTAGCCATGTACTCGATCATTCCGAGATCGAGGTGGAACCTACTCTTAGCTGTCCAGAACAGCCTGTGGAGATTCTGGATCGACGAGAGAAGGTACTAATGAACTAGGCGATACCCTTGGTTCGTGTCGCATGGAGGCATCATTTTCCAGGAGAGTCTACCTGGAAGAGGGAGGACGAGATGTACGAGCGATACCCTTATCTTTTTGGACCTCGAGGTATGATTTTCTATCCTTCTCATCAGTTTGGTTTCGCCTTCAATTTCGAGGAAAAAATTATTTTAAGGAGGGTAGACTTGTCACTACCACATTTTTAGCCTAAGGGTATTTTGGTCATTTTTGACATTTTGTGAAATTGAATTTTTTTATTAATTAATTATGTGCTAATTTTATTGTTGAACCTTAACCTAGAAGTTAACCTAATCTAGATATGACCATGAGGCTAGATATTTTGATTAGAACCTTCTAAGCCAAATGCCAAGATTATAAATATCTACATAGTGACTTTTTGAATTTATTTGTTTAAGATACTTTTTAGCTTGAACCCTAATTGGTTTGGGACTTTGATTTAAGCCTTGATTTGCATAGATAGAAGCCCATAGCCCACATTCACCATGCCCTAACCCTAGCAGCCTAGTGGCCGGCCAAGCAAGTATCCCCCATATATATATCAACACTTAATCATTCTTGCCTCTTTTTCATTCTTGCATCAAACCCTAACTTTGTTCTTCCCCAAATTTCACCCCTTGCTCAAATCCACTCCAAATTGAGCCAAATCAATTGCATCACCCTCCCCTATAGTAGAGAAGATCATTGGAGGCTAGCTAGCAAGGTTTGGAGGCATTGGGACCATAGCAAGTTGAGGAAGGCGTCATTCTAGGCTCTTTTGCATTAAGGTCTAACTCTCAATAGGTAAATCTCTATACAACCAATAAAACCCTATTTTCTCTTCATAGATACATTCATTTAGGTGTACCCTAGCTATAGACCAAGTTTTGTAGGAATTAACGTCCATTTGATATGCGTATCGGAGGCGTATCAGAGTTTTGTTATAGGTGTTTGATGAAATGCCAAAGATAACTGTTTGTTTGTAATTTCTGAAACTATTTACATATTTTGATAGCCATATGTGTAGGGATATCAGAACCCTAACTCTGAACACGATTTGACACCGTGTCCGTATCCAAAATTGGACAGCAGACATAGAATGAGGCAGTGTGCGAGTGTCCTGCTACTGCGCTATGTCACTACCAAAATACATAGATTTACCGACGGCCATATCCGTCGGTAGTCCGTCGCCAAAAATAAATACCGACGGATTACCGACGGATATTTTGGTAAAACAGCCGTCGGGAATAACCTCGTCGCTAAAACATATCCGTCGCTACTCCGTCGCTCAGCGACGACTTAGCGACGGAATACCGTCGGCGCATTTAAATATATATAGCGACGGATTACCGACTAGCTTTCGTCGAAACATGTATCAGGATATAGGGTTAGCGACGGAAACCTCCGTCGCTAAAGAGTCGGCAAAACCGTATCAGTGATTTTCTGATACGCAATATCCGTCGCTAATCCGTCGTAAATTTGTCGGTAAAAGCGTATCAGAGATTTTTCCATACGGCAGGTCGTCGTTATGCCGTCGCTAATCTGCCGAGGTGTACGACGGATTAGCGTTGTATTAGCGACAAAACATCCGTTGCTAACTGCAAAATTTATGGACATCAAACAGAACCATGTCGACGGATATTCCGTCGCTAAACCGTCGCTAACTGTAAAATTCTCCAGGTAGCGACGGATATTCCGTCGGGACTTTGTCGCCAGTCCGCCGTAAGTTAGTCCCCAATCCGTCGCTAACTGCAAAATTTATGGACATCAAAACAGAACCAGGTCGACGGACATTCCATCGCTAAACCGTCGCTCAAGGTAAAATTCTCCAGGTAGCGACGGATATTCCGTCGCCAATCCGTCGAAAAATTGAATTCCTACAGTTAGCGACGGATAGTCCGTCGGGACTTTGTCGCCAGTCTGCCATAAGTTAGTCGCCAATCCGTCGCTAACTGCAAAATTTATTGATATCAAACAGAACCAGGTCGACGGATATTCCGTCGCTAAACCGTCGCTCAATGTAAAATTCTCCAGTTAGCGACGGTTTTTACGTCGCCAATCCGTCGCTAACCTCAGTTTCTCCAGTTAGCGACGGGCTATCCGTCGCTGAGGGGTCGCCTGTCCGTCGCTAACTTCTAATTTTTAAAAAAAAAATACTGCAAACAGACTCTTTCCTGTTTATACAACACATCCAACACAATATCAAACATGCCAAATATCCATATACAACACCATATATCCATATCCAACACGAATATCCAACGTAGCCAATATCGAACACCATATATCCATATGCAAAATATCCATATCCGACACCAATATCCAACGTATCCAATATCCAATAAAATATTACCAACACAATACATCCAATATCCAATATTAAATTATCCAAACATAAAAAAATATCCGATCATACAATGTATCCAAATGTCTACAAAACCAACAACATAAACAAAATCAAACCCCGTCCGTCGGATCGTCTCGTGCTCGTGCTGCCGCATCCGCTTTGCGTATGTACTCCTCCACCGTGTGTGCCGGCACTTGGGACAAGACATGGTCTGGAAGCGCGCATAGCTGCTGTGGCGACAACATGTCAAGGAACGTCAAGATGGTGTTATCCGATACGATACGGGCGTCCACAGAGCGGTTAAACGAAAGCCGTCCGGGGGAAGAAGGACCAGGTCGATCCGAAGCACCGGCAGCAGCAGTAGACGGACCGGGAGCAGACGGACCGGGAGCAGACGGATAGCGCCCCAACACTATCGCCCGCAAATCTGACACCGCGGAGGTCAGAGTCGCAAGCTGCGCCCTCACATCGTCAACCGGGGGCGCTGGGGGAGGCGGAGGCGGTGGATATCTCGGGGACGGCTGCAACGAGGGCGCCATGGAACCTAAGCCGTAGACGCGCCCTTTCCTAACGCCGTCGACGGATTCTACGAACACGTCGTCGTAGCGAGCGGCCATAGAAGAGTGCGTCTGGGTGGGCGTCGTTTCGTCGACATTCTCGGAAGGGGGCTCGATCTCAAGCCGACTAAGTGTCTCACGATACGCAGCCTATCCAATGAATATGTTTGTACTATAAGTTTTCCTAAGTTATAATATAAATCCTATGTTTCCCTAAGTTATAGTCTGAATCCTAAGTTTATCTAATTAACTTAACAATAATTATATTTCTAACATAAATCTCATAAACGTAAGTACTTACATCAGTCTCCTCGGCTCTCGCGTCGACGAAGCTCCCGTCCTTCCGCCTCTTGTGCGTATGCACGAATACATCGTGAGCGGTGATCGTCTCCGCCTCTTTCCCCTGCTTCACCGCCCGTCGGACCTGCATACGTAGAATTTAATTAACTTCGTATATTAACAGTACAAAATTAAATAATAGAATGAATTTGAATTTGCGCTATCTCACCAAATCTGCACGCGTCGATGCGTGGGGCCTTGATCCCCCCGTATGCAGACCCGCGCCCTGTCGATTAGCCTTAGCTTTCTCCGATTTCAGCTTGAACTGCGGAGTATCCATCTTCTCCAACATCTGCTCATAGTACTCCGCCCGGATCCAGTCCTTTCTCGTATGCGCCGTACGAAGGTCGTACACCGCATCCCGTATCTTCTTCTCGGCGGCGGCTTTGTAGGTCCTGCGGATCGCCTCCTCGCGATGGGGGGGCCACCAGAACGTCCTCTGACATACAAATTCAAATATCACGTAATAAAAAATTTAATGATTTAAAGAATAATTAATAATTCACCGACGGATTTATACCCTCATCTTGTCGAGCCAGACGTACTTCATGTCCTGAGGCACCTCAGAAAAATTGATGTAGGGGCCATGGTAGTTATCCCGGATAATGTGCCCTAGAATCCGGGCAGCATCCCACGGGAAAAACCTATAAAGAAGCAACGACTGGATTATTAACTTGAATAAATGAAACAAATTTAATAAATTAACTTAAATTTACTTACGATTCACCAGCGGGCCATAGCTCTCGTCGGAACTCGCCCACCAGCCTCTCTGGTGGCGTCGGGGGATCCGCGGGTCCGCGAATGTACTCTCCGGTATCAGGATGAAACTGAATCCCGGGGTACTCCGAGGCCCACCCTGCAGTAACTGCTGGGCCCCCTGCTGTATCTGCTGCTGCATCCGCTGGTACATCCGGTGGCGGAACGGATCCGCTAGCGGATGGAGTCACAGGCCTCGACGACGATGTCGGTGGCACCGAGGAAGAATGACGACGGGAAGAGCCTGTGATCGGGCTCTCCAAGTCGGGCTCGGAGGTCACATCCGGGGAATGCGGCTGGCGACCACGACCGCTACCACCACGCCCACGCCCACGCCCACGACCACCACCACCATCGCCGCCGCTGCCGCCACCGCCACGACCACGGCCAGCACCACCAGTACGGGTGCTCGCAACCATGCCCTGTAAATAGAACACATAAACAAAATACCGACAACATAGATTTATAAATGAATATAAACCTAAACATATCCATACCAGCAGCAGGGCGATGAGTGCCGCCCAGACGAGTAGGCCTAGGAGTGCCATCTGCAAAAAGAAACTCATACAATAATACGCAAATATCCCAAACTGAAATAAATATTACAATCAGAAGTGAAGTATGAATAAAAGCTAGATACACAAAATCTGATAAAATCATGCACCAATACAACAAAGTACAATTCTTGTAACTTTTGATGAAAGGGCATCTTGTGTTCCACTAGAATTGTAATTGTAAATCCAAATGTAATAGGGTAATTTAGGATTCGAGACTAGATATTGGGTGCTTCAAGATACAACTGAAATATAGCGATATTTAATCATCGTCATCGTCCTCTTCCTCGGCCTCGGCCTCATCATCATCATCATCCTCATCGTCAAATTCATCTGTATCCTCATCCTCATCCTCATAAAGTTCTTCTTCTTCTTCTTCTTCTTCTTCTTCAGTCTCAATACTTGGGACAAGACGCCTCTTTCTCCCCTGGTTGACATCTAAGTCTTGTATATCAACCTCTTCCTTCCCTCTATTTTCATCAGCAAGAGGTATATCAACCTCTAATTCAACATCCATGTCACAAGACTGTTGTCCCAAATATTGGGGCTTTTCGATCTGGTCCTCTTGGTATGCTGGGTCTCCAACGTTGAATGTATTTCTAGATTTAATCTTGCATACTGCCCACCAGTCAAAGCGATCTCTACGACGCCTTGGGTAGCTTGTATAGTAGACTTGAACAGCCTGACTTGCTATCGCAAACGTGTCGGACCCTCTATACCTCCTGCGATAATTTATATCGACGAATCCAAATTGTTTATCGATTCTCCAACCGATATTTGGTGTCGTATCGAACCACTCACATTTGAACATAACAATATGCATATCAAATGGGGCACTATATTGTAATTCTACAATATCCCGAAGCACTCCATAATAGTCAAAGTCCGGCTCGTCGTCATAGATTGTGCCTCTTATACAAACACCAGAATGCTTCGTACTGAAGTCGTCATTGAGAAATTCTGCATTTATAGGATGTTGAGTTGTCTTAAACTTGAAGCCATTAACGACATAGCCGGGCCAAGTCTTTGCATGCTTCTTCGGTCCCAATGACAAATAACGGATGCTCTCATTTGTGAGTATACTTGGTTCAGCTAATAAAACCTGTAAACTTTAAATGTATTAGTGGCATATATATATTTAAATGGTAGCCGCATAACATATTATGTCAGTTACTTACGTAATCTCAAAACCATGACGGAAAGGTAAAATCAACCTCTCTTTGAAGTCCCTCATCGGTAATACCGGGTGTCCTTATTTTGACTTCATCTCTAAATACACTGTTAGAGAGAATAAAAATTAGTGTAGTCACTTACCTCACCAAATTAGAGATTATAACGAGGTGTAGTCACTTACTTCTCCAAATCTCTCACTTCTTGTATGTCACAATTTAACAAGACATATCGGTGAGCGGCATCATACTCATCGTCACTCAACTACCGTTTCTTACTAGCCCCAATAGGCTTGCCCCTTAAATTGAATATACCTCCTTCCTCAACGTCTTCGTCATTCCTTTGAGGTCTATTTCGATTTGTCTCAACATGAGTATCGAAATAAATGGAGCAAAAGTTTGACACCTCCTCGATAAGATATGCTTCGCATATCGAAGCCTCTATATGAGCCTTGTTGCCAACTTTCTTCTTTAGATGATGTAGATACCTAGAGAGACAAATTATCTTGAGAATTAACAATGAATTGTAAAATCCACTTAAATTATATCGATTTTTATTTACCTTTCAAAGGGGTACATCCATCGATAATGAACAGATGCACCGACACGGGCTTCGTATGCTAGATGAATCGGTAGATGCTCCATACTGTCGAAGAAACCCGGTGGAAATATTTTCTCTAACTTGCAAATTGTTAAGACAATCTTCTCCTCAAGTTGTATCATATGTTGCACCGTGAGCTTAGTTGAACAGATATCCCTGAAGAATGTAGACAGCTCGGCCAACGGAACCCATACAGCAGAAGGCAACAACTCTCTCAACGCAATGGGCAGTAATCTTTCCATAAACACGTGGCAGTCGTGACTCTTCATTCCTGTTAGCTTGCGTTCATTGAGATCAACGCATCTAGACAAATTCGACACATAGCCGTCGAAAAATCTTAAAGTAGATATCCACTTGTAGATTATTAATCTATCTTCCTTGCTCAATGCGTATGGCGCTATCGGCTTAGTTACTTGTCCACCAGCTCCCCTTTGTATCAAGTTTAGATTATGACGTTTGCATATCTCGGCCATGTCTTGTCTTGCTTTTGGATTGTCCTTCGTCTTTCCTTTAATATCCATAACGGTATTGAAGACATTATCGAACACATTCTTTTCGATATGCATGACATCAAGATTATGCCTAATAAGATTATCTTTCCAATAAGGCAAGTCCCAGAAGATACTCCGTTTGGTCCAGTTATGGCTTTGTCCGAACCCCTCGACACGATTGTTCGATGGATCTTCTATTGCGGTGGGCAATTCCTTTACATCTTCCCAAATATCGTATCCCGACAATCTGGCAGGAGGTTCAGAAAATTCTTGTTTTCCATATCTGAACGCGTCCTTGTTCTTTCGCCAAGGATGTCTCGTTGGCAGAAATTGACGGTGACAGTCAAAGAAAGAAGTTTTTCCTCCATGTCTAAGGCGGAACGCTTTACTATTTTTCATACATATCGGACAAGACATGTTGCCGTGCGTACTCCATCCCGACAGCATACCGCATGCTGGAAAATCATTGATTGTCGACATGAGTGAAGCTCTCATCTAAAAGTTTTGTTTTCTGGAAATATCATAGGTCGTGACGCCGATCTCCCACAACTGTTTCAGCTCATCCACCAACGGCTGTAAATATATATCGATATTCTTTGTCGAATTTTTGGGACCGGGTATGATAGCTGTCAAGAACATATAAGGAGTCTTCATACACATCCATGGTGGCAGATTGTAAGAGGTAAGAATGACCGGCCAGCATGAGTATTGAGATCCCGACTGTCCGAAAGGGGCGAAGCCATCAGAACATAGCGCCAGGCGTACATTTCTAGGCTCTGCAGCAAAATCTGGATGACACAAATCAAAATATTTCCACGCCTCCCCATCCGAAGGATGTGACAATTCTCCTTCGTCCTTTATGCGATCTTCACTGTGCCACGTCATGTGTTCTGCTGTATTCAGAGACATATACATCCTCTGTAAGCGCTTCGTGATCGACAAGTAATGCATATACTTGTAAGGACGTCGTTTTCTAGTTGACTTTCCTTTTCCCTGTACTGTCTTGTAACGATCCGTATTACAGAACCAACAACTTTCTAATACGCAATCATCTTTGTAATACAACATGCATCCGTTGCGACAGCAATCTATCTTCTCGTACCCCAGTCCCAGTTGTCGGACCATCATCTTTAACTTGTAGAAGTTTCTTGGGAGCTCTTTTGATTCCTTCGGTAACACCTCATTAGTTAATTGTGTGATCCGATCATAGCAAGCTTGTGGCAAGTTAAAATCAGACTTTATGTTCAACAACCGCATCGTCACTGACAGTGCGGAATGAGTCTCACAACCAGGATATAGAGGAGTATCTGCGTCCTTAAACATATCATAGAACTCCTTTGCCTCGGGATTAGGATCCTCCGGATCAAAATTAGGCCCTGCCGCAGCATACACCATATCTCGTGCAAGGTTCTGCATGTCTCCATAATCCACAGAGCATCCGTCGTCTTCGAGGACATCCGTTGCAGCATTATCATCAAAAGCATAAGTACCAGCTTCTGCAGCCTGTCTTTCTGAATATAATTCACCTTGCGATGACCACAGGCCGTAATCACGTACGAAACCCTTACGGGTCAAATGATCTCTCACAGTCATCACTTCTTCGAAACGTCTATTGTGACAATTAACACATGGACACTTGATTTTGTTATCGTCCATGTACTGAGTTTTGCTCATGGCATACTTAAAAATACTTCCACACCTGCCTGAAAATCATCACTCATACTAATTCTGCTCTCGTGTTGTCGTTTGTACATCCATGTACGATCAACAAAGTAACGATTCATGCTCGATTTGATGTGAATATCTGTATCGTAAGACAAACTAAACATAAGAATTAATAGCCCGATACCGATACTCATATCGTAAGAAAAACTAAACTTGTGGATAACATACTAGGCCTACGACGAGGCTACTTAGTATCACAATCTAACATAATTAGTATATAATCATGTAACTGGTGGATCCGCTAGCTAGTAAGCCGGATGTACTTAATATCAGAGAGTATCAGATTAGTATCAGTATATAGGTTAGGTAGACCGTATCAAACGCATATCGGAATAGTAGGCCGAATAGGAGGCCGAGATAGTCGAGAAGAAGGGAAGAAAGGAGGAGCAGATGTGTCCAGAGCCATGGTGGAGGGGGAGAAGTAACATGAGAGCAGTTTCCGCCGTAACATCTCCTGGCTCTGCTGGCAACTGAAGTCCAGATGCTACAAAGGACGATCCTTCGCTGAAATCGACTACAACACCCATCAGTTCAAGTTCATTCCTATATGAGTAGATTCCAATGCCATAGAAGCCATCAGTTTGTTGACCTTCCTCTATGGCATTGGAATATACGCATATAGGAATGAACTTGAACTGATGGGTGTTGTAGTCGATTTCAGCGAAGGATCGTCCTTTGTAGCATCTGGACTTCAGTTGCCAGCAGAGCCAGGAGATGTTACGGCGAAAACTGCTCTCATGTTACTTCTCCTCCTCCACCATGGCTCTGAACCCATCTGCTCCTCCCTTCTTCCCTTCTTCACATTCGACTATCTCGGCCTCCTATTCGGCCTACTATTCTGATACCGATACTTTGAACCTTGATCTTAACCCAAACCTATATACTGATCGATACTAATCCGCTACGCCCGATACTAAGTATATACGGTCGATACTGATAGCGATAGTCCGATACCGATAGCGATAGTTCGATACCGATAGCGATAGTCCAATACAGATACACATGGACCTACATATCTATATATCACTAGTAGCCATACTCCTCTACATACTACTCTACACTAGGATCTAGTAACCATATACTACTCTACACACTAGCTACGTAGTCATACTCTAAAATAAGGTAAACTAATTATGCCTATATATAGATATATATATATATAGGCATAATTAGTTTACCATAATTAGTTTACCTTATATATATAAGGTAAACTAATTAAGCATCTTAAAATTATGCCTATATATATATATATATATATATATATATATATATATATATATATATATGTCTGTGTGTGTGTGTATCCGTGTGTCTGTGTCCGTGCGTGTGTGTGTGTGTCTGTGTGTGTGTGTGTGTCTGTGTGTCCGTGTGTCCGTGTGTGTGTGTGTCCGGCCAGCCCCCCTCCACACATACCCCCCTCCCGCACCCCGCGGCCAGCCCCCGCCCCATCGTACCCCCTCCAACGCTGCCCGCCCCCTCGATCCCACCGCCCCCTCCACACCCCCCGCCCCCCGCGCACAGCCAGCCCCCCTCCGCAACCCCCCGCACCCCGCGGCCAGCCCCCGCGCGCCCCCATCCCTCCAACGCTTCCCGCCCCCTCCCACCGCCCCCTCCACACCTCCCGCCATCGCCGCCACCCGCCGCCCCCCGCAGTCGACGCCGCCCCCGCAGCCCCCGACGCCCCCGGCCCGCTGCACCCACGACCACCGCGCGCACGCGCGAGAGAGAGAGAGCGAGAAAGAGAGAGAGAGAGAGAGAGAGAGGGAGAGGGAGAGGGATTACCTTTGGGAGAGAGAGAGGAGAGGGGGTCGCCGATCACCGCCGCGGGAGAGAGAGGAGAGGGGGTCGCCGATCAATCACCGCGGGAGAGAGAGAGAGAGAGGAGAGAGAGTGAAATTTGGGGGGAATGAAAAAGTTCCCCCCGTCGTTTTAATTTAAGTCTGAAACGTAAATTTAGCGACGGAGTAGCGACGGATTATTCCGTCGCTAATGCGTCAGTAAATCTCGCGCGAGTAGCGACGGATTATTCCGTCGCTAAGTCGTCAGTAAATCTCGTGCCAATATTTTAGACTTTTGTCGCCAAAATATGCGACGTTCTAGCGACGGATATAAAACCGTCGCTACTTGGCCGACTACCTATCGACGGCATAGCGACGGATATGGACATAAAAAAATAAAAAAAATTGTCCACTGCTTTCCGTCGGTATTCCGTCACAAATTCGTCGGTGATCCGACGGTGATAGCGACGGATAATTTCCGTCGCTAATTTGCCGTCGCTAAAGTACCGTAATTTGGTAGTGTGTTTTCTTGCAGCTATGCCACATGGGCACATGCCACTTGGCATGGAGGTGGGGGCCATGACTGACAAGTCAGCCCCCAACTCTCGTAGCAGTTCGTGTCGGACACGAACTCGTACCGACATCGATTTTGTACTGCACTGTGCACAGTTTTATTTTGCCACTGATACAGCCTTGACACGTGGACACGACACGTCATTGACCCATGGTGAGGTGTCAAACACGTAGCCTTATACCTAGACTACATGTGGACACGAGCACTTGGATTCACGTGCACTGTGTCGTGTCAAATTTGACTCGACATGACTGCACGAGCCTGGGTGCACACTTGTTCTGATTCTCTCTGTAAATTATTGTTTGGACACCTTGTGTCCAGTTTTCTGGACACGTAGACACCCCCTGGCATGCACACGTATGTGACACACCTCTGTACATATTTTTTTTCTTTTAAAATGAACATATATAAATGTATTTTTGAATGTATAATATATGTTATGTATATATATACATGTTAGTTCATTTATCTTAACTATACAGATACTTGATGATATCGAAAATTGGATTTGAAACTGAGATTGGGTTTGGGTTGTAGGTTTTATTTTGATATTGAATTGTACACTGTAATGTAGATGTGATTGGGTTTAACATTTGAAAACTAAGATTGTATATTAACATTTGAAAACTGAGGTTGTATCTTAATATATAAAACTGAGTTTATGTGTTAATATGTAAAACTGAGATTTAAATGTAAAACTGAGATTGTATGTCAACATTTAAAAACTGAGTTTGGGTGGTTTAACATTTGAAAGCTTATGTTGGGTTTAACAAGAAAGTTGGGATTTGATTGATGTTATAAGCATGTATGTTAGTTCAAACACAACACCTATTCCTGTACTTTGCTTTGAACCCTACTGTATGCATACTAGTGTACAAACACACACACACTCTATACTACCATACACACACCCTCTTACACTCTCTTTCTATCTCTATATATACATGTTATATATGTATAACTTCATATATATTTCTTATATATGCTTGAGTTTTAGTTTGGATTTGATCTTAATATATACTTGAGTAAACTGTCCCCTCTACTAGCACACACACATATGCATGTTATCCCCCTTCCATCTCTATGTATGTATGTATGTATGTATGTATGTATGTATGTATGTATGTATGTATGTATGTATGTATGTATGTATGTATGTATATATATATATATATATATAAATATATATATATATATATAAAAATATATATATATATATATATATATATATATATATATATATATATATATATAATATGTGTATTTGTTAGCTATATGGTATATTCATGATATGCTTTGGTTTAGCTATGTGGTATATAGGGTATGTGCTATATGTTAGCTATATGTTATACATATAGGTTATACATATATACATAGGCTTGACTAGACTAGTTTTGACCAACCTACACTAGATTTGACTAGACTTGGACTTGTTGATCATGTTGACCTAGTTTGACTATATTTTTGACCATAGTTGACTAGTGTTGACTTATGACCTAGAATCATATAGAATGCATTATCCACTTCAATTATAACCCTTGAATACATCATAAATTGTGTTTCTCTAAATAGGACTCAGATACCTCGCTTCGGATATTATATTCTCACAGACATTCAGATCGCAATCGAGTACATTCTCTGATCGTTTCATACTTGCTAGGACTTATATTCATGCTCTAGATTACTTTACTTGATGCTGACACTTGTTATCACGGATTAGTACTATATGGATCTTTCATGCGATGTTATCCTCTCATCGGATACATCGAGTATTTCATGTTCGTGTACTTTATCATGAGCATCGTGTACACCTTGTATTCGAGTTATTCATGTACTCTCGTACGCTCACATGATCTTCGTATACAAACTAAACTTCATGTATAATAACATAACTTGAATGGATCCTTATGTATTGATTGGGGACGTGGGAGTAGAAGTGGTTATGTGATCATTCTTGTAGTTTACTCATGTATAACCTCTGTCGATTACTCATGTATAACCTCTGTCGATTACTCATGTATAACATCGTGCCATTTACATAACCATCTTGTGCTTTGAATCACTTGTCACTAACAGTTCTTACTTACCATATAGATATTTCCAATTTACAAATATCTCTTATTTATCGTGTATATTTTTACAATTCATGTATCTTACTCTATTGCTTGTTTTATATTTTCTGCCATGTTATGAACTGTGCGAGAGATTTTGTACTCGTTCCTGTCCTGACTGGACCTATTGAAAATATTATAGAGGATGATGAGAACTTCTGTACCACCTACTACGGAGCCTACTTAGATGACATCTGTGAGCTGGTTCCACAGGAAGATCCTGCAGCAGCTGATGACACCATTCCCATAATCTAGGCTAGATAGCTAGACTGTAATCTTATTTCATTTGGCTTTGTTTTTGGCATTCTGAGTTGTATTATTTTTGGATGATATTGATGTTGTGTCGTATAGACACTTTGACTTATTTTCTTCTGTTTGTATGTTCTCTATTTGAGATTTTATGTCTAGCATATCGTGCTACTTCTACCTTAGATTTGTGATTGAGACGTATCTTCTGTATTGTCCTCCGATTGGAGAGTATATCTTGTGCAGTTACACTTATGCTGTGTTAGATGTATGTGACCTAAGACAGCATTCTACTGCCGACACTGTAGCATAGGCTGGACGTACCCACTTCTTGTGCTCCTACACTAGGTGCAGGTTGTGACAGATAAGCTCTAGATATAGTCTAGAATACGCAAATCATGTTTAGGCCCGTAGGCCAAATGTAAGATCCAAAATACGAGCTAAACACGTGCTCGAAGGCTAAACGCCACAAAAAAATATTGTACATACTAGTGGAAGAATGATATAGAAAAACCCAATAAGGTACTCTGGTGCTCCGGGTAGTCACCGTCGAGCAGATGGTACGGAAGATCCTCCGTACTCCTCTATCAGATCTGGCCAAACAAAACTAGTGGTGTCAGACCTCCAATAGCAAGTACCACAAAGGAAGCCAAACTATGAACTAATACCAGCAATAACTAACATAGCAATGGATAGAGAAAAAAATAAGTAAATATGGATTGAGACTCGTGCACTACCAATGCACTTATCCCGAGAATAGAAAAGACAATAAGCAGACAACATGGAGCATAAAGTAAATAATATGTGACCTAAAGTAAACTGTGGATATGTGAATTAAACGGAAGCATGTGAACATATGAAATAAATCGAACATTGTAAGTGAAATGGTATATATGAGCATGTGAGATAACCAGAACATGTGAGCATGTTAGATAAATAGGATATATGAGCATGTTAGATAACTGGAACATGTGAGTATGTGAGAACTATATAGAACAACAAATGATAAGATAACTTAGGAACTATACTGGAACCCAAGTTACTGTAGAACCCTAGAGGGGGGGGTGAATAGGAAAATAAAAAATAACTAGAGCACAAGAAGCAATATATGACAAATAAAAGTAAAGAGTAAGAAGATCAAACACAAGATGTATCCTGGTATCCTCGCTTGAGGCAATCCAGTCCCGGAACTCTCTCCGGCTTGAATCCACTATTTAATCAAATAGTACACATGAGTTTGGATCCGAAGAACTCGCCAACTTCAACACGAGTTTGGATCCGAAGACTCGCCAACTTCAACACACGAGTTTTCTTACGAAGGCTCGCCAACTTCAAACAAATGAGAAGAGAACTTGTTGATCTTCTAACACGTGAAGATCGAAAATTACAACTCTTAAATACTCTAGCACTTTGGGAGAGGATGATAATTAAAAGCTTGGTAGAGTATTAATGGTGGAGCTCTTGGTTGTTTGGAAAATTTATGGCAAGAGTTGGTGAAAGCTTCAAGAGAGAGAAGGCTTTCATTTATAGAGAAACCAAGAGTTGGTGGCAATTAATGCTCTGGATACAGCCAGACCGGCATACCGTTGGTATGCAGCGGCATACCGTCAGTATACCGGTCAAATAGTAACGGTCATATTAATATCCGTTGAGAGTATTAAATGCGGCCATTAATGCTAGTCAGACCAATTCAAAAATCAAATATTTGTAACCCGGTATACCGTCGGTATGCCGCGACATACCGTCGGTATACCGACGTTTTATTACAGAACGTTTTCAGGCAAACAAAAGGGTATACCGCTGGTATGCCGGAGCATACCGTCGGTATGCCGACATTTTATCACAGAACGTTTTGTGGTCCACAAAACGGTATACTGCCGGTATGCCGGAGCATACCGTCGGTATGCCGACAATTTATCACAGTAAGTTTGTGGACGACGAAAACGGTATACCTCCGGTATGCCGCTCTGTAAGATATTGATTTTTGACTTATGCTTTTAGTTTGTCATCCAACCTTAAGTGTTTATAGATATACCTAGACCTTGTACAGACTCGAAAACTTTAAGCAGTATAGAAGCCGTCTATGCAAGGAGAGCTGGTATCTGCTTCAATCTTCAATGCAATGGATGGTAGCACTTGAAAGGATAGTCTTTATGTAGTAGAGCTTCTTGAGAAGATATGAATCTGAAGACATAGAAAACTAAACTACGAAGATGCTGTTAATATATCAAAATAAAATGTGCCAACAATCTCCCCCATTTTGATAATTAACAAAATAGAGTGATAACATCTTTAGGGAGTAACTCCCCCGTAGGTAGACAACTCCCCCTCAATACATTTTCTCCCGCTTTGTCACTTAGTCAAAGATGGGAAAAATAATGATGATAATAATAAATAGTCATAAATGTGGAGCACAATATCATAGATAAAAGCATGTATTTAGATAAAAGTTGAAATAGTGATACATGCAGGACACCCATACTACATAAGACATATTAAAAAGACTCTCCTCTACGAGAGTTTAGCAACATAAGAAGACAAATATCAAGTCCCCATAGGACTGCAAACTACTAAATCCAACTAACCATAGGTCCCCGAAGGACCGCAAAAGACAAAGTAAAAACAAACACAAAAAACTAAGACACTCATTTATTCGACACCACCATCAAAAGGAAGCAACCCCTACTCGTCATCCGGATCATCCCCACCATCCCGAGCCTGGTGAAAAGTGCCAAAAGGGTCAATGCCGTCCGGGTACATAAAACCGTAGGCATTGGGATCGGAAAAGCGTGAGGCCTGGTACATTGGATCCTGAAGATTCAGATCCAGAAAAGCGTCCCGGTCCTGAAGAGTGCGCTGAATGAAATAGGCCTGGTCATGGAAGCGGGACTGAATCAGAGTGCCAAGGCCACGAGTGTTGGCGCGCATCCGCTCCTCCGCCTGAGCCATACGCATGTCGAAGTGCTGCTGAGTCAGCGGCATCTAGCGGCCAGATGCAGGAGGAGTAGCGGCAGGTGCAGCAGGAGCAGAAGCCGACGGCTCTTGGAAGAAAGAGGCGTAGGATGTGGAGGTACCACCGATAGAGCGAGAAATAGCAAGGTAGGATGGGACGTCATCTGAGGAGCAAAAGGAGAGGTCGACTTGCTTGGCTTCCAGAATGAGAGTGATAAAGGAGCCGTAATAAAGATTCTGCTTTCCCGCTGGCATGACGCCTTTGAAGGCATGAAGGAGAGTCTTGGGGAAGGACCAAGACTTCCTCGCATAGAGGTAGTACATGCACACCAGGGCGTCGCCGATAATGGCATCATAGTTGCCGCCCTTGGGATAGAGTGTGTGGCATACGATCCGATGGAGCTCGTATTAGAATGACTCCAGCTGTGCGAAAAGGGCCGGGATAGCAGGAGGGTTGGGGCCCTTGTAAATGATGTGGCAGAACTCATCGAAGGGGGTCTCCGCCGAAGAGTTAAGAGCAGCCAAGGACGGCAGAGCTTCGTCTCTGTCAGGGATGCCGAGGATGTTGGAGATATCCCGAGCCGTGAGACGGAAATGACGATCGTTGACCATCGTCTGTATGGCACCGTGCTCGTCGTCCGGGATCATGTTGCAGTAGAAGAGACGGACGGTGGCGGGGTAGACGGGCACCTGACGCCGAAGAAGGCATGATAGTCCGGCCTCGTCGAAAAGAGAGACATGGTCGGGGAAGAGATTCCAGTTGATTGTACGGCCCTTGAAGACGTTATGGTGGACGAAGTTTTGAAACCAAGTCTCGGCCGCCAAGGAGGAGGTGAAGACCCGCTGATCATATCCATGAGGGAGAGCCACCGGAGTGAAGGGATTGAAGAAGGTGGAGGAGGAGCGGGGACGCTTGGGATTGGCCATAGAGGAAAGGAAGAAAGTTGGAGGAGGAAGTTAGGGTTTGAGGTGTGGATGAGAGAAGGATAGAAAATGAAGAAGAAAAGAGGGTTTTTAAGGAGTTATTGGGAAGGGGAAGGGGAGGATCGGTTATAGAGAGAAGTGAAGAGGTTTGTGGGTTAGAAATGGTAATGGAGAGAAAAGAGAAGCAATAGGGAAGATGAAGAGAGGGAAAGTTAATGTGATGGGAAGTTAGGATATGGGGAAGAGGAGAGAATAATAAATGTGGAAGTGATGGATGGGAAGGAAATTAATGAGGGGAAGAAGGAATAAAGAGGGAAAGAAGGAAAGGTGGGCCCAGATTCCGAATTGAAAAAGCTATCTGTCGCGCACCGGTATACCGCCGGTATGCCGTTGTATGCCGACGGTATACCAAAGTTTGGCACAAAACCTAATTCTGAGCCAAAAACGCCATGCCGTCGGTATACAGCAGTATACCGTCGGTGTGCCGGTCGAGAACAACTAAGAGTCAAAATTTAAAATGCCTAATTCTCGGCAAAGAAAAACGAAGCGATCTTCCAGAAGCGGTTTGGTGAAAATATCGGCTAACTGATAAGTAGTGTCAATAAATTCAAGATGAATATCCCCCTTTTGTTAATGGTCACGAAGAAAATGGTGTCTAATTTTAATGTGCTTCGTGCGTGAGTGACAAATCGGATTTTTCGTGAGATTGATCGAGCTAGTGTTATCACATTTAATAGGGGTGCAAGTATGAGAAATGCCATAATCTATAAGTGTTTGTGACATCCAAAGAATTTGTGCACAACAGTAACCGGCCGTAATATATTCGACCTCAGTGGTTGAAAGAGCAATAAAATTTTGTTTCTTACTAAACCACGATACCAAGGATTTCCCAAGGAATTGGCATGTGCCGCTAGTGCTTTTTCGGTCAATCTTGCATCCAGCAAAATCTGCATCCGAGAAGCCGTGAAGCTCAAAGGATGAAGATTTCGGATACCAAAGGCCCATGTTCATGGTACCTTTGAGATATCAAAAAATACGCTTTATGGCACATAAGTGCGATTCCTTTGGATTTGCTTGATAACGTGCACAAAGACATATACTAAACATGATATTAGGACGGCTTACAGTTAGATAAAGTAAACTACCAATCATACCTCGATACTTACAGATGTCAACCGATGTGCCATCTTCATCATTGTCAAGCTTTGTCGTTGTTGCCATATGAGTCCTCATTAATTTGGATGAGTCAAGTTCGAAACGCTTGAGGAGATCCTTTGTATATTTTGCTTGATTGATGAAGGTCCCTTTGGGTCCTTGTTTGATTTATAATCCCAAAAAGAATGATAGCTCACCCATCATACTCATTTCAAATTCTTCCTGCATAACTTTAGCAAATTCTACACAAAGTGTGTTGTTAGTAGAACCAAAAATAATGTCATCGACATAAATTTGAACCAATAAGAGAGTGCCATTATGGGATTTGATAAAAAGTGTTGTGTCGACTTTTCCCTTAGAAAAATTGTGTGAAACAAGAAATGAGCTAAGGCGCTCATACAAAGCACGGGGAGCTTGTTTGAGGCCATAAAGGGCTTTGTGGTGTTTGAACACGTGATTAGGAAATTGAAAATCTTTAAAGCCGGTAGGTTGTTTAACATAAACTTCCTCTTTAATAATACTATTTAGAAAGGCACTCTTAACATCCATTTGAAAGAGTTTAAAGTCATTAAAACAAGCAAAAGCACAAAGCATACGAATGGATTCAAGACGCGCAACCGGAGCATAGGTTTCGTCGTAGTCAATGCCTTCCTCTTGGTTATAGCCTTGAGCAACCAATCGGGCTTTGTTACGAGTCAGTAACCCATCTTCATTAAGTTTGTTTCGAAACACCCATTTTGTTCCAATAATGGGGTGACTGCTAGATTTTGGGACAAGTTCCCAAACCTTGTTTCGCTCAAATTGATTTAGCTCCTCTTGCATCGCTATCATCCAAAATTCATCAAGAAAAGCATCATTAATATTTTTAGGCTCTATTTGAGAGATAAAAGCCACGTTTGCACAAAGATCACGAGTGGAGGATCTAGTGCTAACACTGGAGGAAGGATCCCCAATGATAAGTTCCTTAGGATGATTGGTGACAAATCTCCATTCTTTTGGGAGATCCTTTTGAGGAGGCTCGAGAGGAGGAGACTCTTTTGTTGGAGTCACAACTTCATTGTTAGATGAAGAAGGACGATCTTCAATAGAGGAGTTCTCCAACCCAAACGAGATGTCATTAATATCCTCGGAAGAGGAGAATGTAGAAGAGTTAAGTTCATTAAAAGAGACATTGATTGACTCTTCGACAACAAGACTTCTTTTATTAAAAACACGAAAACCTTTACTATGAGTAGAGTATCCAAGGAATATTCCATCATAGGCTTTTTTTTCAAACTTGCCTAGGTTATCCTTGGTATTCAAAATAAAATAATTACAACCAAAAACTTTAAAATATTCAATAGAGGGAATTTTGTCAAACCAAAGCTCATAAGGAGTCTTCTTAGAAATAGGTCTAATCAAGACCCTATTTATAACATGACATGCCGTATTAACGGCTTCCGCCCAAAAATATTGGGGGAGCTTATATTGGTTTAACATAACCCGGGCCATATCGCCAAGGGTTCTATTCTTTCTCTCCACAACACCATTTTGTTGAGGAGTTCGTGGACAAGCAAAATCATGTCCAAAACCATTCTTTTCACAAAATCTTTTGAAATGGGCATTGTCAAATTCTCCTCCATGATCACTTCTAATCTTGTTAATAGAAAAACCTCTCTCATTTTGAACACGTTTACAAAAGGCAACAAATTCACGAAAAGTATCACTTTTGCAAGCAAGAAAAATAACCCAAGTAAATCTCGAAAAATCATCAACCAAAACAAAAGCATAAAGCTTGCCTCCAAGGCTGGCAACTCTACTAGGACCAAAAAGATCCATATGAATAAGTTGAAGAGGTCTAGAGGTACTCACAGAGTTGATAGATTTGAAGGATGACTTTGTCAACTTACTCTTTTCGCATTCTTCACACACCATATCCTTTTTGAAAGGGATACTTGGGAGTCCTCTTACGAGCTTCTTGGTAGCAAGACGAGAGATGGTATCCATGTTGGCGTGTCCGAGCCTCATGTGCCAAAGCCAACTCTCATCGTTCTTAGCAACTAAGCACCTGTCATTGTTAGTGTCTTCGACAAGATATAAAACATAGATATTGTTTTCTCTAATGCCTTCATAAACAATAGATCCATTTAAACTATCGGTAATGAAGCATTTGAGCTTAACAAACTTGATATCATGACCATTATCGGTAAGATGACTAATACTAAGAAGATTATGTTTAAGATTAGTAACACAACACACATTCTTAATACAAGGATAAGGAGGGGAACCTATATTACCATTTCCTATAATGTGACCTTTAAGATTGTTACCAAAAGAGACGTGTCCTTCCTTCTTCATCGATAGCGTTGTAAATAATGAAGCATCCCCGGTCATGTGCCGTGAACAACCGCTATCGAGAATCCACTTGCTTCTAGCATGAGAAGGACTCTTCACCTACAACATAAGTTGAAGATGAATATTTTGGTACCCATGATCGTATGGGTCCTTGAGTGTTAGTCTTAGGAACCCACTTAAAAACTTTCTTATCAACAAGTTTCCTTGTATGACAATAATTGGTCGTATGTCCAAGCAAGCCACAGTAGTTGCAAATCATAGAGGATTTAGAAGAAGATATGTGAGAATCATGCATATGTGAATCTCTAGTGCGAGGAGTTCTAACATTAGTATTATGATGATGATAATAAAAAGCATGATGCGAAGTATTTTTCTTAACAAATGGTCATTTCCTTGTGTTAGAAAAGGATTTGTGTGTAGTGTTCATGTAAGAAGTATGTCTAGCATTGTGATGAGTGTGGAGGTGTCTTGGAGTATGCATGTGAGTAGTGTTCTTATTACCTAGTTTCTTACTCTGTACAAGAAGATCATTATACTTAATAGAAGTATCATATTCTCTCCTATTAGCATCTTGAACCTTATGCATAGCAAATTCATAAGCTCTTCTCATGGATTGAATCTCATCATCCTTTTTCTTGATGGTGACAAGAGATTCTTGAAACTTGAGTCGCAAATACTCTATCTCATCCATGTCAGAAGCAGGAGATTTTCCCTTTACATCAATAATGATGCTTGAGAGTCTTTCTACTTCAAATTGAAGAGCATGAACCTCTTTTAGAGATTTCTTATATTTATTCCTAACACCTTTGTGCTCTTCATGCAATTCAAGGATAGCTTTCTCCAAGTCATCATAAGTAAGAGTATTTAAGGAGAGATCATCAAGTACCTCATCGGTTGCCATGAGACAAACGTTTGCACTCTTTGTCGTTGTCGGAGTCGCTTGCGTCACTCTCACACCAAATGCTTATGTTGGCAAATTTCCTGGAGGACGAGCTTCCCTTGCTAGGCTTCTCGTACTTGCTTGAGTCTTTTCTTATCATCGGACAGTCCCTCTTGATGTGTCCGTGTCTTCTGTATTGATAATATGCCAGATCTTCCTCATTGTCCAGTCTGAAGCGGTTGGCTTTGTTAAATTTGAGGAACTTTCGGAAGTGCTTAGCTGTGAGAGCTATTTTTTCATCGTCTTCCGACTCATTATCGTCGGAGCTATCCTTGGAGTAGGACTTTGTAACTTTGAGAGCAAGAGACTTCTCCTTCTCCTTGGTCTTCTCCTTCTCCTTCTCTTGTATGGAGGATTCCTCTTGATCCTTCATATCGAGTTCATGAGTCATTAGCTTACCCATGAGGGTCTCAAGGTTCATGACTGTCAGGTCGTTCCCCTTAATGATTGCGGTAGCTTTAGGACTCCAAACTTTTGTCAATCCTCTAAGAATTTTTTGATCTTTTCATGAGCAGGATATTCCTTACCAAAAGAAGAGAGAGGATTAATAATATCACCAAAATGAGTAAACATGCAAGTAATAGATTCATCATGCTTCATCTTAAAGGACTTATATTCTTGCGTGAGTCTACTAATCTTGGATTCCTTCACTTGTGAAGTACCCTCGTGTGTGACTTGAAGTAACTTCCAAATCTCATTGGAAGTCTTGCAAGTAGAGATTCTGTTGAATTCACTACTGTCGAGAGCACAATAAAGAGCGTTCATAGCCTTGGCATCTCGACTAGCAAGCTTCTTGGTATTTTCAGTAAGTGTGTCCCTAAGGGTGTCAGAAGCAATATCCTCAATAACTCTGGAAGGAGTAGGAAGACCATTTATCACACAATCCCATAAATCGAAATCTATGGACTTCAGATAAATGCTCATCCTAATCTTCCAGTAGTTATAGTTGGTTCCATCAAATAGGGGAGGCCTATTTGTGGAGTGTCCTTCGTTGTGGAAGGTGTTGATACTAGGGTTAGTGGCCATGGATCACTCAAAGGGTGTAAATCCAAATCAAGAGAACAAAGCTCTGATACCAATTGTAGAACCTTAGGGGGGGTGAATAGGAAAATAAAAAATAACTAGAGCACAAGAAGCAATATATGACAAATAAAAGTAAAGAGTAAAAAGATCAAACACAAGATGTATCCTGGTATCCTCGCTTGAGGCAATCCAGTCCCGGAACTCTCTCCGGCTTGAATCTACTATTTAATCAAATAGTACATACGAGTTTGGATCCGAAGAACTCGCCAACTTCAACACGAGTTTGGATCCGAAGACTCCCCAACTTCAACACACGAGTTTTCTTTTGAAGGGTCTCCAACTTCAAACAAATGAGAAGAGAACTTGTTGATCTTCTAACACGTGAAGATCGAAAATTACAACTCTTAAATACTCTAGCATTTTGGAAGAGGATGACAATTAAAAGCTTGGTAGAGTATTAATGGTGGAGCTCTTGGTTGTTTGGAAAATTTATGGCAAGAGTTGGTGAAAGCTTCAAGAGAGAGAAGGCTTTCATTTATAGGGAAACCAAAAGTTGGTGGCAATTAATGCTCTGGATACAGCCAGACCGGCATACCGTCGGTATGCAACGGCATACCGTCGGTATACCGGTCAAATAGTAACGGTCATATTAATATCCGTTGAGAGCATTAAATGCGGCCATTAATGCTAGTCAGACCAATTCAAAAATCAAATATTTGTAACCCGGTATACCGTCGGTATACCGACGTTTTATCACAGAACGTTTTCAGGCAAACAAAACAGTATACCGCCGGTATGCCGACGTTTTTTCACAGAACATTTTGTGGTCTACAAAACGGAATACCGTCGGTATGCCGGAGCATACCGTCGGTATGCCGACAATTTATCACAGTAAGTTTGTGGACGACGAAAATGGTATACCGCCGGTATGCCGGAGCATACCGCCGGTATGCCGCTCTGTAAGATATTGATTTTTGACTTATGCTATTAGTTTGTCATCCAACCTTAAGTGTTTACAGATATACCTTGACCTTGTACAGACTCGAAAACTTTAAGCAGTATAGGAAGCCGTCTATGCAAGGAGCGCCGGTATCTGCTTCAATCTTCAATGCAATGGATGGTTGCACTTGAAAGGATAGTCTTTATGTAGTAGAGCTTCTTGAGAAGATATGAATCTAAAGACATAGAAAACTAAACTACGAAGATGCTGTTAATATATCAAAATAAAATGTGCCAACAGTTACAACCCGTAAACCAAACTAGGACCAGGGTCGTAACCCTTCTCCAGAACAGAAATTAGTCTCTAATCATTTATCGGCAAAATTAAAGCATAAACAATAATGTACTAAAATTAACAAATTTGGACACTGCCTTGACAAAACTAAACTAGACTAGACTCCATACAACAATCACAGCCAAGCAATGAGTATGGCTTTATACATTAGCTAATTAGGGTTATCACAATCATAATTACTAATATATGCATTTTTGAGAAATCCAATCCAGTTACCTGCCCGTCAGACTACCTGACTCATCCAAGCCAAAACAAAATAAGTATAGCAGACACACCGCAGTAAGATACGTGTGTCCTAAAGAGATACCCCACTCGACGGTGTTCTGAAAGAGTGCTCATCATGACAAATAGCTCCAAATCCTATATATATATATATATATAGACCGGAACATGAAGGGCTGTAGGAAACTGGAAAAATTTTCCCTCCCAATGATCTAGGTAATCAAGCTAGTTGTTTAGTCCTTAACATTTTCATCTTGGTTTTGGGTGCGACATTCCGCAGAATCCATTCTAGACTTGATATGCAATACTAGACAATACAAGAAAGTGCTCTATAACAAGCCACAATAAGAAAATATAATAAGCTAGAAGCTAGGAGTGCGCTACGATAAGCAACTATAGATAAAATAGGGAGTGCACCATGACAGATCACTATCATGTAAGCAAGGAATGACATGTACAAGAGTGCACCATGATGGGTCACTATCTAGTAAGCAAGGAAGACATATAACATGAGTTGCCACAACGGGCCACTATCTAGTAAGCAAAGAAGACATGTAACATGAGTGCGCCATGACGGATCACAACAATGAAATACTAGACATGGCATAGACTGTAGAGTACAATAAATCTGGGAAGGCATGGTAATACATATCAGAGCATATAAGAAAGAATCGAAAGGAAAGACATATCGTGAGAAGGAATAAATAAAGTAAGTACATGACATAGAATAAAAATTGAACATGTGCTAGTGTCAAGTGTATATAGGGTACGTACAATTATTATCTAACTATATAAGATCATCAAGATGAGATCATGTTGTCATGTTCAAGTCAAGTTCAATATTAACAAGTTATCAAGTCGGATCGTCACATTTTAGGTCAAAATTGACAACATACAAAGAAGATCAAAAACTGTAATTGAAATTATCAGTTGCAAAAATAGCTTATACAAAGATTCTAGCTATAAAATAGCAAGCAAAAACGGCCATTCGCGTGCACACACGGATAAAACTGTCCATGGTGCGCGAGAAGCAAGAGCATGGCGCGCAGGCACATGGCCAACAAATCGCGTAGGCGCGCGGCACAAAACGTGCAGCACGCGAATGCACCATGCGCGAGGCACGAGCGCACGACACGTAGGCACGTGGCGAAAGAATAGCGCGGCCACGAATCGCGTAGCGCACGATTGCACAAATGCACGGCGCACGGAGCACGAGAGTACGACGCACAGGCACACGGTGAAAGAATCACCCAGGCACGCAGCTGCGAATCATGCAGCGCGCAGATGCACGCACGCGGAGCACGAGAGCATGGTGCACAGGCATGCGGCGAACGAATCTCGCGGGTGTGCGGTCGCGAATCGCTCAGCGCATGGATGCACGGCACGCGGGGTACGAGAGTACGACACGCAGGTACGAGGCCAGCGAATCGTGCAGGTGCGCGACACACGAAACGTGCAGCACGCGGATGCACGACACATGGGGCATGAGAGCATGGTGTGTAGGCGTATGACAAACGAATCTCGCACGCGGCAGTGTTCATCGTCCCAGCAGCCCCGAAGATGTACTGGAACCCATGAACATGAAAAAAAATGCAAATCTAACTCAAAATAAATTGAATTCAAGTGGTTCAAGAGCCAAAATTGTGTAGAATGAAATTCTCCACAACATAGGACCATAAGATTTCAAAAATAACAAAGTTTAAGAGATCGAAAACAAGAAAATTGAGAAAACTATAAATTAGATCTATAAAAATGTAAACATGAAAACCAAAATTTTAAGTTCTAAAGAGGCTTAGAATCATGCAAAGAAGAGAATAGAACAAACAAAAATGGCAAAAAAAATATTGTTCAAGATTTGGCAATATGTACTTGCCTAGGGTTTGTGGAGGAGTAAATGCAGAAGAAGATGAAAAGTAAATGAAGTTAATAGAGTAGAGAGAGAGCGAGAAGTTTGATTTTATACAAAATCATTCTCATCTAAAACCAACCCAAACAAGCCATGCCAAGTTGAACCAAACCAGACTAAATCAAGTCAAGTTTAAACCAAGGCAAGGCTAAGAAAGATAAGTCAAAACATGGGTCACCTGACAAATGTCAGAATTTTGTACACGTATACAAAAAATACGTATAATGGAAAACGGGAGTGATAGGTATGCCGTCGGTATACAATGGTATACTGGCGGTATACCGGTCGAGAAAAAAAACTATAAGTTTGAAAAATTTTAAAGCATTCTGAAAACCAGAAAAATATGAAATACAGTACAAAAATACATATCCATATATAAATACCGATACTGTGAGACGGGTCTCACATTATTTTTCTATTACTCGTTCCTGGATCACATGTTTACTCTCTTCACATGTTATTTACTGTACTTTATTTTGGCATGTATATTATGTATCTGGCTACATCCTACTGAGGACCTGGTTTCCTTCCAGGTATATATTAAGATCTAACATAGGGTATTGAGAGTTTACTTCTTTGGATTACTCTTTCAGGTATCGTTAGTTGATGCCTATCTTCTTTCTCAAGTATTTCATATCTCGATTTCTTAGTAGTTTTAGTAGAATTTGTGGATGTATGTTATAGATACCTGGACACTTGACAGCTTATATGTATTCGAGTTTGACTAGAGTCCGCTTGAATGCATAGCTGGCCATTGCCATGTGGCTTGGTCTTGCATATTTTGGGACTGGGCGTGACACGTATGAATACCACCCCTCCAGATAAATTCAACACACAATTTGTCCAACCTGTCGATGATAGTTACATGGAAAATAATATATTAGAGCCAAAAGCTCGTGATGGAAAAAATAACCGAGTGAACCTGCTCAATTCTGCTCCAAAATAGAGATTCTTGGCCTACCAGCCCTTCATCCATTTATGTGCAAATTCTAAAAATGATCCTCTGGCCCAGTGGTGGTAGTGGTGAGGCATGTGGCTAGAGTGGTCAGGAGATCGATCCCAGTGGGATGCGTTCGCCACAATTACCATTTTCAAATACACGCACACACACACACACACACACACACACACACACACACATACACAATCACACACACACACACACACACACATATATTAAAAATCAAGGCCCATGGACAATGCCACCCAGCCAGCCTTGGCCCGGAGGCCGTGGACAACGCCACCCAGCCGTCCCAGTGGGATTGGAAGCTCGAACCCGCGGCCTCACCCCCGAGTACTAGTGGTCTTATCGGTGCGCCACCGCGCCACTGGCATATATATATATATATATATATATATATATATATATATATATATATATATATATATATATATATATATATAATGGCCCCTACTCTAGTGCTAGTGGTGAGGCAGATGGCCCGAGTAGTCAGGAAATCGATTCTTAGTGAGAGCTCTCGACACAATTAATATATATATATATATATATATATATATATATATATATATATATATATATATATATATACTACTGGAATAAGTGATTTTCTTAACGTCTAGGGACGTTGCTAAAAAGGCCCAAAACGACACTAATTCAAATTAGCGACAAAAAAATGGTGTCGCTGTTTACATAGTCGCAGTTTACATAGTCGCAGATGGCTACCACGTCGCAAAAAGTCGCAATGGAGACGTTCCTTAGCGACATACATGACGTCATTGAAACAACGACGTATACCGACACAACGGTAAAACATCGCCAAATTGTGACGCAACAGCGACGTTCTGCTACGCTTGGTAGTGACTGTCATATCAGTACTTTAGCATCATTTAGCAACATTTTGATACGTGGTGGCGATGTTCCGTTACTGAAGTTAGTGGCATTCCAATCCTGATTAGCGATGTTTCTTTACGTCGCTAACAGTATTAGTGACGTGAGCCAGTGTCGCTGAACGTCGCTAATATGGAATTTAAAAAAATAGAATTCTAAAACAAAATAAGAACATTTTAACCCTGAATATATGAGATCCAACAGCATAAATAAGAACAATCCAGCAACAAACACCTAGATAAAAACACAAATAATGATCATCCAACATCCAGAATCAATCATCCAATACAAATACTGAAAAACATTCAACATCTAGAATCAATCATCCAACATCCATAATCAATCATCTAACATAAATAGTTTCAAAAAATGAATCATCGAGCATCAAGAACAAAAAATAAATCCAGCATCCACAATTGTTGTACAAACAATGGCCAAACTCGGAGCCAATAGGCCTAAACACATCGGTAAAAAAAAGTCTACACAAACACCCAACAATAGGCCAATACACAATCATGAAAAAAAACTACTGATGGTCATCGGTAGGAGGAGGAGGAAGACCGCCTCTGGCCAGCAGGTACTCTTACATCTACGGCGTCACCATCACCGGATCTGATGATAATGGCGGCAGCATAGTCGTCAATTGTGGAGTAGAATCAGCTGGAGCAGTGGACGTTGACGGTGGACCAGGCGGAACTCCCTGCTCCAATGCTCGCAGTCGAGCATCCATGGCAGATATTACCCTCCGGTTGCTCTACAACACATCCGTGGTCATACTTCGCAGCCCCACAAGCTACGCTCGAGTGCATCAAAACGTACAGTGAGCAAGGGATCATCTGTCTGTAAGGCATAGGGTAGGTCCGGCCTCCGCTGCATCTCCTTATGTAACTCGACGATCTGATGCTCCACGATCTTCTGCTCGTGCTAACGCCTACAAAGCCTGTTTACCACGCTGAAGACCACCAATGGCGGTCATCTAGAGCTCGTCCGACGACGGATTAGTAGGCGGCTGCACGGAAGTACCAACTGCTCCCTCTGCAGGCGCACTAGCATTCTCTTCCTATGTAGGCACAATAGCAGCCTCTCCCTCTGTAGGTGCCCTAGCAGCCGCCTGATCACGTAGCCTGATGTACTCATCCTAAAAAAATCTATGCTAATGTCTATGGTATTTATTACTAACTATGTAGATATCTACTTGCATGTCTATAATATATTAAGGGATTTGTCTATTATTAACATTTTAATGGAGAATTGTAAATTAACATAAGGAAGTTGATCGTACATACGTCTGGTTGGCCTTCTCGTCGATGAACTCACCGTCCTTCCGTTTATGGGTGACCTGGAAGACGACTACCAAGTTGGGGTTCTCTTCCTTCTATACATGTTAAAATATATCATTTATTATTAAATATAAACATTGTATCCAACTGTATATAAATTAATACATATTTAATAGGATACGTACCAGACGATTAAAATGTTCTGTCATGAAAATTGACCCACACACCACTTACTAGCCCTCAAACGCGCTACCTTTGCCTTATCTGACCGATCCTTGTACTTAGGATCGTTAAATTTTGCCTTCTTCTCAGTCCATTGTGTAGGCGTGATCCAACCATAGATCAGCTTTTCGATAACAGAGAGTGATACTCGAACTTTGCAGCCCGGTATGGTGGATAGAAGTCGTTTTGTTGCAACAAAAAAACATAGAGTTAAAGAATAAATGATTATTGATATTAAAAACATATATAATTTTATACCTTCAAGTGGTCAAACCAAAAATCCTTTCTTTCAGTGGGAGCAGAGAAGTAGTTGAGCCAGGGCCCACCATAGTTATGCCTAAAAAATAATTCCAATGATCTCTGTACGGACGAGGGCTTGTATCTACACATCAATAATTGTTACACCCTAGTCCCAAAATACATAGAACTAGGAATGTGTATATGCCAGCTACGTATTTGGACATACTCTAGTCTGACTCAAATACGTATAAGCTGTGTAAAATCAGAGCAGGTGTCAAAGTATTCATAATATCATCCACAATGCTAACTATATCATGAGCTATGAAAAGAAATAACTAAGGAAGAACATAATATATGGCATCAACTTATGATACCTCAAGATCACAAAGACGTAGCTCCCAATATGCCTATTTAATGTCTCAGCAATAACCTGGAGAGATCATCAGGTCCTCAAGAGACTAGCAAGATACATAAAATTATGCCTATCTAAGAGTTTATCATGCATAAAGAATAAGCAGGAAAGAAACAGAAAATGACAAGTAATAAAAAAAACATGCATATAGGAACAACTACGCAGAAACGAACTGCTGGAAAGAAAACAGGTGAACACATGGCAAAAAATCAAGCGGACAATCAAACACTCGCCCCTAGCGTGGACTCGCAAGTTTGAACAAATAACTAACCCTCGCCTCTAGTGTGGACTCGTAGGTTAGTTCAAACAGTCAACCCTCGTCCCTACTGTGGACTCACAAGTTAACTCAAATAATCAACCATCACCCCTAGTGTGGACTCGCAAGTTGAGAATAAACAAAATAGGAATAGCAGTTCAGTCATAACGCACTCGTCCTACGATACGACTCAATCAAAGCATAGGTGAGAACAGAACCAATATGAACTATAATGTCAACCGTGAACAAGGACTATATATCAATGAGGCAACTAAATTAGTATATATAATATGAAAGAACACATGTCAACAATCAACAAAAGAACTAGATCATGATATGTAGCAGAGGAAATTGAATAAGCATGTAATTAAACTGTAGAGAATGGCAAGGTACACTTGTTTGGAGTTTTGTCCAACGTGCTGAGACTGCAGGTAACAAGGTCGTATCCAAATCTATGCATATGCTACTCTTGCTATGGTCCATAAGATATCAACTAACCCATCAAACAACCAACCAAGTGTCACCAAACAGTATATATATACATCCATATATAGAAGCAGAGTCCTATTAGGATTTGGTTTAAGAAAATAATTTCCTTATATATATAATAGCTAAAATTCCTTTTTAGGCTTATTTAGGAAAATACTCCTAATTCCATTTATATCATGATTCTATATTTATAACAACTTATCATGATTAGTGAAGAATAGTAGCAGTACTTAGCTATTTATCACCTTCGAACTATTGCTATTTTATTAAAAGAAATTAATCTTATATATATACTACTAGCCAGGTTGAGTTTACCAATATTTATTATAGTATAGTTGAATTAAAGGATCGGTGTTCTTATCACCTATATATACATAACCTTTATTTATAAAAAAATCTACAGCATATATATTTGTAACATATTTATACAATTAAATATATACATTTTATAACTACTTTTAATATCATATGATTATTAGTTCAAAGAATAGCTTATAACATATATAAAGCTGTCAAATGTACTGCTTGTATAAATACACATGTGCTACTAATAAACTTATGCTTAAATATATCTGAAAGAATGGGGGTTAAATAGCAAACTTACCCAACAATGCTAACATCTCTGTTGATTCAACAGAGAGCAGAGAAAAGACTCCTTTCTAATTTAAACAAAAGGAGGGTGTCTTCTTCAAAACCTTATTCCCCAAGATGGCACAGGGCTCGGCGAGAGCTTTTACAGGCTGAGATGGCCTTGCCTAACGTTGAAGTCCAGGTGGAGCCTACTATTGGTGAGGAAAGGTTCAACGGTGGTATGTCCTATTCAACCTTGGCTATCCATAGCAGCGTATGGGTACTCGTCAAGGACTGATATGAGCATTCAGCCGATGGCCCGCATGGCTACTTGCTGGTAAAGGCAGCAGGTACAGGTTCGACCGATACATCCAGAGTTTGGCGGGGGAGTGTCATCTCCATGCGTCCTCGAGGCATGTCGAAGAGATCTCATGAGACTGTCGACGAGTTCGAAGGGGTACTCTCAATAATGTCTATGCAGAGGCTCCCCGTTGAAGCAATAAGAAGGTTGGGTAGATGAGTTGTGTAGCTGGAATAGCAGCACAGCAGGACCGGTCAGGAAAGTCAGTCCGTGCCTGAGCGCTTGAGTTCGACATCAGAAGCGGACTACCCTGAATGGCGCATGGAGGCACCAGAGGTCGACGTAGGATGGCTGTGATGGATGATGTGACTCGACGAAAGGTCAGGTTGGTGGAGACTATTGAGCTGCTGAGAGCAAAGCATGCGGCTGCCACCGCCTCTCGACGACGCTGTTGTTAGCGCAATGGTCGTGCACGTATGCCAGCACAAAGCACTGCCATCGAGCGCATGGGAGCTGGTATGTGCGTTTGGCTATTGGTCGGCCGACGGCACAGCAGACGGGTGAGATGTTGGAGACAGGCCAACGCAGGGGTGGGGGTGAGCGACGTTGGCGAGCTCGCCAGGTTGGGCGCACATGGGTATTGCATGTGGTGCACGAGAAGCTGAAGGAGATGGGAAGAAAGAGGCGGATGAAGGAGGGTTGGGTTTTTTTTTGCTATAAGTGTTTACATATACTGAGTTGTTGTGCTTAATGGAACAGTGCGGGCCAAAGAAAAGTAAAGTTTGGGCTTGGGCTACACTCTGTATCCAGGAAGAAAACGGGAAAGAAAAGGCTTTGGGCTTTTTCAAGCTAATGGGAAAGGAATTAATAGGATAAATAACTACAATGGAATTTAACCTAGGGTTATATTGTTAATTAGGAACAACGCATTTTGGGTGGAAATAGTTATTAGGTAGTAATATATATATACAACAATTTACTATATTGACATGGCTTAGGCCCAATACTACCAATTTATTATAGACGGGGTTTATGATCCGACCAATATATATAATATATGGGTTTGAAAGCCCAAAAAGAATTTATCTAAATTATTAACCGAATACTAAGAAATTTAAGATAGGAAAAACATTGACAATTAAACTAAAGTTTATTAAGGAAAACATGTGTAAAAACAGAATAGTCGTAATGGTAGCAACTCACATCTAAGTATAATAGTAATTTAAAATAATTTTTAATTTTTTTTAAATTTTAGGTAAAGCAAATTTTGGGAGACGGGGTTTACATCCTACCCACCTTACAAAATTTTGTCCTCAAAATTTAAATGCAGCAATATATACCTGAATTTAAATTCTTTCGAGTCTTTATTATCCTGATAGTTATTTCGTGATCCCCTCTATGAGCCTCCACTTCCATCTACTAGGGAATATATCCCTTGGTCCTATAATATCAGTTCATATATACTTTCTTCTATAGTGCATACTAGTAATTTCTTCCTCTATATTTATCTCAACCATAATTTTACGACCAAAATAAGTCATATTGGCGACGAATTTAGAGACGCCAGTTATATACGTCGATAATTTTTGCGTATTTAGCGACGTTCTATAAAGACGTTGATGAACGTCACTATCAGCGACGTTTAGCGACCGTTAGCGACACACATTATGGTTTGGAAAGCTGATGTCGCGGTCTAGTCGTAGAACATTGTTGTTTTATTTAACTCAGCGACATTTTGCGACTCCATATTAGGTACGTCGCCAGTTTTTTATTGAACAACAACGTTTAGCGACGTCTTTTACGGACGTCGCTAAACTGTTTCATATAGGGTTCCAGCCGATCGATTTTTCATTTTCTTTCACCCAAAATTTTTAATCTCTCGCTCCCCAAATTTCTCTCCCCCTTTCCCTCTCCTGTTCGGCGACCCCCTCCCTCCGATGACCCCCTCCCTCCGGCTACCCCCTCTGCTCGGCGACCCCCTCCCTCTGGCGACCCCCTCTCCCCGACGGCCCCCTCTAACAGCGGCCCCCTCTTACTACGCGCGCCATCAACATCCTTCCTACCGTCGACATCCTTCCTGCCCCCTCTTCCCGGCGACCCTGACCCGACCCGACCAAGGAAGGTATAAGCCTAACCCTATCTCCTTTTTCCAAACACGACACACAAACACAGACACACACACACACACACACACACACTGACACAGACACACTTTGACACACGCACGACACAAACATGCAGACACACACATACACGCTGACATGACACAACCCTATCTCCCTTATATATGTAGGTATATATAAGTGAAGATATATATATATATATATATATATATATATATATATATATATATATATACTAGTCATAACCCGTGCCCATAGGGCATGGTTCATTTAAGGTATTCTCCCTCAAAATCTTGGACCTCCAATTTTAAATGAACAATAATAATTTTGAGGCCCCCATCAAAATATTAAATTCCAACCACTGCTGGATGTGAATTTTATTTGGGTTCTCCATAAAATCCCACTCTCAATAATGCTCATCCACAACCATTATGAGGCCCCCATCAAAATATTAAATTCCAACCATCAAAATATTAAATTCCCATCTTTGGATTCCCCATAAAACTCCACTCCCAATAATGCTCTTCCCCATAAAACCCCACTCCCAATAATGCTCTTCCCCATAAAACCCCACAACCCTTGATTCACCAAGATTAAATCCCAACCACTCTTTATCTTGGCACAGTCAGCCCTAGGATTCAAAAACCTTTGTGTTTTGTATAAGATATATATATATATATATATATATATATATATATATATATATATATATATATATAAATGCCTTTTCCTCCCTCCCTGGGAAGCCCCTAGGGCTTCCCCTCTCCGGCTCCCCCCCCGGCGTTCGGTGCTTGCAGATGGCCAAGCCTTGGCCAGATGAGTGCGTAGAGTTGATCCATCGTCTCTACGCTTCCCTCCCTCCCCTCCACACCGATCCTCTCCTATCATCCTTTCCAGACCCTCCCCTCCCCTTCCCTCTCTCCGCCCCCTATCCGGCCTCCACCCTTCCCTCGCTTCCCCCCCTCCTTCGCCTCCGTGCTCGCGGCTGGCCCACCTGATCCCGCCCCCGCCGTCCGTCTACAATGCCATATCTAGACCCCTCCTGCTCTCCCATCTCCCACTGCCTTGTCTGATATGTTCGGAGCAGCCCCGGGTGCTGCCCAGGGAGGCCCTTCTGCCTGCCTGTCCCTCCCCGCCCTTGTTCAATTTTCAAACGGAGTTTTTTCTTCCTCGGGGATAGCGCCCTCCTGCTGTGCAGGCACGGGAGACTTTTCCCCCTCGGTAGTTGCTCCCTCCTGTCATGCAGGCTCGGGCGTCTCTTCTGTCATGCACCACGTGGGCGGGTCGGCTCCCGTACCCAGCGTGGCAAGCTCCCATCTTTACGCTAATGCCAGAGATTCCTCCTCTACGCTGAGTTCCCTCGGTGGGACCCACCCCTCTATGGGCTTTTACGCACCCAGCTGTGCGTCTCTGGTCTCATGGGGGGCCCACCCGGACCCTTCTCGTGCCTCGCACGACAAACCTGCTCAGGAGCTAGCGTACGCCCAACAATTTCTCCCTCACCTGTTGTCGGGCCCACTTCGGTTCCCCCATCCTCTTTTTACGCTCAGGCCTTTTACTCTCAGGAGTCCTCCAGCGCATATGCCCAACCCTTGCTCTCCTCTATTCCTAGCGGGCCCTGCCCCCTTCCCCCTTACGCTGACCAGCTCCCCCCCTCTACGCCCTCTTTCCCACAGCGTCCCTCGCCCTTCCCTCCCCCACGGCCACATTTGCTCGGCGTTCATTCCTCTCCGCACACCCCTCAAATCGCCCCGTCCCACCCCTCCTATTCCCCCTCCCTCCCCTCTCACCCTTCCACCCCCTTTGTAGGTCCCTCTGCCGCCCCTTTTGTAACATTCCCCCCCTCTACTACCCGTCCTCCCCGAGCTCGGCTACCCTGCGGAAGTCGTCTCGATCGCCGCCATTGGCCAGGCGGTAGCCCCGTCCCCTGCGATCGAGTCTCACCCTATCCCAGGGTTACCCCTCCCGCCCGCCCCCCAGTCTCCGTGCATCCCCCAATCAGCCCCCGCAGCCATCCCGATCCTCCCCGAGCAGTTTTTCGCTCTTTTCTTGATCACCCCCGTTGTCAGTCATCTCCGTCAGTGGCCTGTCGTACCCTCCCAGCAGGCCAAGGCTCTCCCCGTCCCCTCGTCGGCTTAGCTTATTTCAGACGACCTGAGCTTTGTGAGTCTTTCCGTTGGTGTCCTTGCTGATCCTCGTTCGACCGTGCCGGAGGCTTCTTGTGTGCAGGCATCTCCTCCCCTTCTTGGCGTTGTCACTAACACCCCCACCCCTCCTCCGCCCCCTGGCTTAACGGTAACCCCTACATCCCTCGCCCCTCTCATCGCAGTCAACATCGACCCCCATCTCCGACGTGGTCCGGACCCCCCTCCTGTTGGTTCGGCTCCTTCCGGATGAGGGCCACCGGTCCCCCAGGCGTCTGGGCCCCGGAGTGTGTCTTCATCCGCACTTAGTAGCAACCACCTCCTCCCCGCGGTAGGAGCTGCTCCGCTCTCCTACGCGGCCATGCTTCGTCCGGACCTTGCATCCAGGATGGCCCTGCTTGTCCCAGATGTTAATTGTCACGCCCCGATTCGTAGAGTCATTTCTTCACATATTTTATCTCTTGAAATCGATCGTCCTCGCTTGGGCGTGATGTCGTACAAGTCTGGTATTGCACTTGTACTAGGCAAAGATGGTACATAATCGATTATCTTCAAATAGAAACACATCGCAGCGGCAGAAGCAGACAAATTAAAGTTAGTGAGGACAATCTTTCTCATTGAATAGAAGTACATCACTTCTTTATAGCAGCGGAGAAAAAGAGTAACTTGAAGCCACACAGAGACATATAGAACTTTATTCTCTTTATTGATAATTGAAGAAGAGTACAAGACTTGTATTGAAGTACAATGATTTCAGTACATCTTTCTTTACATTGGAAACCAACTGAACAATGCTATACAGCTTACATTTGATATTTGGATACAATGGATTACAACTCGATATACCGACTTGGCTTACAATCTCACTGGTACAGCTGATTACAATGTTCCATACATTATGCCCTTTATAAACAGAAGACATCATCTTTTACAAGGAGAGCTTCTGTATGCCCAACAAATCTTCGATGCCGCGGAACCAATCAAGCCAATCTTCGTGTGTAGAATATTCCAAGCAAGAGTACCTGCCTACAAAACGTGGGTCAGCACAACATCTATGCACTGGCGAGTAGAATCCAACCCACTCGCATAAACCAACATTTAAAGTGATCATTTAAGCGAACATTTATTAGAATGGTCTTTCTACTTGGGGCCTAGCATCAGTTTACAGTTCATGGGCAATAATCAGAGTGAAGCATGTAAACATATTCTTTGTAGCATTCATGTGGACATATCTTTTTAGCATTCTTGGTGTTATCATGCAAAGGCATCATTGAGGCATACTAAGTATTATCATGAAAAGGCATCATTGAGGCATCGTTAACATTAACATCTTAAACATGTTATAACAGTTATCACTTCAAGCATCACTTAGCATGTATGTTGTGTTTGAGCAATATTTAGCAAGGTATCTTTCTTAGCATACTGAACTTAACATGTTAAGCAGGATCTCACACTGAAAGGCTACATACAGCATCATCAAACTTATTTGGAACGTAAGCATGCAAGTTAAACCAACACATATAATGAATTATCATATTTAAGTGATTTCTTACCGATAGCCGACTCCCTCATACCTGCATCAAATACAGGTTAGCAGATATACTTACTCTGCCTGCATAAGACATTCATTAGCATCACATTATTCTATTTATTAAGCATGCAGGAATAAGAAGGAAGGAGGACAGTTCCACTTGCCTTATATAACAGTCTTCCTGCTCCAATCTCATCAAGGGTAGCTCCACCAACGAGCCACATTCCAATACCCATTCCATCTAGCCAGCTAAGAAAGACTGCATCAGTCTCAATTCTCCTGATCTCCAACATAAGTCACTGTCCAACATTCTGATTCCATCCAACAAGCCAACCAAATGCCTCGTGCGGAGCGGAGCATTACATAATATACCACTCAGAAAAAGTTTCGTCCTCGAAACTTAAGAAAACAACTCATCTACTAGATTCACTTAATCACAATGAGTTACTCATTCAGCTTTAATTCAATATTCATTTCAGCCTACTCGGTCATTTCAAAATAGCTGTCCAACAGTATCATTTTAATCAATCAACGATTCAATCCATCTATCTCTTTTTCCAAATACTTGTAACTTCTCATTGATTCACCAACATTTTTCTTGTATTCTATCTTGGTCGCAACACATCACTTTATTTGGATCCATACACATATTTCAGGCATCCCTAAAATATATGCATTTCAGCCAAAGTCTACGCTAGTGCGATAAATTCTTCCAACAATATTATCTCAGTCGTAACCTATCACTTCGGCTGTATCCATACACATATTTTAGGCGTCCCCAAAACATATGTACTTCCACCGACTTCCATGATAGTATAATTCGATCAGCCACGATATAACTCTCTTTCCCAAATCAGACTTAGTATCCTTTCAATTGACTTATCACTTTATTCACTTTGCCACAATCACTATTTTCCAGGCCACCACTTAACATCAGGGACAATCTCCATCCAAGCATAACATTTCTAACATTCGATCAAGGGTTTAACTTAGAGCCAATCATATCAAGGTTTCACAACAACAATCATTTTCCTTCCCAAATCCAACAACATTTTTCATCGAGGCAATTCATCTTTTCTAAAAGATACAATCCAACATCACCAACTATCGATTATCTGAGTCAGGGTATAATTCTATGCAACAGTCAAGGTTAACCCAGCTACCCGACTATAGATATTTATCCAACATTTCCGTCATGAGTAGTCAATTCCATCTCATATAATAATTCACTATTCGATACATACAAATCAAGTCTCATCCCACGATTCCATTTCCCGCTATAGGCCGACACATAATTCTCAAGGTCAAATATCTCTAAGGTTCATATTGGAGCATATACTTACAACTTATCATTCTTAGATCATACTCATCACCATCTCTCGTTCAGTGCCACAAGGTCATTCTATGGGTCGCCAACGGCCATCTATTATTCGGTCCAGTCTCAATGGTTAGCTATACCGACAGCTATACCTAATCATTCAGGTGACTCCCCTAGAGTGGACGGCTACTAGGGTTATACTAGTTTCTGTTTCTTAGGGCCAACAAGCAACCGGCAGTTCTAAGGAACTCTACCCAAACCTATGGGTATCAATTCAGTCTGAATAATGAATCGCCAATTGGGCTAAGCCAGCAATTGGTAAATCATCAACTGGTCGCTAGGGTCAAGTCTATCTGTTCAGGGTCTTCCTCAAGGAAATAATTCCCACAGAGGCTTATTCTAGACTTACCCAACAATCGACTAAGATCGATCTATCAACATTACGGTCAATTCCAGATCCGACATACGATCTTCATCGTTCTAATAATCCATCAAGTAAATTTCCAATGATTCAATTTCTGGTTCGATTCCTTCGTACCCACATAAACCCATAACCAAGGTTAACTATTCAAGGGTCATCGATTCCGATAGTTTTAATATAACTATAGAATCATACTATTCGGTCTGTATGACAAGGTTGCACCACTAAGTCATAAGCCAACAATCTATATCCCAACCAACAATCACCTATACCGACATTATCCAACACGTTTGAAATTTCTTGTTCCCATTCGTTTCTCAATCATCAAACTCTCTTACGACATTCTTAAATTTCGTTCCTTTTCCAGCCGTCAAAATCTTATATGGACATTCTTAAGATTCTCTACCTCAAGGGTCGAGTAGTTCATTCCATTCAATCTGATAATTCATGTATCAATTAACCATCTTCTATGCAACACAAGGATTCAGGGTTGCTACTTGTCACTTTTCTGGTACAAATCAATTCTTGAGCATATATGCGCATAAGCAACGAATATCCTTTGGTGATCTAGATGGGTTAACATCTATTACACCTTAGGGTCAAGGCACAAATCTCTAATATTCCTTTGGTTACCGACAACTTTTTCTAAAACTTTTATCTTAGCAATCAACATTGTATTAGCCACAAATAATTTGCATCCAACCAATAGAAATCAACATTCAGATGTTCTAAGCCACAACATTCTCTAGCCAAATCCGTTTACTCATAGCATACTAACGGTCTTACTAGTCTAAGTCAGCACTCGACTAAACAATTTCTAATCATGCCACCGATTACAATTTCTGACAATCTTGCTATCCAACATAACATCACCGTCAAGGGACACTCGAGTCATCTAGCCACAATACATGACTCCCAGCTAAGTCTCGGTACTATCCAGTACTTATAGATAGTCTCATTGCTATCCCATGGACAGGGTCAATATACATCTCGTTCTGAGGTGGTAGAGGCAATATACCACTCAGAAATAAAGCCATCCTTAAACAATATCAACTCAATTCTATTCCAGACATTCGTGATCTATGATGATCACAACACTTAGCCAACATCTCGGGGTCTCAATAGTATAAGCCAACATTCTTAGCATCTCGAAAGCACTTAGCAATACACATGAGTCAATTCACCAGTTCTGTCAAACTCATCCATCAATTATTTCATTCACAATTCTTTTCCAACATCACATGCAATTCTCATCTTGTCGCAGCATACATAGCCACCTTTCTTTTATTCCCGCATTCCAAACAACATTCACAATATAGCATACTATGGCATTGAGTCATTGTTGGGTTATTTGTGTCCAAACCAACAACAATCATTCATTTAGGGGCATCACAATGTATATAGACTTATTGTATGGAACATCCAGTGAGCAGCCAAGAGGGTTAACAAACTTTCAAGCACAGATAACATAAGGATGATTACCGGACAACAATAGCATAATCGCGGAAGCAATCTTTGATTTAATCACGGAAGCAACGTTGAGTGATCGCGGAAGCAACTTTAGTCAATCATCGATGCAACTTTGATTTGAAATGAATCAAGGAAGAGACCAAGGACGTAAAGCCGTGCTCTGATACCAATTTGTCATGCCCCGATTCGTAGAGTCATTTCTTCACATATTTTATCTCTTGGAATCGATCGTCTTCGCTTGGGCGTGATGCCGTACAAATCTGGTATTGTACTTGTACTAGGCAAAGATGGTACATAATCGATTATCTTCAAATAGAAACACATCGCAGTGGCAGAAGCAGACAAATTAAAGTTAGTGAGGACAATCTTTTTCATTGAATAGAAGTACATCACTTCTTTATAGCAGCAGAGAAAAAGAGTAACTTGAGGCCACACAGAGATATATAGAACTTTATTCTCTCTATTGATAATTGAAGAAGAGTACAAGACTTGTATTGAAGTACAATGATTTTAGTACATCTCTCTTTACATTAGAAACCAACTGAACAATGCTATACAGCTTACATTTGATATTTGGATACAATGGATTACAACTCGATATACCGACTTGGCTTACAATCTCACTGGTACAGCTGATTACAATGTTCCATACATTATGCCCTTTATAAACAGAAGACATCATCTTGTACAAGGAGAGCTTCTGTATGCCCAACAAATCTTCGATGCCGCGGAACCAATCAAGCTAATCTTCGTGTGTAGAATATTCCAAGCAAGAGTACCTGCCCATAAAATGTGGGTCAGCACAACATCTATGCACTGGCGAGTAGAATCCAACCCACTCGCATAAACCAACATTTAAAGTGATCATTTAAGCGAACATTTATTAGAATGGTCTTTCTACTTGGGGCCTAGCAACAGTTTACAGTTCATGGGCAATAATCAGAGTGAAGCATGTAAACATATTCTTTGTAGCATTCATGTGGACATATCTTTTTAGCATTCTTGGTGTTATCATGCAAAGGCATCATTGAGGCATACTAAGTATTATCATGAAAAGGCATCATTGAGGCATCGTTAACATTAACATCTTAAACATGTTATAACAGTTATCACTTCAAGCATCACTTAGCATGTATGTTGTATTTGAGCAATATTTAGCAAGGCATCTTTCTTAGCATACTGAACTTAACATGTTAAGCAGGATCTCATACTGAAAGGCTACATACAGCATCATCAAACTTATTTGGAACGTAAGCATGCAAGTTAAACCAACACATATATTGAATTATCATATTTAAGTGATTTTTTACCGATAGCCGACTCCCTCATACCTGCATCAAATACAGGTTAGCAGATATACTTACTCTGCCTGCATAAGACATTTATTAGCATCACATTATTCCATTTATTAAGCATGCAGGAATAAGGAGGAAGGAGGACAGTTCCACTTGTCTTATATAACGGTCTTCCTGCTCCAATCTCATCAAGCGTAGCTCCACCAACGAGCCACATTCCAATACCCATTCCATCTAGCCAGCTAAGAAAGACTGCATCAGTCTCAATTCTCCTGATCTCCAACATAAGTCACGGTCCAACATTCTGATTCCATCCAACAAGCCAACCAAATGCCTCGTGCGGAGCGGGGCATTACATTAATCTCCCTGATATAGAGTATCCTCGAGACTCCCCAGTACCGTCAGTGCCCTTCTCCGCCACAGAATTGACATCGCTGTCATCATCATTCCCCCACACTTTTGTTTTCAAATTCTCCTCAGGATGCCCCAAACCCGCCAGGGTGCAGAAGGTGATTGCCACTTGGAAACTCTCTGCGGACTACAGAGTGGCACCCCTCGACCCCAGACACATCCTTCTTCACCTCTCTTCGGACATTGATCACAGCTCGGTGTGGTCCAAGGGTACCTGCAGTGTAATGCCTATGGTTCGTATTACGTATTTCTGGAATACGTGTACGTATTTATTCTTGTATTGTATGATTTTCCTGGCTTGGCATTTCTTTCTTGGCTTAGTTTATTCCTGGTTCGGGTTGGTTGGTTCGGCTTGGCTTGGTTTTGATTGGGTTCATGATGATCCCAAGGTGAACCCCTACCTACCACCACCATTTGTATTTATTAGCCCTCTTCATTCTCTCTCTTCATTATTCATCTTCTTCTTCCTCATTTACTCCCTTCACCTACCAAAGAGAGAAGAGAGAGGTCTAGGCAAGTGCAACTTGCTTCCACAAGAGAGTCCGTTTTTATTGTTCTATTAGCTTCTTTTCATGTTTCTAAGACACATTAGAACTTGACATTTTCCATTTTGAAGCTTTAATCTTTGTAGATCTAGAAATTAGTTATTGTCGGATTTTGGTGGTTTTGATCTATCAAACTTCTTTGTTTTCAAGTTTTGATGGTTCTATGTTGTAGAGAATTTTATTCTACCCAATTTTGACCTTTGAAAAGTTGGATTTGGACTTATTTTGACCAAGTTATGGACTTTTGAAGCTTTGGGTTCAACCATGGAGTTCTTACTGATTTGGAAAAGACAGTGAGCAGTACGCGAGCTTTTTAGCTTGCACCACTGAGTTACGTGCGCTCTTTAGCACAGCACAGTCCTCATACGCTGCCTTTTGGAAGCGTATGGCATGTATACGCTGCCTTGGCAAGGAGTCGTATGGACCTCATACGCTGCCTTGGCGAGGAGTCGTATGGACCTCATACGCTGCCTTGATGAGGAGTCGTATGAAGTACATACGATGACTTGAGCGTAGCCTGACTTGAGCGTAGCCTGACCTGAGCGTATGACCTGAGCGTATGACCTGAGCGTATGACCTGAGCGTAGCCTGACTTGAGCATAGCCTGACCTGAGCGTATGACCTGAGCGTATGACCTGAGCGTATGACTTTGGCACTGAGCGTATGGCCTTTGGCAGACTTGGTCTTATGTCAGCGTGTTAGTTTAGTTATATTTTTCTTAAGCTTGACTCTTCTATAGCCCTGTATATTGATATTTTATTAGATATTTTACGCCCATTTTATATCCTTACGCCTTTTGTCATGAACTTGATAATCATGAATTTACTTGATATATTTGGAATTGATAATTGAGCATGACGTGATAGTGACCCGTAGTGGTGCACTCCTGACATAATAACCTGACATGACCTGATAGTGGCCCGTCGTGGTGCACTCCTGACAAGTACACTTGGCATGATAACCTAGCATGATTATCTCGAATAGCTGTTGCGACGGCTACCTGACATGACATGACCTGTATAATTAATCTGGACACCGTGGGCGATTGTGTTTGTATAAATAAACCAGTCCTATCTTACATCATGTCTAGGACAGGGACTCCTGAGTACCACGGTCAGAAGTACCTACTAAAATGAACTAAGGCTAATAACTAGATTAATACATTAGTCATGACGAGATTTCCCAGCTACAGGCAATTCCGTTACCTGGGCATGCCTTGGGATCTGTAGCCTGCCATCGAGTAGGGCACATTTCCAGCATACTGTCATGTGTTGCACCCTTCAAGCTACCTAAGGGTACATTCGTTTCCTGGACGATGTATCCACCTGAATTCAACTCTAATCTTTTAACCCGGGTAACCTGGATGGTCTGCAGGGCTTGTGGCTGTGGAATAATCTCACTGCATCTTATTAAGTAATTAGGCATGTGACAACCCTAGTTAGTTAAAGTATCAAGCCGTAATTCTTGCTTGGCCGTGAAGTGATTGGACGGAGTCTAACCAGTCTAGTCTTGTCCTGATCCTGTTCCAGATTATTGAATGACCAGAATGCTTGTATTTATTTTACCGATAAATGATGAGAATTCCAAGTTCTGTTCAGACGAAGGGTTACAACCCCGGTCCTTGTTTGGTCTACGGGTTGTAACCTGGTTACCTGAATAGTTCCATGGTTATCTCGTCGTATATCATCCTGGTGTATTTTCTTTATTTCCAGTTCTTACTTTTATTTATATCTCGTGCTGATTGCTGGTTTTAGCTCTTAAGTGAAGCTCCTTTGTGGCACTTGCTCTTTCTGGGGTCTGACCCAGCTGGTTTTGTGTGGCCAGATTTCGGAGCAGCTCCAGAGGATCTACTGACCTCCCTGCCAGATGGTGAACACTAGAAGGAATCCCGGCAACGAGTGGGTTATTTTTGGCTCTCCCACTCTATTATAAAAATATTCTTTTGAGGCGTTTAGCCGACGAGCACCTGTTTAGCTCGATTGCACTTACTTACTGTCTGCCTACGGGCTGTAACATGATTAACAGATCCTAGGGTCGATCATGTATGACTAAACTCTTGCTAGTCCTGACATTTTGTAATGACTAGCTTCATGATCAACTGAATATGTAATGTTTGGGATGCCTTACTATTGTATATTTAATGATCATACATCTTGTGACTTTTACTTACTTGCTTGTGATTGAGACACTAGACTTGTTCATGACCTTAAGAGACTGTTGGCTTGTAGATAAACCCTCATGTATCTAGACAGTCGTGATCGTATAGCGAGATGGATTCCATTTTATATACGTAGCTGGCTATGTCTGCCCCCGTTCTCCAGTATTCTGGTTCTGGGGCATGACATGCAGGGTCAATTCCCACCAGATGAAGATCATCAAGTGGTCAGCAGACTTTAACACCAAAGTCGACTCCGCCGTGGTCGCCGCTTGGGTTACCCTGCTTAACCTGTCCCTTATCTGCTTCGTGCTTTCAGCCCTGAGGCGGATTGCCAATTCCTTCTTGACGTTCGTAGTTACTGTACCAGAAACCAGCAATCTGACCAAGGCTTACTATGCCAAAATCTGTGTTGAGCTCGATCTCTCCTCTGAACCACCCAATTTCATTAACATTGAGCTGGGCAACCAGACGCATACCCAACAAATCATCTACGACAACCACATCTTGTTCTGCAACCATTGCAAGGTGCGTGGACATCTCCCAAAGCATTGCCATCGTCTTCATCCAGAACTCAAGAAGAAACCTGATCGGAACGATAACTTGGGGATAGGGGAGAGAGCGCCCAGATCATCGCTATTACCTCGTCCGAACTCACACACAAGATTCGGATCCAGTGAGGGCAAACAAGGACAAAGCGGATCCCCCAGCAAGGCCATGATTCCCTTCAAAACCCGATCCCTCGCCTTATCCAACCAGTTCAACGTCCTAGGATCGGATGACGAGGACATACCATCGGAAAGCGCCCTTATCCTAGATGCTAATGCCCTCACAGAAACACCCCTAGCCTCGGAGGACGCAGAGACGATCACTGTCTCGGCTGCTGCAGACCAACCCCACAACGAAGAAGATGCTATCGAAGCAGCCCTCACGATTCTCGGACCGGATCAGGCTCTGCGCGAATTACAGGTTCAAGCAGCAGGCTATCCTCTTCAGCTTGATGTTACTCTATTTGGCAACACGAGCGAATCCCTGGCCATCCCTAATGAGGAACCCGCCCTGGACTCCGCTGGAGACTTGGTCGAGCCCTCCGACAGCGCTCCCTTCCAGCCCAGCGAGACATCCAGCCCCGACCTTCCAAACCTGACTACTGCAGCAGCGCTCCCTAGCCAAATTATAAGAAAGAAAGGGACTGCTGAAACAACCACCATTTGCACCAGATCCGCCTCCCGGCGGAACAAAAAATCACCCCCACAATCTCATTAATATTAAACATCCTATCCTAGAATGTTCGCGGACTGGGAAACAAACCTACGTTAAGGAGAGTTTCCAGCCTTCAAAAAATCTACAAGATCGACATCCTCATTATCCTTGAACCCAAAATTCCCTCCAAAAGACTGAAATCTATTCAGCTTCAGCTTAACCTTCCCTCGGCGATTGCCAGCAGCTACGATATCTGGATCCTTGGCTCGAAGGATACCAACTTTGGGATCATTCAGGATTCCGGACAAGCTCTCTCCTGTTGGCTCGAACACCCCACGCTCCCTAAACGCATCATCATCTCAGCAGTTCATGGCAGCTGTGACATCGTTGACAGGAAGCATCTCTGGACCGACCTCCTTGATATCTATCACCACAACATCGACACCCCCTGGCTTTGCATTGGGGACTTCAATACGATAACCTGCAGAGAAGAGAAAATTGGTGGTCGTCCCCCACATCTGGCGGCAATGCTAGACTTCAACAGCTTTATCTTCGACGCTTACCTCTCTCCCCTCCAGTTCAACGACAATGCTTTTACCAGGTGCAATATGTAGGAAGGTGATCGACGTCAATACTCCCGGCTGGACAGGGCCCTCACTAATGTTCACTGGCTTGGCATGGGGACCACCACCAACCTATCCCATCTCAACACCACCGAATCTGACCATGCCCCTCTGCTGGTTGAGATTAAAACCAACCCAAATTCGGTCAAAAAGAACTTCCGATTTCTCAACTTCTGGACTGAGCACCCCCAATTTTTGGGCATCGTTGCTGAAGCCTGGAATAGGGACGGATCTCACGACCCACTTGTTTGGGTGAGCAACAAGCTCAAAGCAACCAGAAAAGCCCTGTCGAGTTAGAGCAAACTTACATACGGGGATATTTTTCAAGCCGTTAGGGTGGCGGAGGATGATGTTACTCTCGCCGAAGCCAAGTTCGTCGAGGTGCGCACTCCTGAAGCCAGGACCGCCCTCAACCTCACCAAAGCCATTCTCAAGTTCAGGATCAAGGTCAATACCGAATTTTGGAAACAGAAAGCGAGGTTGAAATGGGACAGCGACGGAGACAAAAACTCCAAATACTTTCATGCCTGCGTCAATGGACGCAGACAGAAGCTCTCGATCCACCAGATTGCTGACAACAACGGGAATATCGTCTCAGATCAAAAAAGTATCCAAGAGGCTGCGGCAGAGTTCTGCTCCAAGCTATTCTCTAAAGAGGCGGTCACCAGAGACGATGCCTTTTTGGACCAAATTCCCTACCTCATCAATGACAGTGACAACGTTCAGCTGGAGCGCCACCCTTCAGATCAGGAGGTAAAAGACGCGGTGTGGGCTCTGGACGAGCACAGTACGCCTGGCCCGGACGGCTTCTCCGGTGTCTTCTTTCACACATGCTGGGACATTATCAAGCAGGACATCACCGAAGCTGCGACTGCTTTTTTCCAAGGCGCTACTTACCCCAAAGCCATTTCTAGTGCCAAGCTGATCCTCATCCCGAAGAAAGCTAACCCGGAGTCCTTTCACGACTTCCGACCCATCAGTCTGTGCACCTTCACTAATAAGATCATCTCCAAAATTATTGCTACCAGAATGGCAGGCATTCTCCCCAAAATCATTTTCGAGGAGCAGAGCGGCTTTGTTCGTGGGAGAAACATTCAGGATAATATTATGATGGCCCATGAGTTAATCACTTGCATGAAATTTCCAGCGAGGGAGGCAACATTGCCATCAAATTCGACATGGAGAAAGCATATGACAGACTGGATTGGCAATTTATGATTTGGGTGTTTAGAGCTTTCAGATTTTCGGAAACATGGACCAACATCGTGTGGAGATCCATCAGTAACTCGTGGTTTTCCACGGTTATCAATGGTCAATCTGAAGGATTTTTTAAATCTAGTCGCGGGGTTAGACAAGGCGACCCTCTATTATCCACAGTCTTTATCATTGCTGTCGACGTGCTAAGCAGAAACCTTAACCGTTTGGTTAGCACTCCGAATTTCCATCACTATCACACCGTTAGTGGTTGCCGGATCATCACCCACCTGGCCTTTGCTGACGATATTCTCATCTTCTCATCCGGGGACGTGGGATCGGTGGATGTGGTTCACGATACCCTGCAGAGGTACTCGAGGTGCTTTGGCCAGAAGATCAACCCTCCAAGAGTATTATCTACTTCTACCACAACATCAAGAGAGAGCAAGCGGTTAATCTATCCAACCTGACCTCTTTTGCTGTGGCTCACCCCCCTTTCCACTATCTGGGTTGTCCCTTGGTATACAGGAAATCCAATAGTAGCATCTTTAAAGATCTGATCTCTAGAATCAGAAAGAAGCTAGAAGGTTGGCACAACGCCACCTTATCCTCGGACGACAAGATTATCCTCATCCAACATGTGCTGACTTCCATCCCCATCCATACCCTTGCCGCGTGCTCTCCGCCTAAGAAGGTTCTCACCACGATCGAACAGATCTTCTGTGACTTCTTCTGGGGGCATAGCAACGGCCAAGACAAGCATCACTGGGCTAGCTGGGACTCTATGGCTCGTCCGTCAGCTGAGGGAGGCATTGGTTTCACCAGGCTCTCCAACATCGTCAAAGCTTTCTCTATGAAGCT
>JANAVB010025399.1:11335227-11470227 GCA_029216955.1 Iris pallida | reverse complement strand
GGTTGAGGTAGATATCATATATGATGCGGAATAGGATGCTGAGAGTGTCCAATGAGAAGCAAAAAAGTAGGGGGTCAGAGAGGGGGCCTTCTTGTTGAATATATGACGACACTCAATTAAGACGCATGTGTCTATGCATCCATTTGGAATATACTCGAATAACGTATATCTATCTTTGAAGAATTATTGTCAATTAATGGATATGATTTACTATTTGTGGTATCGTTTGTGGATGTACAATCGTCATCCTGATGGCATGTGCGGTGTGCGAAATGAATTTATACAAAGGGTAGAGCAATTCCTGCAGTTCGCCAAGGCTTTCCCTCAGTACGTACCAAAATTTAGTGTCCATGTGTGGGTTGTCGCAACATAAAATATCATCCAGAAGTGAACGTGTCATATCAATTGTATTCGATAGGTTTCATGTCGAATTACTATCAGTAGACCTCACACGGAGAACTTCTGCCTTTAGCATCGGAGCTGGAGCCTAATTTGCCGTATATGGATGTCTATGACCACGCTGGTTACGACGAAGGGTTGGTGAACATGTTTTTTGACACTGCGGGGCCTAGTTTTGATCCGTACAATCATGATGCGACTGAGGAGGCACCGAATGACGATGCTGCAAAGTTCATGGAGTTGTTGGAGAATGCAAGGAGTCCTTTGTATCCTAGTTGTGAGGATCATTCACCGTTGGAGGTGGTTACAAGACTGCTGAGCATCAAGTCTAATTTCAACATGTCTCAAGAATGCTACAACCGAATAATCGAGTTGATTATAGAGATATTGTCGGAAGGTACAAAGTTACCTACAAACTTCTACCGGTCTAAGAGGATGGTAAGATCTCTCTGGATAGGATACGAAAAAATTGACGCATGTCACAACGAGTGCATTTTATACTACAAAGACGACAAGGATGAAGAAGCTTGCTGATTTTATGGTGCCGATCGCTACAAGGCAACAAGTTCAGGTAGGACTCCCGGTGCAAGGAATCCTACCGACTCGACGCACTATTTGCCGTTGATGCCGCGGTTGCAGAGGTTGTTTATGGTGAAGGAGGCTGTAGAAAACATGAGTTGGCACAGATGGAAACAAATTGAAGGAGTGTTGGATCACCCATCTGATGGAGAAGCATGGAAGCACTTTGATCGAGATTATCTAAATTTTGCTTCGGATTCGCATAATGTCAGATTGGGTCTCTCCTCCGACGGTTTTACCCCATTCGGACAATCAGGGTCCCAGTATTCGTGTTGGCCTGTGATCGTCAGTCCGTACAATCTACCGCCTTGAGTATGCATAAAGACTCCGTATATGTTTCTCATCGTTATTATCTCTGGTCCGAACAATTCGAAGAGTAACATCGATGTGTATTTATAGCCATTAATAGATGAGTTGTATCAGCTGTGGAAAGTAGGTGCCAACACCTACGATATTTCTAGAAAGCAAAATTTTCAGATGAGGGCCGCACTGATGTGGACCATCAACGACTTTTCGATCCATGGAATGTTATCTGGATGGAGCATTCATGGTCGTCTCTCATGTTCGTATTGCATGGACCGCATGAAGGCTTTCCGTTTGAAATACGGAGGAAAATCGTACTTCTTCGATTGTCATCGACAGTTCCTGCCGATGGACCATCCGTTCCGGAGGAACATGAATGCTTTTCATGTCAACGTTTGGAGAAGGCCAATCCACCTCTAAGGTGGACCGGAGACATGATATGGGAGGAGGTCAAGGATTTTCCAAGTCCTATCGAAGAGCCTACAAAGGGATACAAGTGTGATGAATTTGGCCGCACTCATAATTGGACGAAAAGAAGTATATTCTGGGACCTGCTATATTGGAGCACCAATCTGATCAGACATAGTCTTGATGTCATGCATATCGAGAAGAATGTGTTTGACAACATAATTAATACTGTGATGGACGTAAAAGGAAAAGACGGAAGACAATCCCAAGACCAGGTTGGACTTAGAAGATATATGCAGACGTCCTGCATCGCATTTGATAAAGGAAGGCAATTAAAAGTATAAACAGCCTAAGGCAATTTTCTCACTAGACAGGGAGGATAAAGGGGGACTTTGTAGGTGGATTCAGGGCCTAAAATTTCTTGATGGATACATGTCGAATTTAAGAAGATGCGTTGACCCGAAGGAGAACAAACTGACGGGTATGAAGAGCCACGACTGTCATGTATTTATGGAGAGGTTAATTCTGATTGCATTTAAGAAATTTTTATCGGCGATCGTTTGGGATCCGTTGACAGAGCTGAGCATATTCTTCAGAGATCTTTGTTCGACTAAGTTTCTTGTCGATCGTCAAGAAAAGCATGAGAATGACATTGCAGTAACACTGTACAAGCTTGAGAGGGTGTTCCCTCCTGGGTTCTTCGACTCCATGGAGCATTTGCCAATTCATCTTTCCTATGAGGATTTGTTTCCGGTAGACTTATTTCTGGGTTAGACTTGGATGGTTTTACAACTCTTGATGTTTCTTATTTTCTAGACATGGTTATTATCTAGACTTGGATGTTTTGGATGCTATTATCTAGACTTGGTTATTATCTAGAAATTCAACGAAAGGTTGCTACGGGTCATTTTTATAAATTGTGATATGTTAAATGCATGGTTATTATTTAGAAATTCAACAGAGGGTTGCTCCGGGTCTATTTTTATAAACTATGATATGTTAAATGTATATTTATTATCTTGTAGATATATATTTCTATCAGGTATGGCAGGACGTAGAGGATCGTACCGCCGTGGCGGTAGAGTATCCTGTAGAGGTAGAGGTTCCACCAGTGGACGTCGGAGTGGTGCTCCGTTAGTAGATGACGGTGCCGGTCCCTCGTCTCCTAGTACTCCAATGTACCAGCTACTCAGATCTCAGTCTACGTCGATGGTACGTAGTGGTACTCCTGGGACGGACAGTTTCAGGCCTGATACTATCCCGTCCTGCAGCGTTCCTCCTGCGGATGGCACTATGGAGATAGAGGAGTGGGTGGAGGAGGCCGCACCTACGCCGTCTTCATATGATTCGAGCGATCCCCCATGCACCCCTCCGGACGAGACGAGGATGGAGATTTGGTCCGACGGGCCTACAAAGTAAGTTAATTAGTTAACATTTATGTATACTTATATCTATATATTCATGAATTTAATTATCGTTTTTTTGATATCACCCTCCGTCAGTTCAGAGGGCATTAGGGCTATTTCTGAGGTCCAACTACAGGGGCCCTTGAATCAACTACTCGAATTCCTCATATGAGAGGAAGGCATTCTGGTTTACCCACTTCAAGGTAACTAAAGTATATTGATTTTATTACAAATCATCTTTTATGCGTATTATATAACTACCTAATTTAATTCTTGTAGAAAATACATTTTTATCTACTACACCGGGCTGAGATGATCGAGAAGCAATTCTCAGTCGTTGACGCCAAGTTGATCCGGGATGATCGACGACCTGAAGGCTCGAGACCACTCCGAAAAATCGATCCAAGGTTGGGTCACGCCCGAGCAGTGGACTACCATAAAGGCTAGATTCGACGCTTCTAGGTACAAGGAATGGTCGAACAAGGCGAAGGCGGCTAGGACGAAGGCAGGGAAGTGGTATGGTGGCTCGATTCCCATGACGGAATATTTTTGTCGCCTGGTATGTATTTTACTGTAATATATTATTTAATGAAAGCAGGAATAAAATTTTAATGACAAACATATTATTATAACAGATAAAGAGGGGTGAGAATCCCAACATGGTGACCATCTTCCTAGCTACCCATCAGAAGGACGGAAAGCTCATCGATGATCGGGCTATGCAGAGCTATATAAGTATTACTTTACATGTCACTAAATTTAGTATGACTTAATAAATCTGCAATATATATCCATAGAATAGTAGTAAATATTATGCTTATCGAGAAACGCACTTTTCTAGAAGGAGTATTGTAGGCTAAAGCGTGAGATGTCTAGTGCATCTACGAAGGGAGGGGCTGGTACTTCCTCGCAGCCCCCTTCGACTCGGACGTTGGACGAGCTCTGGATGACCGCCGTTAGTGGTCTTCAGAGGGGTACGTACTACGGTACGAGATCCTACGATGCCTTTGTGGCGACGCAGTCGTCCAGGGCCCCCTCTGCTAGTGTGCATTCCCCACACCCCTCATAGGAGTCGATCCGAGTAGAGGAACTCTGTCGCCAGCTTACTAAGCTCCATGACGAGCTATTACGGAGGATTATGGAGCAGCCCTCTCAGCCGTAGACGGACGATGAGGCCCTCACCGTACGATTTGATATGCTCGAGCGCACCATTAGGGAGACAGGCGAGAGGACAGATCGTGCCGTTCAGGCGGTACAGGAGAGGGCGGATCTTGCCATTCATGCGTTGCACGGGTCGTAGATGGCCATTGGCGAGCAAGTTTCGAGGCTGGCGGCTGTTATGGATTCCACCAACTCCAGACTGCTAGCTATTGAGGAGACACTTCCTTGTCGTGTGTCGGCATCCACACCAACTGTAGCGGTTCTACTTCTTCCTCTTCCTTCTACTGATGAGTCGTCACCGGTGATGCTGACCCCGGCGCAGTATAGGTTCATATGTCCCAGATACCGGAACTACTTACTCCTCCTTCTCATCATCATCCTGACCTGGCATAGTAGTCCTTTAGTGGACTTATTCATTTGTTGTGTTGGTGACCCATTGTTGGGTCTTTATGTATTTATTTTATACACTTACAATTTGTGTTATGTTATGTTGAATATTATCGGACACACTTTTTATAGCCGTTTGGTAGTGGATTTGTATCCACCCGGCTATTGTATGTCTTTCTGATCGTTAGATTCTATTTATTTGATTATTGGTAGTTCTTTTTTATCATTTGTCTCTATATTGGTTTACCGGTGTTGAGTGTTCCATCGAAGGGGGCGAACCCAGGGAATTCTACGGAGGGTTGCTCCGGGTCTATTATACACGAACTGTCACTCTAAATGCAGGTACAATATTGTATAATATAACTGCCATTTATATAAAAAGCATACAGCATTCTATTTTTTCTTTTACTTTTTGTATTTAGCGACGTTTAGCGACGCTCAGCGATGCAAGACAACGTCGCTAACGTGTATCAGAACGTCGCTAAATTAAGAATCAGCATGTCGCTAAATGTTGCAGAACGACGCCAACATGCAGACGTGGCCAACATTACAGGTCAGCAACTTTAGCCAGTCCACATCGCTATCTTCGTTGCTAAGTTCGTATCAGCACGTCGCTATGCAAGTATCGTAACCTCGCTAGTTGTCGCCAAACGTCGCTAAAATGGTGATAGGGCAAAACAAAATTGCCAGATATCAAGTTTCTAAATGTCACTAAACTTTGCAAACAACGTCACTAACTGTTGAAAGTCAGCGACTATTAGCAACGAATTATTTTGTCGCAGATTAGCAACATTATGTCGGTAAACGTCGCTACTTGTGAAAAAACCAAGCGACGTTCTGCGTCGTAGAAATATGTCACTATAGCGACGAAAGGCGACGTTCTTCCTGTTAGCGACCATGTTTTACGCGATATTGTCCAAACGTCGCTAAGTTCGTCACAGATTTGCTTTAGCGATGTTTTTTTTTGATGTTTAGTGACGTCTTCTGACATCGCTAATGTGACATGTTTTGGTAGTGTTTATTCTCTAATCTATAATCTAAAACCATATGTGAATCCTTGAATCGGTACATGTGGCTTACTCTTACTTAGTCATTTACCCTACCGATACTATATTTCGAACTTCAAATGTGAGACTCAAAAGATCTTCGATCTATAGCTATATCCGCCATCATGTTACTCTACCTTACTTACAATTGTAATCGAATCGTATCATTACTAATGAATCCCTAATCCTACTAACTACAATTTTCTTAATTATTTACTCCTCGAAGATTTCCTCTGATAATCATATATATCATTTCTATTCTACATTGGCACTCCTCAAATTCTATGTTTCCATTCACCTTTTAGTAGGGTGCTTATGATTTTCTAGGTCACTATCACTAATAACTTAGTTAAAGGATCACTGGAGAGCCTAGTAATCATGGTCTATGATCTAGGTTTATTGGAATATATTCTTAACTTAACTTTGTAATCCACCAAACTGTTCGTACCATTTTAAACTCCATACATCAAGTTCAAAATATGCTAAGGTGTCATCCAATATTTTGTCATCAATTCCTTTTTTATTTCTGACTACAATTAACTGTTATCAATTTCCATCATTCTTGGAATCTCTATAGCCAAACATAGCAGTTCTATCTTGCTTAACTTAAAAGTTCCACTTATGCACTCTTAAGAAATCAACTCACTCTTAAAATTCCTAATACCACATTCATAAACACCCTACCTAGTTTCACTAGGGGGTTTAGCCAATTCTTCCAAGTATAAGAGGCTGGATCGAATAATCCCTGTAGAAGCATGAACATTTCAGCAATGAAGCCTTATGCGCCCAAGCCAATGAGGATATATGTGCACAAGTGAACTCATATGCGCCCAAGTCATCCTGTGAAGCTCTATGCGCCCAAGTCACCCTATGAAGCTCTATGCGCCCAAGACAAGCTCCTCCAGAAGGGGGGTGCATAGCCCTGTTTCAGGCTATGCATCCAAGCCAGAACATCCCCTGACTCGGTCAAAGCTACGATCAAAACGTACACCGAAGTGTACGGCCATGTCAGTCTTCACGAGCAGTCGTACATCGAAGCATGCGACCACGTCAGCACCACCATCCACATGCGACCACGTAGCCTGCATGCGCCTACATCCTATGTGCCCAAAGCAGGACCATGCGCCTACATAAAAACCAGTGTGTTTCCTCATGTGGGCGCATAACATCATTCCAGCTCAAAAACTACTATAAAAAGGGGTCTCATCCCTCTTCAAAACACAGAACGGAGAGCATTTTCAAGAGCCAAATTTTTGCACTTCTTGCCAGTGAGCCAAGAGTTAGCAATTTTCTTAGGTTTTCTCCCACTTTTGTAATCGGAGTGTCAACGAAGTAAAGGAGCAACTGCCGCTCGTTCTCCATTGTCCCATTCCCTAGAATTCTTTTTTGTACTCGGGGATCCTCAGCACAGGATCTCTCAGGCGTACTCGATTTGTGGTGCCTTGTGCCAATAAAGAAAAGGCAGCATTTTTCTTCTTTTTGTGTGTGTCCACAAAAATGGCGACTCTGCTGGGACTACCTTTTCCTCTGACGAGAAGGTGGTGACGCAATCCGATACCAAAAAAGTGGGGATCACTCAGAAGATGCTGATCGTAAAGTTCGATCAGCAGGCGTTCAAAGATCGAGATGCTCTCGAGGGACGGCTCTACTCCCTCAAAATCAGAGAAGCCAAACAAGTCGCGTAAGACTTGGCTTCCGAAGGATCATCGTGCATATCCTGCCAGTGTCATAGCAGATATGCAACTGGAGGACTCTGTCACATGGGCGCATGGCTCTGCCACAGAAGCTCCCCAAATGAAGAAGGCTCACACCGTTTTGGGCTCTACTAGTCCAGTGAATTCTCTCTTGTGCAACCTACAACAGAGTGTTTGATGCTCGAGACTTGGCAAAGAAAAGCACTACGATGCCAAGAATCGGAGTGTTCGACACTCTGGGCAAACCCAGCTAGGCACATAAACGAAGGAGGCAAAGCTGGGATAAAACAGCGCTGCTCCACCAAGCATGTGCTCAAAGCTATGCGCCCAAGGGGGTGTGTGGGCGCATAACTCTAATCAGACAGCTTATGTCTTCGACAGATTGGACATCCAGGGTCATGCGCCCAAGGCTATGCGCCCAGGCTCAACTGATGCATACTATGCACCCACATCGAGGAAGCTCAGACATGCTGTCAAGAAACATACGCCCAAAGCCAGTCTCCAAGGCCTATGCGCCCACAACAAAAAGACAGGCCCCAACACGTATAGCACGGGGCTGTCTTCAAGGACATCACAGACCTTAGGTATGGGGGTTGCCCCTGTATGTGAACTAAGTCTGGATGCGCCAGCTCTCCTTACATACCCGTATGCAAAGCTCGACGATGTATGTAACATGGGTTTTAAGGCAAAACTTCCTTCCGCTGACTTACGCGACATGATAAATCATAAGCGTAAAGCGAGGAAGGACGTAACAATTCATGGTGTACATCCGTGTACCAGTATTGTCATCAACTGTTGCTACTCAAAAGCAACGAGAGTACCTCAGAGACAGTCCGTATTTTGACGGCTATATTTCTCTGACGATGAAAAGCCGCTTTGTGTTTCTTTCAACATGGCTTCATAGGGTCCCCCTTATGGAAACCCCAATCAAGGACGGTGGACCACGAACCCAACTTTCTCTCTCAGTTCCATGAGAAGAAGGAGAAAAAGTTTACCAACAGATGGCCAGCAGGCTGTCATATCTGAAGGGGTCTATATGGGTACTCGGTCAAAGGCAAGATTGCGTATAGATGACAAGGACTCCCAAGCTAGGGGTAGTATTCCCTCAGAGTCTGAAGCAGATGACCTTCACACTGGGGGTAGCCTTCCAGAGGACGATGATCCCTCCGAGTCTGATGGCGACTATCTACCTCCTCTACCTGAAGATGAGGGACTTGTCAACTCAGAGACAGACAGTATCAGCACCAGTTGTACTGTTTCCTTTGTTCATCCTCGCATATTATCTACATACATGGCAGATGGAGAAAGACCTAAAGAAGCCAGTGATCAGACTAGCAAACGGCTAGAGGGTCTTAAAATAACATTTGCCAAGATCACTTATATGCTTACCAGTATCATGGCGGTCCAAGCTACTGGGGCTGTCCCTCCAACTCAATAAAATGTCTCGGCTCACGCTAGTCCGGCTTATAGCAACAACCCTTCTTACTAAAAAAGGAGTATAATTCTATTGTGCCTCCCCCAAATCTTATAAATGCTGGGGGTGGTCCTTCACCAACGATGCCTGACAACCGTTCAACAGTCGTTTTCCAACACCTGCTTAATCAACAGGATGCAATTAATTTTTTGGTCACCCTTCTTGACACCATCTTACACAAAGACGAGCTTCAGAAGATGTGGATATCTCAACCTTATCCCCCTGAATGGGAGAATTCTACTTGCCCTCCTAACTACAAGCTGGTGATGCTAAATTCATTTGACGGGTTGACTTCTCCTCGTCAACACATAACATACTTCAACACGCAGACTCTACACTTACCCAGGGACGATCCGTTCTTGTCAAAGCTGTTTATTAGCACCTTGCAGGGGGTAGCTGTTGAATGGTTCTGCAGTCTGCCTGACGGTTGTATCAATTCTTTTAAAGACTTGGAGAGGTTGTTCCTCAACAGGTTTTATGAGAGTGGCATGCATGTTAGTATGTCCACCCTCATCGAGACCAAGCAAAGGAAGACAGAGTCTGTCATTGCCTTCATCGAATGCTTCAGGCGGCTAGCACTGAAGATGCCCTTTAGCATACCAGACTCAGAACTTATGGATACTTGTCGACATAACTTCCTTCCTACAGTAAAGTTCTGTCTGGGTATACATAAGTATGATACATGGCCCACTTTTATTGGGGCCGCTGATGTTACTGATAATGACGTCCATAATTGGGAATTACTGGGGTTGAAAATACCCAAATCTGAAGACAAGGGCAAGCATCCTCAAACTATTCCTGTCTATGGGGGTTAAGGGAAAGAAGTCCTGAAGGTCGACACTTCCAAAGGAGCTTCCAATTCTCTGGGCACCTCCGACAAGCCTAAGGAGACCTTTTCTTTGATGAAGACGTTGTCATTACCATTTTTCACACATTGACGAAGGGTAATAAACTAACATTACCTCCACCACGATGTCCTGCAGAGGCAAACCAACTCAATGATCCCAATTACTGTCTCTATCATCAGTACGTACATCATTCCACTAAGGATTGCATCGTCCTGAAGAAGAAAATATAACAGCTTATCAACAACCAAGTGATCAACCTCAAAGTTGAAGACAAGGTCGTATCTTCTAACATGATCTCTCTTCAGTTTGGTGACTTTCCTCCCACAGAAGTCCCAGACGGCGTGGTCCCAATCCCCAAGGCAATAACGGAAGTCATCAACCTACCGCCAGCTCACAACTTAACCTTGGTGCCACTCACGACTGAACATGGTGAGATCATGTGGGTACATCCGGACTTTGTGCAAGAAATGACACAGGGGGTGGTATCTCCCAAAGCAAAAAAAAGGCTAGAAATACAAGTCATGCCATATGGTGTCTTCTCCCATCTACGAGGTTCTATCTGGTGAGACGCGATCGGGGAAGGCTTATCTTCGGATTTACAACCCCGCACAAGAAGAAGCAGTACCTTATCAAGCTTCTGCTGCCCCCATAAGCTCAGAAGCTAGCCCGTCTAAGCCTTCAACTACCGACAAAGCCAAGCAGAAGGAGACACGGTTTGACAAGTCTCGGAAGGCGCCAGCTCCTGAAGGCATGGATCGTCCCTACAAATTTGACATACTGGCACAGCCGGACAATACTCTTGCCAGGTTGTCTCTGTTCGATCTATTACGACTCTCCAAAAAAATACGGAAAGCCTTAAGTGAGGCATTACTACATGCAGACTCTTATCTTGCTGAAGTCAAAGCCCCCGCTGAAGACCCTGTCTCCTGTCCCCACTGCCACAGTACTATGGAAGTGGTGCCCAATATCACCTTTTCACAGGAGGACATGCTACTAAAAGCTAATCGTCATGATAGACCCAAGTACCATACAGGGTATATTGGGGCGATCAAGGTGGACCGCATGCACATCGATCCAGGATCCTCCCTCAGCATCATTCCTAGAAGTTTGCTTCAAATTTTAGGAATCCCTCTACACAAGCTATCTGCAACCAATACAACTATCATCGCTTTCAATGCTGGTCGAAGCCACCCGCTGGGCAAGATCCATCTCAAGTGCTAGATCGGTGATCTCCTAACGGAGGTTTCCTGCTATGTGATCGATGCCAATGTATCCTACAATGTCTTGTTGGGACGTCTATGGATACACGAGAACATAATCGTTCCTTCCACACTTCACCAGTACTTCAAGTACGTCAACAGCGACGGTGTCGTGAAGACGGAGTTTGCCGATGTCGATCCTTTTAAGGGCATCGAAGCCTACTATGGAGATTCGGTACTCTACCAATCTCAGCCCCCCCAAGGATGACGACAACGAAGCTGAGAATGAAGCTGAAGCAAGTTTATCCTCCAATGATGGTCCCCTGATTATTCGAGTCAAAGGGCGTGCTACTCCAAAATGTACTCCGAAGCCTCTCACAATCTGGGTGAAAAAGAAGAACCCTGACAAGGTCAAACCATTGACCATCACTCTCCGCAAGACACCTCGGGAGGAACCTGCTGAAGTCCGTCCTTCCAATCCTGAAGAATTACCCTACGTGGTGAACTTCGCTAAGTCTGTGGCTCCTCTTCCAAATGATGATCCTATCAATGAGTATATCAACACTCATAATAATGTACCTTCCACGGATGATGTTGCCCCTGAAGAAGAACTTGCGTATTTTCTTAGTAAAGGTTTATCTTTGAATTACTCCAATGTCTATCAAACTGTAAACCACTACATAGATACGATATACGCTCTAGAGCACGGCATAGGACCACACCTCTGCATGTCGGTCACGATGCCTCAATTATGAAAAAAAGTTTACCCAGAAGATATCCACTACTTCATCATTCCAGCCAGAAAGAAGGGCGAAGAACTAATCATCTTCGGTCGAATAATTGGCAAAAGAAAGTTCGTTCCGAACTCTACTTCTCCCAAGCACAACACGGAAGCTGATTATGACTCTGGGAAAATGCAACTTTTCTGATATAGTTGGCAGTCCAAGAATATCATCCAGAATATGGGATATGACATCAGAAGCGACCAGGGGCTAAATTATGGTCGGGGACGACGGTTGCCAATACGACACTTTGCTCCTCCCGACAAACCCGAGAACTACTATCAACGAAATGGTGATGGTTTGGGTTATGTCACTCCTCCAACAACTCCCAAAAGATCAGATGATGAAACAGATCGTTATTCTCATTCTTCTGATTTCTGCCTCTGGGACTCAGACTCCAGCATTGGCGACATGTTCAAAGCAACTCTGTCCGTCAACATGGTTTCAGTTGACCAAATTGCGGACGATGTCCAATCGATGGAGCTTGAACAATAGGCTCAAAAAATGGATACTAGGTGGGAGCTACGCTTCGAGCAACGTGAACCACCAACCGAAGACGAAGTCATCCAAGTCAATTTAGGAGATGAATCATCTTTTAAACTAATCTTCATCAGTAAAAGTCTATCTGGCGATGAACGCCAATCTCTTATACAGCTTATAAGAGAATACATCAACGTCTTTGCATGGAGCTATGAATACATGCCAGGCTTGGACCCTAAAATCGTCATGTACTGCCTAAATATTTCGTCTAAAGCTAAGCCAGTGAAGCAGCAACAACGACGATTCCGACCAGATGTCATGGAGGCCATCGAGAATGAAGTCAAGAAGCTCATTGCCAGTGGATTTATTTGCGAAGAACAACACCCTGACTGGGTTGCCAATATCGTTCCAGTCATGAAAATGAATGGTAAAGTTCGAGTCTGTATCGATTACCATGATTTGAACTCTGCATACCCGAAAGACGAGTTCCCTCTACCGATCACCGACGTAATGATCGACATTACTTGCTATTTTGAGAGGATGTCCTTCATGGATGGGTTCTCAGGCTACAATCAGATCAAGATGTTCCCCGACGACGAGAAGCATACATCTTTTCTAACACCGTTGGGAGTATACTGCTATACGGTAATGTCCTTCAGATTAAAAAATACAGGGGCGACATACCAGTGAGCTATAAAACGGTGATGCCCTTCGGATTGAAGAATGCAGGGGCGATATACCAGCGAGCCTTGAATACAATTTTTCACGATCATTTGCGCAAAACAGTAGAGTGCTACGTAGACAATATCGCAGTTAAAAGTCATCTCAAGGGCAACCACCTCCAAGACTTGAAAACGGGGTTCGAACTAATACGTGCACACCAACTTAAGATGAATCCAACCAAATCTTTTCTGGGAGTCTCCAGCGGCAAGTTTCTTAGTTTCGTCATCACTTCAAAGGGTTTACATCAGACGATTCATTTCAAACCTTAATGGAAGGTTTCAACCATTCACTCAACTCATGAAGAAAGGCGTATCTTTCATCTGGACTGAACAATGTCAACGCGCATTCGACGACATCAAGAAGTATCTCACAAGCCCTTAGTATTGGTAGCTCCAATAATTGCGAAGCCTTTCTTACTATATGTCCGCGTTATGGACCATTCACTTGGCGTCCTATTAGCTCAGAAGAATAAAGGCGGCCATGAACAGGCAATCTACTTCCTCAGCCGCACAATGGTGGGTGCCGAGCACAGATACACACCTATGAAAAAGGAATGCCTTGTACTGGTATTTGCCATCCAGAAGACACGCCACTATGTGTCTGGGCAGACTATCCACATCATATCTAAAGTCAATCCTCTCAGAATACTTATGACTAAACCGGGTTCCCTCAATTCTCGTTTAGCTACATGGGCAATGATGTTGACTCCATATGATATGCTCTTCGTTCCTCAGATGGCAGTAAAAGGCCAAGCATTAGCTAATTTTCTAGCAGCTCATCCGGTGCCAGAATCTTCCAAACTCTACGACGAAAGCTCCGATGAAGTAGTGGAGTCTAACATTGCAACTAAAGAAATCCTCATTTGGCGAATGTTTTTTGACGGTGCATCAAGAACAGGACCTAAAGGAAATATTATGGCCGGAGTAGGTGTCGTGCTCGTGTCACCTGATCATTTGGTTATACATCGTACATATTCTCTCGTGGAACCATGTACCAACAACGTGGCCGAATATAATGCCCTATTAATCGGCCTGCAACTGGCAAAACAACTGGAAGTTGACTATCTAGAAGCTCACAGCGATTCAAGCTATTAGTTAGTCAAGTCCGAAGGGATTATGAAGTTCGTCAAGATCTCATCCCCTATCACAGAGCAACAATCGAGTTGGCATCTACTTTCGCTGGATTCTTCATCGAGCACGCACCTCGACTACAGAATATAGAAGCAGATGCTCTAGCCGGTCTTGCAGCTTCCTTAACCGTCCCTACCAATACTCAGCAGTCGATCACAGTGTCTGGTCAAGAACTATTCTGTATGAAAAATACCTTTCATATTCATCATAGTTACACAATGGAAACAAACGTCAATGTTAAAGACTGGAGATTTCCTTTCATAGACTATGCCGTCTATAGAATTCTCCTCGAGGACCCGAAGGAAGCAGTATCTATCCAAAGGCGATCCCTCAGATTTTACTACGACACAGCTACCAAGATGCTGTACCGACGCTCTTACGATGGGCTACTGTTACGATGTTTATCAGACACAGAAGCAAAACATACACTCTGGGAGGCTCATGACGGAGTTTCTGGTGCACATCAACTAGGCCCCGAATTACAAGATCGCCTCAAACGAATGGGTTATTTTTGGCCCACGATGACAGCAGATGCTGTTGAATATGCAAAAAAGTATAGAGCCTATCAGTTCCATATCGATTTCATTCATCAACCTTTGGAGTTTCTACACACGATGGCGACATCTTGGCCTTTTGAAGCTTGGGGCATGGACGTCATAGGACCAATCAGTCCGCTATCTTCTAGAGGACATCGGTTCATCCTAGCCATAACCGATTACTTCTCCAAATGGACGAAAGCTATACCGCTCACCGAAGTGTAGGGATCAAACGTAATCAGTTTCATCAAACATCACATTATCTACCGCTTGGGCCTACCTCGCAGGATTATCTATGATAATGGTCCATAATTTGCTAGCCATGCATTTAATCGGTTCTGTGATAGGAATCAAATCCAGAATGTAGCCTCTACTGCCTACAATCCAGTAGCTAACTGGCTAACAGAAGCCTTCAATAAAACCATCATTAAACTTCTCAAGAAGTTCGTGTCTTCAAACAAGCGCGATTGGAATGAGAAGCTCGACGAATGTCTATGGGCCTATCGTACAACGGTCCGAACTCCAACAGGCAGTACGCCATTCTCTCGGGTTTATGGGAGCGATGCAGTTCTTCTCCTAGAAATCCAGATTCCTTCCGAGTAGCCTTAGCCAGCGAGTTGACTACCGAAGAAAGCTACCGTCTGCGACTCCAGGAGCTCGAAGCGCTAGACAAAAAATGCTTGTTAGCTCAGCAACGCATTGAGCTATATCAAGCACGTCTTTCCAGAGCCTTCAATAAAAAGGTGAAGGAAAGAATCTTCCAAGTCGGTGATCTAGTCTTAGCGGTGAGAAGACCAATGGTCATGATGCACAAAATAAAAGAAAAATTTCAGCCTAAATGGGAAGGTCCTTTCATCATAGAATCAGTGTATTCTAACGGTATGTACCTACTAACCAAGCCTGATGGTTACTTGCTCATGATGCCTATCAATGGCATGTTCCTGAAGAAATACAATGTGTAACCTTTTTTTTAAATAATGTTCACATACGTTCAGTCACGTAAATATACAGTGTGATGTTTATGTGATTCAAAAAATTATCTAACTATTATCCGTATTTTAAGAGTCTTGAATACGCCTTGGATAATAGGTCCTCTAAAATATTTCTCCAGTGGAATCATTCTCGCTTTTGACTCTGTCCAAACTCGGTCTGACGAAGACAAATCACGTCCCTATTGCCTCTCCATTGTTTTTCGATAATTATTTCCCCAGTGGAATGATTAAGAAATATTTTGCTATGTCCATATAACCTCTGAGCAAAGCATTCATCAAGGATAATCACGTCCATATTACCTCTGAATTATCCACTCCTACCTAATGTTATATATCTTTCCATGTCCATATTACCTCAGGTCAGATATAGAACATCTTCTGCTATTACGTCCATATTACCTCTACTAGCAGCCTCGTTCAACTTATTATCTATATTAAAAAAAAACTTGAATATAAAATAGATAATAGGTCCACATCAAATTTTCCAACAGAATACCCACCAGAAATATCCTTGCTACGTCCACATTACCTATAGTTTCGATATTTAACAAAACCGCTTTCATTTTGAAAAGATCCTTCATTCTTTACTTGAACGTCTATCAAAAAACGAAAAAAAGAGGTACAAGATCCGTAACGGCTGAAAAAAATAGTTACAAACAAAGAATCTAAGGGATACATAAGCGATTGATGCTATCCCTTAGAGCTGCGATTTCGGCTTCAGACTTCGCGGTAGCTCGACGACGCGCTTCTTCTTGACGAGCAGCTTCATCCTCGAAAAGGATCAAACTCATATGCCCTCCCTCCAACTTCGCCAACTATTCTTTTAAATGGGCGAAAGTGGTGGCAGTGATGGCAGCCTGAGCCAAGTAATCCTCTTGTTCAGACGTTGCTGACCTCAAGTTGGCTTCCAGTTGGGCGATCTCATTCTGGATCTATGCGATGTGATTATACTTCCCGATAATCTTTGCAGCCAGTTTATTCTTCGAGGCAGCACGTGCCTCACTTGCAGCATTGAACTGACTACACTGGTCAGCCAATTCACCAATCTCTCGAACGAGGGCATCTTTCCTTGCCTGGAAAGTAGCCTTCTCCTCCGCAAGAGCTGTGATCAAAGCCTCATCTTCCGTACGGAACAGTGATGACGGGCTCCGTTGCTTGACATCCCAAAATTGGGTCATATGACCCTCCAGGTCATTCAGAACTTTCCTCAGAGTATTAGCCCGCTCTTCTTAGCCGATAATGCTCTCGAGGGCCGCCACTTGGCATTCGACAACAGCCTTCACATGGCCATAGGCAGCATTCCGATTCAAGACTCCAGGAAGATTTACTTTCAGCACAGAGTAGAAAGCTTTGACGACTTCCTGGGCTATCTCGTCGTCTTTAGTGGAGATCATCGAGGAGGAGGCTTGGAGAGTTTCTTCCACTCCAGGAAGGGATACCTGACAAGAAGCCGAACATGACAAGAAAATAATATATACATCAGTAACCAAAAAAAAGAGAGGAAAATGCGAAAGAGTTGTAATTTCGTACCTTCAGCTTGCTCAATACCAGCCTAGGCTACGCCATCAGTCTTGGCTTCAGGGAAACGAAGAACAGGCCCAGACTGTTCAAGAAGAACTATACCAAGGCCCCGAGCGGCATCGGACCTGGTTTCTTCTACAATCCCAGCTAGAACAGGAGCAGATTCAGCAACAGCCCCCTCAGCAGGCTGTTCAACCTCTCCTTCTGTAGCCGATACCGGCTCACTAATACCTCCCTCCGTACCAGCAAATTTGGAAGAGCCGGGGACAACTTCTGTCTCTTCCCCAATGCTTGGGGCTATCTTCGCGAGTGGTCCCTTCTCCTTGTCTAAAAGGAAACATACAGTCGTGGTCAGCCTCAAGACGAGCACACAATATTGAAGACAAAAAATCTCATCCGAAGATAGGCACAAAGATAATGTACTCGTTGGAGGATAAGCCGGTTGGACTTGATTCTCGTCCAACTCTTTCATCATAGCTCCTATTGCAGACATATCCCCCAAAGATATTTCGTAGGAGGGACTAATCTTTTGATCACCGTCATGGTTTGGGCCTTCATCTTGATCTTCCCGTCGGTCAAGTCTTACAGCTGAAGAAGATCCGCCCTCATCCATCGGTCGAAGACGAGCAGGTGATACTGTCGTCACGTCCACCTCCTCGGACAAGGAGGCACCTGCCTCATCTACAACTTTGGGGTCCTGTGTAAAGGACAAACGTAAGGGTGAGAAAGCTTCTAAAGGATCGACCAGAATGGCTATGTAGTCTAGGAAGGGATCTACCTCCCGAATGGTAACGGCCTATAATGCCGTCTGCCGATAAGACCTTCTGGGAGGAGGTGAACCGGCACCCACGTCCGTGATCTTCTTCCTCCCGCGGGAAAAAAACCACCTTCTTCCTTTTGGGCCATGGCACCAGCTCGGTGGAAGCCTTTCTCTTATGAGAAACGGCAGGAAGAGGTTCTTCAATATCCTCTCTCCGAGGCACTGCAGTGATAGGCTCCTCAATAACAACTATCTACTGCGGTGCTGCAGTCGGTTCAACTGTGGGAGCGGTGCCTCCTTTTCTGTTACCCCTATGGCGCACGCTCGTCCTATCTCAGCAAGAGTAGGGGCAAAGTTATTCCCCGATATAAAACTCTGCTCTCGGTCATACCAAAAAGGAAGGGTATTGACCAGAGTATAGAACTTAGCAGCAGCAAAGAGCATGTGGGTGTAAGGTTTATCTTCTGGTAAGATAAAAACTGCTCCCATACACCCAGCATTGTAGTAACTCCATGTACGTGCCCCGTCAATCAAACTCCTTATCGACTGGAGATGAGGACTGGAATTGCCCAAGAGAAGCTGGCTGCAGCCGAATTATCGTGCAAAACGGCTCAATAAATAAGGTTCCAGGAAAGTGTGGTTCCTATTCCTGAACACCAAATGGGAAGGCCTAATGGATTGGAGCCAACGAAATGCCCCAATAGGAAGGCTAGTAGTGGGTGCCCCTATCAACTAGGGTGTCTCCTGTGCGACCACTACCAAACGGAGGCGATACTCTGAAGAATTCATAGTTCTGCAGAAAACTCAAAGTCCTCATGTAAACAGGCACCCCTGTAACGGTCTAATCCGTGTCCCTGAATCTCCAAAGGAAAGCACCCAGCCAGTGAGATTGCTCCAAAATAAAGATGGTTACCTCCAGCCTTCCATCCGCATCTTCCCTGCGGGATACGACACATCCCCCGTCATCATCAAATTGCAAAGCGTGTCAGCGGCATAAGGATGGAGGTTAGTCAAAATGTCGTTTATTACGGCACCAGGTTGCAGTCCCCTCGTAGAGTAAGATGCAGAGCCCCAGACACACTTGAAAGTGTCCTTCTTCCGATCGCCTGAGTTGAACTGTATTCTTTCGGAGATGACCCCGGGGAGCTCAGGAGTTAGCTCCCACTTCATCTGTCACCACATGGCTAAGACAGTAAAAGCAGATAAAGGATACTGATGCTCCATCGACGGTAGCCATATCCTCTTATTGTTCGGACAGATCACCATTGGGTTTCTCAAGCGTATGGTCTTGCAATCTTCAAACCCCACACTGTCACCAAACAGAAAGTACTGCTTTTTAAAATGATATGCACCTCCAAGCCAGAAATTCTCATCGTTAATCATCTGCCTCTAGAAGGTCTTATCCTGTTCAAGTATGACGAGTGTCCGTTCCGTAGGCTGGTTTTGACTGATCGTGGCTTGAACCTTGTTGATCATATTTGTTATGAGACTGGTACCGAGGACTTGATAAGCAGAGCCGAAAGGGATTCCCTCAAGTTCTGGGACAAACATGTTTACTGCAAGGACATAAGAGAAAGTCAGATTCAGAATCCGGAGGAAAAAACTAAGTGCTGAAGGGCTCTTATGCGCCCAAAGGGCTATTGCCCAAAGGGCTATGCGTCCAAAGGACTATGCACCCAAAACAAACATATGGGCATATAACGTACAGCAATATATAGGCGTATAACATACAGCAGCATGTGGGCGCATAACATACAGCAGCTTGTGGGCGCATAACATAGCAACATGTGGGCTCATTACACACTACAGTATTGGCGTATGACTTCTGTGGGCGCATAAGAATGCTCGCAGACATTTGTTGCCTTAGGCGCATGCGCCCTGGTAGAAAAAAGTCTGAGCGTCGCAAATTAACGCTCGAGACTTTGTTTTTGAGGCGTGGCCTCACCCCGGATTGGGTCCTGGACCGGTGAGGACGCTGCCGCAGGAGGAGAGCCACTCGGTGCAGCCCCCTTCCCTTCCCAGATCTCTTGGCGACCTTGGGAGACATGGTTCGTAAAGAAAGGAGAAGAAGTGTCTTATGAAAGTTTAAGAGAAATGAGAATAATGAACTTTCTCTCTCTTTTAAAGACTATTTATAGGCATAGGCCATTTCCTATTCGTCCATTATTCCTATGCCGCTATGCGCCCATTACGCACTATGCGCCCACCATGGCTTATGCGCCCAAGTGAAGATCCTGCCTCTTGCATACTATACGACTGCTATTTTCTGACGTGGACAACGTATAAAGGATGGACCTCTTCAAATTCCACCACGATGAATCTGTCAGTTCAGATTTTCGAGGAAGATCTCAACGGCCGTCTCTTTGACAGGCTGGCCAAATACTATGCTCCCAAAGAGAGAGTCGTGCTATGCGCCCACTGCATCACGAGAAAATGGCCCATGCTTCTTTCAAAGTATTTCAAACTCGTTCATGTATCAAAAACTTTGAAGGGGGTCTTGTAGAAGCATAAAAATTTCAGCAATGAAGCCTTATGTGCCCAAGCCAATAAGGACATAGGCGCCGAAGTGAACTCATATGCGCCCAAGTCACCCTGTGAAGCTCTATGCGCCCAAGACAAGTTCCTCTAGAAGGGGGGCACATAGCCCTGTTTCAGGCTATGCGCCCAAGCTAAAACATCCCCTGACTCAGTCAAAGCCAAGATCAAAACGTACACCGAAGCGTATGGCTACGTCAGTCTTCACGAGCAGTTGTGTACTGAAGCATGCGGCCACGTCAGCACCACGATCAAACCATAACCACGCAGCCTGCATGCGCCTACATCCTATGCGCCCAAAGTAGGACCATGCGTCGACATGAAAACCAGTGTGTTTCTTTATGTGGGCGTATAACATCATTCCATCTCAAAAACTACTATAAAAAGGGGTCTCATCCCTCTTCAAAACACAGAACGGAAAGCATTTTCAAGAGCCAAATTGCTGCACTTCTTGCCAGTGAGCCAAGAGTTAGCAATTTTCTTAGGTTTTCTCCCACTTTTGTAATCGGAGTGTCAACGGAGTAAAGGAACAACTGCCGCTCGATCTTCATCATCCCATTCCCCAGAATTCTTTTTTGTACTCGGGGATCCTCAGCGCAGGATCTCTCAAGCATACTCGATTTGTGGTGCCTTGTGCCAATAATGAAAAGGCAGCATTTCTTCTTCTTTTTGTGTGTGTCCACAATCCATACCATATCAATCATGGGTAAGGTCAAGCAAAGCAGGATGGATTATTGAAATATTTCCAAGAATGGTATGAAACCAACCGAGATGCATAGGATGTAGTCGAGGTAAAACTCGAGAACCATATACTTCCATAATTATGTCACGTGAAGTTACTGCGAAGCTAGTATACATCTGGCTACAATTAACTTTCTTTTTACATAATACGATGGATGGCTGTAGTGCACAGCTACTACGCTAGATAATACAGGTTCCTGAGTTTATCTTTGGCTAAATCTATGAGATGTTTCCAAAATAACTTTTACGGAATACGGGAGAAGAGGTCAATCAAAATGCATAGTAGGTGGTTCAAGTAGAATCCGAGAACATATGTAACCTTGATGCCGTCACCTGAACTCCTGTATCACCAGTATTTCTTTGGCTGTAAAAACTCTCGATTACGTAATACAAAGATAAAATATAATTTCTTAAACTTTTTTTGGACCACTCCTGTCACATCTATTTTCCTAGTTTGAGGGTATTTTGGTGATTGTAATTTTTTTTATTTTTTTAATATATTATATTATTGGTATTGTGATTTTTGGCCTTTTGATAGTATAGCCTTGGTGCAATCTAGCCTAGTGTCTCACCATGACTTAGTGACTTAGTTAGCATGATTAGTTAGTGTTAGAAATCCTATTCTAGTTAGTTTCAAGTTAGAAGCTAATTAGTAAGTTTTGATTAGAAGCTAGTTTGACCTATTGATTTAATATTTCATTTTAACCTTAGAAAAAAGCCCAAGCCCATGGATTATGAAAACCCTAGCCCACCTTGATGTGGTCGGCCATAGAAGAGTTCCATACCCCTATTTAATATCTCTTAATGAGACTTGCTTCTTTTTCCATTCCTTCTCCTTCTAGCAAAAACCTTAGGTAAGTGTTTCCTTCTATTTTCTTCATTTCTGTTCCATTTTAATTCTAGTCTTTTGTATTGGGTTTTGATTTAAGTTTATGGACTGTTGGTGGGCTAGCAATATCAGTTTTGGAGAGTACATGATCATTCAAGTTGCAGAATGATATTCACTTTTGGAGCTTTTTATAGGGAATTCACCCGCAATAGGTAATCTCTTTAAATCTATGAATTCTTTTCATAGATGCATCCATCTAGGTGTCCCCTAGCTGTAGGTATAGTTTGGTAGGAATTGGATTTGGTTTGGTGTCCCTATTGGACACATATCAGTATTTTGTGTACGTGTTTGATGAAATGCCTCAAAGAAGTTTTTGTTCGTAATTTTGAAATCTATTTGAATGAATTTGTAGCACTATACGTGGCTTTTGATTTAGTATTTGACTGAGCATACTTTGTGTCCCTTTTCGTGTCCAAATCTGGACACGAACACGTGTACGAGGCCACAGTTCACTTCCCTACTACCCGATCCAGTTTCTGGACACGAAATGCCACATGGACTCGTGCCACTTGGCATAGAGGTAGGGGACATCACTGATTGGCCACCCCTCGAGTTTGGGACCATCTCGTGTCGTATCGGACACGAGATCTAGCCTGTACTGATTCATCACTTTTTGTGCACACGTGAATTGGCCTCTCGGATACGCACCCACATACGTGACATGATATGGATTTAACACAGTATAGGGACACGAACATGTAGCCCTACCCCTGGCGAACACCTAGACACAAGCACGAGGTGTCATGTGTCGTGAGTCGTGTACACGAGTCCGTGTACCCACCTCACGAGGCTGTCTGTGCACGAGTTCACTGTGTGTGTTCTGTGCTATTTGACACTTTGTGTCTATTGTTATTGGACACGAATCACACCCCCATGACACATAACATGCCTAATCATCTGTACACATTTAATGGTTGATTTATCAAGGTTTTCGAAATCAATTTGAGGTTGAATGTTTACATTTCCTATTTTCAGTGAAACTGAGTTTTCAGAGTTTTAAATGGATTTACCTTCTAATTCATGGTTAATTTGATGATGATTAACATGTATACATGTCTGAGATATATGTTACATAGCTGGGTTCATAGTGACATGCATGTTTGGGTTGTAAATTGTATTTTCGAAGTATCGATACTCTACATTGTTAATGACTGATGCATAGGTTTCAACCAAACATAGGTTCATTCAAATCCTGTATATTTCCTAAGATTTGAATGATAATTTGATAATGTTTAACATGTGGTTATGTTGGAGATCATGTTTACATATATGGGATCATTGGGATATTCGATTTAGGTTGACTTGATTTCGAATTTGGGTTTCGACTGATACATGGGATTTTTGAATTTGGTTTAAAGATAATTGAGCTTAGCTCTATGTTATGATAACTGTGGTAGGGTTCGTAAACCTGAGATTAGATATTAAGTTATTTTCTGAGATAATTCTCAGATTGGGATATTATTCCAAGTTTTATTTCATGTTAATCTCAGATTCTTGATTCCTTAAGTCCCAGTTTCATAAGTGTTCTCAGGTTCTTGAATTTCCAGATTGGGTATCCATTTGTGTTTCCAATTTCATTTTGACTTGAGCTGGATTGATTGAATGAATGCATTAGTTATGTAATGTAGATAACTGAGGGTTATCTCAGGATTCATATTTGAGTTGATTTTATTTCCTTCCCTTCTTTCCTTTTTCCTTTTATTTCCTTTATCTTCACTTATCTCACCCACATGAACTTAATATCTCACACACACATGTACACTTGTGTTTCCTCACATTACCTACACTCTGTTAACTTAGCTGTATGTCTGAATACAAACTAAGATTTACCTCACACTCTTCATTCATACCTTTTCTCTCTCTATGTCTATATATATATGTGTGTGCATGATTACATATATGTATAACCTCTATATAAAAGTATATGTATAGGATACGAATGATTGATAATAGGTATATGTAAATATATCATGAGTGTAGGAAATGTAATGAAGGAATGCAAGCCTATATGCAATGTCTATATGTACCATGCTCTTGTGTTATAGGCAATAGCCTATAGGTGATATGCATATAGCATTTATATATATACCTTGTGTAGGTTATTTTGATGTTGTGTTGTGATAGTGTTGGATTGCAAGTATAGGCTTGGTTAGGCCAAGTTAGACTTGTTAGACTAGTTTAGACCTGTTATGGCTTAGTTGACCTAGTTTGACTAGTATAGTTGACTAGAGTTGACCAAAAGTTGAGTTTAGTCTAGAATGACCTAGAAATCATATAGAATGCATTGTAATGTTCAATATTACCTTTCTGGACATGTTGTGACCTGTGTTGTTCTAAATAGGACTCAGATACTCCAGTTCGGACTCTTATTCTCATCAGACAGTCGGGATATTAGGCGAGTACATTCTCTGACCGTTTCATACTTGTTAGGAATTATATTCTTGTCATAGTTTAATTTACTTGATGCTGACATAACATTATCACAGATTAGTACTATATGGATCTTTACATGAGATTTTATCCCACTTGGGTGCATCGAATACATCATTTCATATGCTTTTCACGAACATCGTATATTTTGTGGACCCTTATTATTCATGTATACTCATATTCTCTCATGTACTCTCATGATCTCATGAGCTTCATTTATAAACTGTCATGTATAATAATATAACCTGTCTAGATCCTTGTTTATTGATTGGGGCATGGGGGAGTAGAAATAGCCATGTGAACAATTACAAAGTAGTGTAATCATGTACAAACTCTTTAGTGTAATCATATGCAAATCAAGACGTTCAGATGTCTATCTCGTACTCTAAATCACATAGTCACTTACAGTTCTCTATTATCATATATAGATAGCTTCGTTTATCAGTTTCTCTCTTTCTTTTCATGCTTATTTCTTACAGCGTTTCATGTATCTTAACCTATCACATGCTTTATATTTTCTGTCAAGATATGAACTGCGTGAGATGTATTATGCTCGTTTCTGTCCTGATTAGACTGTTAAAAATATTACAGCTGATGAGGAGGAGTTCTGCCCTACATATTATGGCACAGGCTTGGATGACACCGGTGACTTGGACCCCAGGAGGATCCTACAGTCGATGAGGACTTGCCTATTGTCTAGATTAGATTTCTAGACTAGTTTTCCTGTTTAGTTGTCTTATTTCATGTACTTTCAGTTATTAGATATTTGTAATGTTTATACATTCAGAAATTACTCTCGTTGTGACTCTTGTGGAGATTACCCTTTTATTTTATCCATCCATTTACTCTCTTTATTCTACCTTAGATGCTGTGATTGAGTTGTACCATTATATTGTCCTCCTATGGGAGCATATATTATTATACAAGTATGGTTATATTGTTAGATGTTATGACATAGGAAAGCGTTCTACCAGCGATATTGCGGCGTAGGCTGGACGTACCCACTTCTCGTACCCTTATACTAGGTGCGGGTCGTGACACATGTTTAGTAGTGGCCCATACAGGTTGAGTCGCAACTAGTGCAATTTCGTTGCGGTACTCGAACTAGAGTATCACTACAGCCTGCAGTAGGATATATGATATAAGTTAAGGTACTCAATCATATTAGGAAAACTCTTATCTAATTCTTGCTGCTAACTGCCTTCTTTTAAAATGAACTGTCCTTCTTTGATTGTATCGCTTCCTTCTCAGTAATTTATTCTTTGTTTGATCTGTCTTCAGGATGGTGAAGACACGATCGCAGCGCTCTGGCCTAAGGAATACCGCTGAGAGGTCTGCCACTTCTCGTCCGACTCAGCAGGACCCTGGGACCACAATACCTCTTATTCCTACTCAGGTGGGACCATCTGCAGCTTTTGGTGGTGCTCCTTCACCGGTTTCGAGGACTACCCCCGGGGTTCAGGGGATGCCACCACCACCACCTCAGTGGACAGTTGACATGGGGCAGTTCTTTGCCTTCATGCAGCAGATGATGGAGACTCAGCGACGCCAGGCAGAGGATATGAGGCAGGGCATTGACAAAGCCCACCAGCTAGCCATGGTGGTAGTAGAGAAGGTGACTGTCCAACCACAGGAAGGGCAGATACAGCCGTACCAGCCGAGGACTCCGGGCATTCAGGACTTTCAGAAGATACGGCCGCGAGACTTCAAAGGTACCGAGGGTATCCTATATGCCGACGACTGGATCGAGCATATAGAAGAGATCTTTCTCCTCGCGGAGATACCAACTAGGCTTCAGATAGAAGTAGTGGGCAGCCAGATGCAGGACCTTGCCTGCACATGGTACCAGACCGACCCCAAGGTTGGTACAGAGGGGCAGACCTGGGAGGCTTTCAAGAAGCTCTTCAAGGAGAAGTTATTTCTCGACACAGCACTTGGCGCCTTGGAGACGCAGTTCGAGAACCTAGTTTAGGGGAATTAGAAAGTAAAAGAGTACGCCGAAGAGTTCTGCCATCTGGGCAAATTTGTGGAGGGCCATAGCGAGACAGCGAAGGCTAGGAGGTTCAGGAAGGGCTTGGTTAAGGAAGTCAAGTCCTTGACCAAGAGCAACAGAAATGCTACTTTTGAGGAGATTCTGACGGTAGCTATGGCAGCGGAGGACGACCTCGAACTGAAACTGAAGAGAGGTCGTGATTCATATGGAGCCGACGAAAGTGGAGGCCCGACAAAGAGGCTCCATTATCAGCAACAGCATCAGCAGTAGCAGTTCGAGAGTTAGGGTCGTGTACCTTTTCAGCAGAAGCAGATACAGCAGACGCTTAGACAGCAGCAAGTCATCAGTTGCACTTTCTGCAAGAAGCTAGGACATGTGTGGAATGAGTGTAGGAAGAGGCTAGGCAAGTGCCTCCTTTATGGTTCAACGGAGTACCAGCTGAGGGACTGTCCCATATCTTCAGGACATACATCTCAGAGAGCAGGAGCCAAGTCTCTGACAGGTCAGCAGAAGGGACCATTGCATACTCAGCAGCAGAAGTTTATCCAGCACCCGCAGCAGACCAGAGGAGGTCAGCAGGGGCAAGCCTTCGCCATGTCAGCCGAGGATGCAGAGGAAGTTGGAGATCTGATAGCAGGTTCTGTTCTTCTCGATTCCTTTCATGCATTCGCTTTGTTTGATTCGACGGCTTCCTATAGTTTTCTGTCTGTATCATTTGCTGTTAGACACCAACTTTCTTCTGAACCATTACCTAGGACTTGTAAGATCACGACTGGGGGTGGTATCATCCTTGTCCGTAATATTTGTAAGGATCGAAGAGTAGTTTTGGGAGGCTGAGAGCTAGATGTGAGTATGCTCGTAATGCCATTACCGAACTATGATATTGTACTCGGTATAGACTAGTTGAGCAGGTACCATGCCAGTATAGATTATCGTGGTGGTAGAGCTCTTTTCAGAGTGCCAAGAGAGCCAGACTTCGAGTTCACCAGACGAAAGACGGACCAGAGCAGCGGAGTCTTCTGCGGAGTTTCAGTAGAGGAGCAGAGCGTGCCACATCTATTGATAGCTAAGTTAATGTATGTATTTTTGGAGGAGTTGCTAGGGTTACCCCTGGACAGAGATGTGGAGTTCTCTATAGATTTGGTGCCAAACGCAGAACCGATATCTTAGCACGTCTATAGAGTAAACAACAACGAGCTAGTGGAGTTGAAGTAGCAGGTGGATGAATTGCAGGACAAAGGCTTCATCCGATCAAGTTCTTCACCATGGGGTGCACCAGTACTCTTTGTGCCGAAGAAGAATGGGTCAGTACGGACGTGTATCGACTACAGGGCTCTCAACACCCTCACGATCAAGAACAAGTACCTGCTGTCGAGGATCGATGATCTGTTCGATCAGTTGAGCAGAGCGAAGGTATTCTCCAAAATTGATCTGAGGTCAGGTTACCATCAAGTGAAGGTAAAAAAGGAGGACATTCTGAAGAAAACATTCAGGACACGGTATGGCCAGTTTGAGTTCATGGTGATATCGTTTGGGTTAACTAACGTCCTGGCGGTGTTCATGAACCTGATGAACAAGGTGTTCCACCAGTACTTAGACAAGTTTGTGGTGGTGTTCATCGACGACATCTTGGTGTATTCGAAGGCCCCAGAGAAGCACGAGGAGCATTTGAAAGTGGTTCTGGAGACTCTCAGGAAGGAGCAGCCTTACGGTAAGCTTTCAAAGTGTGAGTTCTTTTTGGACCAAGTTGATTTCCTACGGCATGTTGTGACCGGAGATGGGGTCTCAGTAGACCTGAAGAAGATCAGAGCAGTTGAGGCATGAATAGCACGGAGTTCAGTTGCGGATATCAGGAGCTTTCTGGGATTGACAGGCTACTACAGGAGGTTCATTCAGGATTTTTTCCGGATTGTAGAGCCATTGACTAGGCTGACCCGAAAGGACGCAGAGTTTATCTGGTCAGAGGAATGTCAGGTTGCTTTCGATGAGTTGAAGAAGCGACTGACGACAACCCCAATTTTGACATTGCTATCAGGATCAGGCGGGTTCACTATCTACAGTGACGCCTCAGGGAAGGTTCTAGGTTGTGTCTTACTGCAGCATAGGAAGGTGATTGTCTATGCATCCAAGTAATTATGTCCGCATAAGAAGAACTACCCTACCCATGACTTGGAGTTAGCGATAGTTATCTTTGCTCTTAAGTTGTCGAAGCACTATCTATATGGAGAGCGTATAAAGATCTTCACAGACCATAAGAGCTTGAAGTATGTGTTTACACAGAAGAAGCTCAATATGAGGCAGCACAGATGGTTGGAGTTGATGAAGCACTTCGATATTTTCTTATAGATACACCCAGGGAAGGCCAACGTGGTTGCCGATGCCTTGAGTAGGTATCCGATAGCTATGTGTTTGACGATAGATTGTCACTTGTTAGCAGATTTGGAGAGCCTGGGGATCGAGGTGATTGTGCTAGGAGTTCAGATGCAGATGTGGGGCCTTCAGTTCAGCCAGACTTGATATTAAGGATCAAGTCGGCTCAGTTCGACGATGTTACTCTACGGTGTATCCAAGAGCAAGTTCGAGCAGGATTGGTGGATGATGAGTTTATTCCTACAGAGGATGGCGTATTGAGGCATGGTTCCAGACTGTGTGTGCCTAGTGGAGAGCTTCGAGAGCAAGTTATGCAGAAGGCCCATCGTTCTCAATACTCAATGCATCCAGGTGCTAACAAGATGTATAGGGATCTGAAGGAGCATATATGGTGGTATGGGATGAAGCGGGAGGTAGCTCGCTTCGTAGCCAGATGTTTAGTCTGTAAGCAGGTTAATGCAGAGAAGCAGAGGCCAGGAGGACTGTTATAGCCATTGATCATTCTGGAGTGGAAGTGGGAGCACATCATGATGGACTTTGTTTCGGAATTGAAGCGTACACCAGGAGGGAAAGATGCCATTTGGGTCATCGTAGACAGGTTGACCAAATCAGTCCACTTTTTGCAATTTAAAGTGGGTACGTCTACTGAGAGGCTAGGAGAGATGTATATGTGGCAGATTGTCAGGATACACGGAGTTTTGGTGAGCATTGTCTCAGATCGCTATAGTCGCTTTACTTTCCATTTCTGGCGGAGTCTGCAGACTAGTTTGGGCACTCAGGCCAAGTTCAGTACTGCATACCACACTCAGACGGACAGACAGTCAGAGAGAACTATTCAGACACTCGAGGACATGCTGCAGACTTGTGTCCTAAATTTTGGATATTCCTGGGAGGATTATTTGCATTTAGTAGAGTTTGCATACAACAACAGCTTACATGCCAGCATTGGGATGTTACCATTTGAGGCACTGTACGGGCGTAGTTGTCGTACACCCTTGTCTTAGGATGACGTAGGAGAGCAAGCTTTATTTGGACCTGAGATAGTTGTTGACACAGCTGAGAAGGTGAAGCTCATCAGAGATCGACTTCACGTGGCGCAGGACAGACAACGACATTAGGACGATAGCTACCGAAGACCTTTGCAGTTTGAGGTACAGCTTAGACTTAGGATTAGGATTTAGTTTATTTTATGATTTTTGTTTGATCATGTGATTGTTATAGTTAAGTTTGAGACCATGTTTGTGCTAGCATGGAGATCTGGTGTTTCTGAGGATATCACTGACGCATGGTACTATTCGCTTTGGCAGAGCTAGAAAGCTTAGTCCGCATTTCATCGTACCTTTCGTTATCAGTAGAAGAGTTGGTGATGTGTCATATAGACTGGACTTGTCCCCTGCCTTAGAGGGAGTCCACAATGTATTTTACGTGTCACATTTGAGACGGTATGTGGCAGATCCCAGCCATGTACTTGATCATTCTGAGATCGAGGTGGGCCCTACTCTTAGTTATCCAGAATAGCCTGTGGTATTTCTAGATCGACAGGAGAAGGTGCTGAGGAACTAGACGATATCCTTGGTTCGCGTAGATTGGAGGTATCACTCTCCAGGTGAGTCTACTTGGGAGAGGGAGGATAAGATGCGCGAGCAATACCCTTATCTTTTTCAGCCACGAGGTATGACTTTTCTATCCTTCTCATCTATTCAGTTTTGTGTTAATTTCGAGGATGAAATTCTTTTAAGGAGGGTATATTTGTCACATCTATTTTTCTAGTTTGAAGGTATTTTGGTGATTGTAATTTTTTTTATTATTTTAATATATTATATTATTGGTATTGTGATTTTGGCATTTTGATAGTATAGCCTTGGTGCAATCTAGTCTAGTGTCTCACCATGACTTAGTGACTTAGTTAGCGTGATTAGTTAGTGTTAGTAATCCTATTCTAGTTAGTCAGTTTTGATTAGAAGCTAGTTAGACCTATTGATTTAATGATTCATTTTAACCTGTAGAAAGAAGCCCAAGCATATGGATTATGAAAACCCTAGCCCACCTTGATGTGGTCGGCCATAGAAGAGTCCCATACCCCTATTTAATATCTCTTAATGTGACTTGCTTCTTTTTCCATTCCTTCTCCTTCTAGCAAAAACCCTAGGTATGTGTTTCCTTCTATTTTCTTTATTTCTCTTCCTTTTTAATCCTAGTCTTTTACATTGGGTTCTGATTTAAGTTTGTGGACTGTTGGTGGGCTAGCAATCTCAGTTTTGGAGGGCGCGGGATCATTTAAGTTGCAGAATGATCTTCACTTTTGGAGCTTTTTATAGGAATTCACCCTCAATAGGTAACCAATTCAAATCCCTTCAAATCCATGACTTCTTTCCATAGATGCATTCATCTAGGTGTGTCACGACCCGCACCCGATGTAAGGGCACGAGACGTGGGTACGTCCAGCCTACGTCGCAGTGTCGACGATAGAACGCTGTCGTAGGTCCAACATCTAACACAATCTAGAATATGCTCCAATTAGAGAATAATATATATGGTACAACTCAATCACAATAACTAAGATGGAATAGAAGAAAGATAATCTCAGCAGAGAGTCCCAATATGTATAATAATCCCGGTGTAAACCACACCATAATAAAATCTCAATACAATCACAATGTCTCATAACTAGGTAATAATATCAGTCTAATCTAACTCATGGCAAGTCCTCAGCGACTACTGGATCCTGCAGTGGGTCCAGGTCACCTGTGTTAACTAGGCCTGCTCTATAGTAAGTGTCGCAGCAATCATCATCATCTATAATATTTCAATAGGTCCAGTCAGGATAGGAACGAATACATATCTCTCACACAGTTCATAACATGAAAGGAAATATGAAACAAGCTATAGAATAATATACATGAACTGTTGATAAAGAAATAAGACTGTAAAAGAAAGCATAATATATGGAAATAGATATACATGATATAATAAAAGAACTGAACTAACTACGTGGTGTAGAGCACAGTCTGGTTATATAAGCTGGCTTAGGTTATACATGACTTAAATCTACTTTGGAGTTGCATATGAAAAGGGTGTAGCTCACATAACCAAATAAATACTCCCCTTGTCCCAATCAGTACACAAGGATCTGTCCAGGTTATGTTATTGCACATGAAAGTAGTGTGTCACATGGATAGCTAGTCCACACGCACACTGGGTTATACATGAAGGTTCACATGATCATGAGTGTACATGAATGTCACATGAGTATACATGAATAAATACAAATACAATGAGTAGACGATGGACATGATAAAGTACATGAGCACAATATATCCGACGTATCCGAGGGGATAACATCGCATAAAGAGATCCATATAGTACTAATCCGTGATAATATCGTGACAGCAACAAGTAAACTAGTCTATAATAAGTAAATATGTCCAAGCAAGAATGAAACGGTCAGAGAATATACTCGCCTAATAATCCGAGCTGCTGATGAGGATGTGTAACTGAACCGGAGTGATGTAAACCTATTTAAAGTAACCATAAATCACAACATGGTCTAATATATTATAAGAAAGGGCTACAATGCAATTCTACATGCTTCTAAGTCCTTCTAGGTCAAAGTCAACCTTGGTCAGCTCTGGTCAAACCTGGTCAACACTAAGTCAACTAGTCCATTTACTAATTTTTAGGTCACACACAAGTTTACAAGTCATTCCGAGTTCGTTTAAGTAGATTTGGAACAAGTTTGACCCAAAGTTGACTTTTGTCAACTTGGTCAACTTGCCAGTCAACTCGACTAACTAGGCTCATTGGGTCGATCCTAATCTGTCCCAATACTCCCTATGGTTACATCACAACCAAACATTACATATTGATACATATAAACATTCATTCATAAGGTATTGTATATATATATATATATATATATATATATATATATTATATATATATATATATATATATATATATATATATATATATATTATAACCAAAACCCTCCATATTATTCCATAATAACCGAAGCTATACAAGTATACCAGAAGGCACAAAATGCCGAAGCCTATACACGTATACTAGCAAAAGAGGGGGTGAGGAAGGAAGCCCAAGGGGACTAGGCTGAGGAAAGGAATGAGTTCCAGAAGGAGGTCTGGCTGCGGTTATGGTGAATGGTCCGCTTGTAGCATTGTTTGATTGTTTCCCTAATCAGTTGGTCTACGTCATACTGATGTCCTTCATATCTAGCCCTGTTGCGGTTCTTTCAAAGAACCTATGTTGCAGCTACTGCAAGGATCAGATGGTCCTGGGACCCTGAGCTCCAAGCCTTGATAAGGTCTTCGAAGTGCCCATCCCCGGTGTTCATTCTGCATCTACGAGAGAGATAGCTCCAAACCTTGTTCGGAACTTCTTGCTGACAAAAGATATGGTTAACTGTTTCCATATTACGGTCCATACAGCATGTACAAGCAGACGCAAGGCTGAATCCAATAGTGCAGAGGGTGTCATCGGTGGGAAGGATTTTGCGCAGGACTCTCCAAATGATGAATGACCACTTCTTAGGGATGCAAGTCTGCCAGAATGGCGCACTAGTAGAGGCGGTGCTCCCGTGCCTTGGATGACTTTCCTGGCCGATTTGACTTAGAAGCAGCCCGTTGTGCCCTTCTGCCACCGAAACTCGTCAGCGTCTTGCCCGATCTGCAAGCCTTCACCTTGAATGAGCTCCACTGTCTCGGGGCCAGCCCAATCCTGTACTTTCTTCCAATCCTAATCGTTCCTAATGGGGTCCCACATGTCCTTGATCTTGCTGCTCCTGTGAGCATCGGAGCGAGATGGAATTAATGTATCTCTGACCCATCTTATCTGGAATGCATGAGATTCTTCGTCTCCTACCTTGAGGCGGATCAGCGGTTCGGCATGAGATCGACCAATGAGCATACGACGCCACGCTGCAGAAGATCTGAGTTAAAGATAGCCGTCGATGGGTGGATGTTCTTGAAATATCTTGCCTTCATGAATCTGACCGATAAGTTCTGAGAGGTACGAAGCTTCCACCATAGTTTCATCGAGAATGTATTGGTAATGTGGGAGAGTTTAGCGAATCCATCCCCCTTCCTCAGTCGGCCTAGCCATAGAGTCCCAACTGGCCCAGTGGTGCTTGGCGATGCCGTCGCTGTGGCCCCAGATGAAGTTGCTGAAGATGTTCTCAATGGAGTTAAGGACAACCTTCGGGGTGGAGTACGCCGCGAGGGTGTAGATGGGGATGGAAGTGAGAACGTGATTAATGAGGATCATTTTGCCGCCCGAAGATAGAGTCGCGTTATGCCAGCCTCCAAGCTTAGTCTTGATGCGGCTGACCAAATCCTCGAATATGCCCGCGTTTGATTTCTCGTAGACCAGGGGACAACCCAGATAATTGAAAGGGAGTGCTTGATAGGGAAGGGGATGGTATTGGAGAGTGCTTCGGCTTACTCGGTGGTGATTGTGTGGTGGGTGTAGATGACGCTTTTTCCTGGTTGACCTTCTGGCCCGAGCAGATAGCATAATTCTAGATGGTGTGTGGACCACCTCGATCGACCCGATATTCCTGAAAGAAAAGATGAGGATGTCGTCGGCAAAGGCAAGATGGGTGATGATGGGGCAGCCGCTAGCCGTGTGATAGTGGTGGAAGCTGGTGGTATAAGGCATCATGTTAAGGTTCCTGCTCAGGGCGTCTGCCATAATGATGAAGATGGTAGATGAAAGGGGATCACCCTGTCTCACTCCTCGGGACGATTTGAAGAAGCCGTTGGCCTCACCATTGATCACCGTAGAGAACCAGGAGTTGCTGATAGATCTCCATACTATATTGGTCCAGGTTTTCGAGAATCCGAGGCTCTGAAAACCCTTATCATGAATTGCCAATCGATCATGTAGTAAGCTTTCTCCATGTCAAGTTTGATTGCGATGTTGCTCCCTCTTGCCGGGAACTTCATGCATGTGATTAGTTCTTGAGCTAGCATGATGTTATCCTGGATATTTCTTCCGTGGACGAAGCCTCTTTGCTCTTCAGAGATGATCTTGGGAAGGATATCTGACATACGGGACGCGACGATCTTGGATATGATTTTGTTGGTGAAAGTGCACAGGCTAATAGGACAAAAATCATGAAAGGATTCCGGATTCTCTTTTTTCGGAATGAGGATGAGATTGGAGCTCGAGATGGCTTTCGGGTACGTCGTACCTTGGAAGAAGGCGACGACCGCCTCGTGGATGTTGGTCCTAATAATGTCCGAGCAGGAACGGAAGAACCCCCCCCCCAAAATCTGTCTGAGCCTGGAGCGCTGTGCTCATCTAGGGCCCAGACAGCGTCTTTCACTTCCTGCTCAGATGGAGGAATCTTAAGCCGGGTGTTGTCTCCTTCGTTGATGAGATGGGGAATAACCTCCAAGAAGGAAAGATCCCTGATGACGGTTTCTTTGGAGAATAAATTAGAATAGTAGTCGGCCGCTGCCTCTTGGACGCCTTTCTGGTCTTTGATGATGTTGCCATTGATGCCCATAATCTGATGAATGGTGAGTTTCCGCCTACGCCCATTGACGCAAGCGTAGACGAAACTAGAGTTTTTGTCTCCTTCGCTATCCCATTTAAGTCTGGCTTTCTACTTCCAAAAATAAGTTTCTACTTTGAGCCAGAATTTAAGAATAGCTTTGGTGAGGTTGAGGACACTCCTGGCCATGGGATATCTATCAATCATAAATCTGATCTCAGCGTGGAGAACATCATCCTCTGCCACCCGGATGGCTTGAAAAATGTCCCCGTAGGCCTGCTTGCTCCAGTTCTCCAGAGCTTTCCTAGTGGCTTTGAGCTTGATAGCCACCCTAGTAAGGGGCTCGGCATTGTACGCGCTGCTCCATGCTTTCGAAACGACCTCCAAGAACTGTAGGTGGGTGCTCCAGAAATTGAGGAAACGTAAGCTCCTTTTGTTCGGACCCAGTTTGCTGGAGATACAAATTAACAGAGGAGCATGATCGGACTCTGTGACATTGAGGTGGGAGAGCTTGGATGTGGTCCCCATACTGTGCCAGTGATCATTCATCAGGGCCCTGTCCAGGCGGGAGTATTGTCGGCGATCGCCATCCTGCATGTTGCACCAGGTGATATATATATATATATATATATATATATATATATATATATATATATATATATATATATATATTTTTTATAAAGATATATATATATATATATATATATATATATATATATATATATATATATATATATAATTTTTATATATATATATATATATATATATATATATATATATATATATATATATATATATATATATATAATACATATACACTTATAAATAACTAACCTATAACTTGAAGAAGGTTGTGTGTGTGTGTGTGTCGACAAGGGGACTGCTGTGTATGATACAATTATGAGAACAAAAGGTTTAAGATACAACTATATGGATACACTATATAATTACATATATACACAAGTATAATGAATGGAAAACTATATATATATATATATATATATATATATATATATATATATATAAACATTTATATACTCAATAAAAAAAAAGAAAAATATATATATATATATATATATATATATATATATATATATATATATATATATATATATATATATATATATATATATATATATATATATATATATATATAGACATTTATATACATATAGACATTTATAGAAAAAAAAATATATATATATAGACATTTATATACATATACATATATACTCAATAGGTAAAAGGAAAAATGATTTTGAAGAGGGAAAGGAATGTGAAATCTGAAAATAAGTTTAGCTCTTACAAAACTCATCAACACATATTTATATACATATAGCTTATAGGTTGAAATCTATATATATTCATATATATATATATATATATATATATATATATATATATATATATATATATATATATATTTTTCATATATATATATATATATATATATATATATATATATATATATATATATATATATATTTTCTGAAAATAAGTTTAGCTCTTACAAAACTCATCAACACATATTTATATACATATAGCTTATAGGTTGAAATATATATATTCATATATATATATAAATATATATATATAAATATATATATATAAAATTATATATATACATACATAAGCAAAAAGCTATATATATACACAAATGATAGAATATTAGGAAATAAAAACCAACGATCAATTCCCGCATGTCCAGAATCTCACATTGATGATATAGACTGGGGAAATATCAGTTAAAACTTAAGAAATCGAAATATCACAAATTCATTCAAAATATTAAGTGTCTAAATACCCAATTTCCAACTCGATACCGAAAATGCAATAGACACAACTATAACTCACGAAACTTGGCAAATACGTTGGCCTCGACATGTGGGATGTACTCGGGTACTCACGAAGTCAAAATCGTGTCCGTGTTGTGTCCACAAAACGCGTTTTGAAAAGTCGATTTTGCGTGTCAAAGAGTGCATACCTCGCTCGATTGAGGGCCATACACACGACGAGAAGCCTCATGCTCGTGCACACCTGCTAGGTAGGGTCTTGGGGTAGGGCTAGGACATGCTAACATGACACCATGTCGTGTCTACGCGACACAGCGACCCACGAAAAGCCGTGCGTCCTGCGCGCACGCGCGTGCGTGCATGCCCGTGGGCGTGTGTCGGGCCACGTGGCTCGCGATTCGAGCCACGTCGTGACTCGAGATCAGGTTCCTGGGTAGTCTAGGTATAGGGTACGAGATCGTGCTCCTAGAATGGGTCCTCGATGCGCCGTGTCCGTGTACGAAGGCTATGTCAGCGGTAAAATTCAGCCACGTACACTGTGTGGGCTGACCAGTGCACGTCAGATTTCTCTGCGCTTGCTCGACGAAAGGTCGTGAAATTTTTGGAGCATGTGGGCAGAGGTTGCCCCTACGTGCTCATGAAATTTCACGTGAGAAGGAGTCCTGTGCGCCGAGTTATGACGCACAGACAGCAGGGCGTGCACGGGACCGTGCACGGGATCTCGTACTCGCGTGTCCGTGTCCGTTCGGACAATAAAATCGTGTCGATTTCTGATCCATCTTCACGAAAGTTGTTACAAATCATATTAGCAAGGAATTTGTGAAAACAGAATAAAAAATTAACACTTTTCAGTTCTAAGTGGCATTTTGTCGAACACGTGCTACATAAGACCGATACGTGTCTGATACCACTATCAAACGAAAACAAAATCCTACCAAACTTCATACACAGATCGAGGCTGCCTATATGGATGCTAACACGAAGAAATTTCAAAAGAAATAAAGGTAGAACAAGGTTTACCTATTGAGAGTCAGAGTCTCAATAAAAAGAATTTCTGGAGCATTTTGTCGGCCGATTTCTTCCAAGAAAATCCCTCCAACTCCTTGATAGCAGTACTCCTCTTCCCAACGAGCGCAACGGAATTCGTTTTTAGTGAAACGGACTCTGAATAAGAAAATTAGGGTTTTGGAGAAAAGAGAAATTTGTTTTGCTCTTGATATAGTGGAGGCTAATAATTTCTTCACAAATAAAGGGGGGCTGCTTGTGGCCGGCCATGCTAGGGGGTGTTAGGGTTAGGGTTTGCATATGGGCCAAGCACTCCATGAGTTGCTAAAAGGCCTATGTCAAAAAGTGTTAAAAAGGCTTATGAAAAAATGTCTTAAAATCATTTAATTCGTTTCCAAAAATGGAATTTAATTCTAAATTAATTTCTAAAGGTCAAAATAATTCTAGTTACCATTTAGGCTCTTAATGAAGGATGACTAAGGTCAAACCACCTTATGCTACTCAAACACCAATCAAGCTACAAAGCATCACATTAATTAATAAATTAATAAGAGAATTCAAATAAATACATAATGCCTAAAATACCCCTAAATTAAAAAGTGTGTGTGACAAGATGTCCCCTAGCTGTAGATGTAGTTTTGTGTACGTGTTTGATGAAATGCCTCAAAGGAGTTTTTATTCATAATTTTGAAATCTATTTGAATGAATTTGTAGCCCTATACGTGGCTTTTGATTTAGTATTTGATTGAGCACACTTCGTGTCCTTTTTTGTGCCTAAATCTGGACACGAACACGTATACGAGGCCACGGTTCACTGCCCTGCTACCCGACCCTGTTTTTGGACACGACATGCCACATGGACTCGTGCCACTTGGCACAGAGGTGGGGGCCATCACTGACAGGCCACCCTATAAGTTTGGGACCATCTCGTATCGTGTCGAACACGGGATCTAGCCCGTACTGATTCTTCACTGTGTGTGCACACGTAAAATGGCCTCTCTGATATGCACCGACACACGCGACACGATACGGATTTGACACAGTACAGGGATACGAACACGTAGCCCTACCCCTGGCGAATACCTAGACATGAGCATGAGGTATCATGTGTCGTGAGTCGTGTACACGAGTCCATGTCCCGACCGCATGAGGCTGTCTGTGCACGAGTTCACTGTGTGTGTTCTGTGCTATTAGACACTTCGTGTCCACTTTTATTGGACACGAATCATACCCCCGTGACACATATAACATGCCTAATCATCTGTACACATTTAATGGTTGATTTATTTAGGTTTTTGAAATCAATTTGAGGTTGAATGTTTACATTCCCTGTTTTTACTGAAACTGAGTTTTCATCGTTTTAAATGGACTTAACTTCTAATTCATGGATAATTTGATAATGATTAACATGTATACATGTCTGAGATATAAGTTACATAGCTGGGTTCATAGTGACATGCATGTTTGGGTTGTAAATTGGATTTTCGAAGTATCGATACTCTACATTGCTAATAACTGATGCATAGGTTTCAACTAAACATAGGTTCATTCAAATCTTGTTCATTTCCTGAGATTCGAATGATATTTTGATATTGTTTAACATGTGGTTATGTTGGAGATCATGTTTACATATATGGGATCATTGGGATATTCGATTTAGGCTGATTTGACTTCGAATTTGTGTTTCGACTGATACATGGGATTTTCGAATTTGGGTTTTAATGATAATTGAGCTTGGCTCTATGTTATGATAACTGTGATAGGGTTTATAAACCTGAGATTAGATATTGAGTTAATTACTGAGATAATTCTCAGATTGGAATATTATTCCCAGTTTCATTTTATGTTAATCTCAGATTCTTGATTCCTTAAGTCCCAGTTTCATAAGTGTTCTCAGGTTCTTAAATTTCCAGATTGGGTATCCATTTGTGTTTCCAGTTTCATTTTGACTTGAGCTGGATTGGATGAATTAATGCATTAGTTATGTAATGTAGATAACTGAGGGTTGTCTCAGGATTCATATTTGAGTTGATTTCATTTCCTTCCCTTCATTCCTTTTTTTTCCTTTTATTTCCTTTATCTTCACATATCTCACCCACATGAACTTAATATCTCACACACACATGTACACTTGTGTATCATCATAATACCTACACTCTATTAACTGAGCTGTATGTCTGAATAAAACTGAGATTTACCTCACACTCTTCATTCACACCTTTTCTCTCTCAATGTCTATATATATATATGTGTGTGTGCATGATTACATATATGTATAACCTCTATATAAAAGTACATGTAGAGGATATGAATGATTGATAATAGGTATATGTATATATATCATGAGTGTAGGAAATATAATGAAGGAATGCAAGCCTATATGCAATGTCTATATGTACCATGCTCTTGTGTTATAGGCAATAGCCTATAGGTGATATGCATATAGCATTTATATATATACATCTTGTGTGGGTTATTTTGATATTGTGTTGTGATTGTTTTGGATTGCTAGTATAGGCTTGGTTAGGCCTAGTTAGACTTGTTAGACTAGTTTAGATCTGGTGTGTCTTAGTTGACCTAGTTTAACTAGTATAGTTGACTAGAGTTGACCAAAAGTTGACTTTAGTCTAGAATGACCTAGAAATCATATAGAATGTATTGTAATGTTCAATATTACCTTTTTGGACATGTTGTGACCTGTGTTGTTCTAAATAGGACTCAGATACTCCAATTCGGACTCTTATTCTCATCAGACAGTCGGGATATCCGACGAGTACATTCTCTGACCGTTTCATACTTGTTAGGAATTATATTTTTGTCATAGTTTATTCTATTTGATGCTGACATGACATTATTACGGATTAGTACTATATGGATCTTTACATGAGATATTATCCCCCTCGGGTGTATCGAATACATTGTGTCATGTGCTTTTCACGAACATCATGTATTTTGTGGTCCCTTATTATTCTTGTATACTCATGTGGTCTCATGTACTCTCATGATCTCATGAGCTTCATGTATAAACTTTCATATACAATAACATAACCTGTCTAGATCTTTGTGTATTGATTGGGGCATGGGGGAGTAGAAATAGCCATGTGAACAATTCCAAAGCAGTGTAATCATGTACAAACTCTTTAGTATAATCATGTGCAAATCAAGCCGTTCATATGTCTATCTTATACTCTAAATCACATAGTCACCTACAGTTTTCTATTATCATATATAGATAGCTTCGTTTATCAGTTTCTCTCTTTCTTTTTATGCTTATTTCTTACAGCGTTTCATGTATCTTAACCTATTACATGCTTTATATTTTCTGTCAAGATATGAACTGCGTGAGATGTATTGTGCTCGTTCCCATCCTGATTGGACTGTTAAAAATATTACAGGTGATGGGAAGGAGTTCTGCCATACATATTATGGCACAGGCTTGGATGACACCGGTGACATGGACCCCCAGGACGATCCTACAGTTGCTGAGGACTTGTCTATTGTCTAGATTAGATTTCTAGACTAGTTTCCCTGTTTAGTTGTCTTATTTCATGTACTTTCAGTTATTGGATATTTGGGATGTTTGCACATTCAGATATTACTCTCATTGTGACTCTTGTGGAGATTGCCCTTTTATTTTATCTATCTATTTACTCTCTTTATTCCACCTTAGATGTTGTGATTGAGTTGTACCATTATTTTGTCCTCCTATGGGAGCATATATCATTATACAGGTATGGTTATATTATTAGATGTTGTGACCTAGGACATCGTTCTACAGCCGACACTGCGGCGTAGGCTGGACGTACCCACTTTCTCGTGCCCTTACACTGGGTGCGGATCGTGACAACTCCATAAGGCATTTTTAATAATTTATCGAAAAGGAATGAGAAGAATTACTCAAGAGGTCAACAAGGCAGAGTTTAGTCATGTTAGGGTTATATACTAAAAGTATCACTTTTTTAGTAACCTTATTTCCTTAAATTTTGAATAAGAATCATATGGGCAAATGTTTGCATATTGAATTTGTTGCAAGTGTTAATGCAAATGTCTGATATTCTATATTGTAGATAATATGGTGTGTGGTGTCACACAGAAGATCATATTATCAGTTCCCTATGGAGTATATAAATAGTTCACAACCTAGATGAACTTGGACAATCTATTGGAAAGGTTGTAGTGTAATCTGGTATTAGTCTATCTTGACTATAGGTTTACACTAGTACACTTTGTGTGTATTGAACAGGACCACTTGAGGTTGTTCTTTTTGTACTGACTACATAAGAGAACAAACACCTATGTTATTATGGATGCTTGTGCTCTTAACCCGGATATAATAACGGACATGTATATGCAGTGTGCATTATTTTGACTCATAAAAGAGTGAGATTCATTATGGATCGACAACCTCTATGATTTGGGTAATAATATTGTATGTATGATGGATTGTTGATTATAAATGGAATCCATGTCCCGATACATCGGGTTGATGATGTCCCCTTAAGGAGCTTATAAGGATTGTCATGTAAACCCTGCAGGTGGATTATATCCGACATGACAAATAAAGTTGAGCGGTACTACTTAAGGATAAAAGATGTCGAATCAATATAGGTGTTAGTAACTTAATTTGATCGACGGACATACGATATCTTAACATGGAGAGCCAAACAAGCATATAATAAAAGGAGCCCACAAACATAATTTGGGATTAGGGAGGTAGTACAACAATAGCTCATTAGTAGACCGAGCTATTGTTAATGGGCCTGGATTGTGTGTTCGGGCTGAACACGGGATATCCAGATTCGTTAGGAGGCCTAACCCTAATTTTTTCTCGTGGTCCCTGCCGTAGCCTATATATATCCTCTATTCTCTGGCCGCCATATTACAGATCAGAAATCTGAAACTTTCTCTAAATTCGTAATTCACGTAAGGAGAGAAAGAGAGGGCTGCCAAGGAGAAGAAAAGGTTGGGAGATCGTCGCCCACACGACGTCCAACTCGAGGAAGGAATACGTGCAGAAGATCTTGGGATCGTCCGCTCGAGATTGCCAGGAATTACTTGTCTCCTTTCCGCCGCAGGTATAATTCGTGAACCCTAGTTTCCGCCTATGAAGGGTTAGAACACGTATTAGATCTGTTTAACTTTCTATCGATCAATACGCACACCAAAGGAAGGGTCATGGGAATCCCCAGTTCCATTAAGTCAAATCTTAGGTAGGACAGCACAAAAGTAATCATGTCAAGAAAGAAGATAACTTGAAGCAATCATCTTGCAGAGTCCTAGAGAACCTATAATCCTTGTTGTGGATGTAACATTAAATCTTATTTCTCAATTGGTCGTAGGCTCGTAGTAGTACACCTATCCTAAGTACCACTAAGGTTTCGTACACTTTACGAAGTCGAAACCTGCATGGGCCACCACAAAAATATGTCACGCTCCAGTTCCAAAATACAAAGGACTATGAATGTATACATGCTAGCTAGATATTTAACCAGACTCTAGTCTGACTCAAATACGTATAAGCTGTGTTAAATCAGAGGAGTGTCAAAGTATTCATAATATCATCAACAATGCTAACTATACTACAAGTTATGAAAAAGAAATAACTAAGGAAGAACAGAATAGATGGCATCAACTGACGATCCCCGAAGATCTCAAAGACGTAGCTCCTACTATGCCTATGTCATGTCTCATCAAAAACATGGAGAGATCACCAGGTCCTCTGTGGACTAGCAAGATACATAAAAACATACCTATCTAACAGTTTATCATGCATAAAGAATAAGCAGGAAAGAAACAGAAAATGACAAGTAATAAGGAAACATGCATATAAGAACAACTACGCATAAAAGAACTGCTGGGAAGAAAACAGGTGAATATGTGGTAATAAATCAAGCAAACAATCAAACCCTCGCCCCTAGTGTGTGTCACGCCCCGATCCCAGAGGATCAAAATCTAGCCACTGGACGTGATGCCGTACAAGTCTAGATTATACTTGTACAAGACAAAACCATTACAGTTTCTGGTATTTCTCAGAAAACAACGACATCGCGACAAAACCAAGCAGGTAAATTGAAGTCACACAAGATATTGAAGAAACGTATCACTTTATTGATAGTTGCAATGGATTACAAGACTTGTAACGGAATACAAAGTTTACAACTGATTACAAGAATTTGATTAGCCAACTGAATATATACACTTGCCCTTTAGGCTACAACTGAATATACCAACTTTTTTACAATGAACTTGCCAATTTGGCTACAATCTCACTGGTACAATTGAGTTATACTGTTCCATACATTATGTCCCGTATAGCAGAAAACATCGTCTTAAAAGAAGAGCTTCTGCACATCCATACGAATAATCGATGCCAAGTACTGATCAAACGATTTTCTCTCATAAGCAAGCACCTGTAGTATTGCCCACAATGTGGGTTAGTACATCATCAATGTACTGGCGAACGGTGCTGGCCCAACTCACCTAAGAAGACAACACTAAGTAATCAAGTTATAGAACATTATTAACAATGGTCTTTCTCGTTGTCTTAGGGTCAATTTCATATTTATAGCCGATAAGAAGTAATGCATGCAAATCTCATAGCCAACATAATTTAAAGCATGCAGTTATCACCCTTTGGTGATTCTTAACCACGGTCGTGTAGTCATTCTGTACATTTATAATACTTACTCAGCCTGCACAAGACATTGTTAGAAACGATATCATGATTCAATATAATTATCACCATTCATGTGATTCTTACCAACAGCCGACATCCTTCCCTGTATTTGAGTAATAACTTACTCTACCTGTATAAGAATCATTAGCGCTGGACTTATATATATGAAGGTCACTGGTGATACTCCATCTTGGACCATCTTACAGGCGAACGACTAACTCCGAATAGGATACGAATCCATAAGAGATTTCTGAAACACCGTGCTACTACTTCAGCACCATAGGATTTTGGGGTCCTATCAGTGGGTGGTAGCAATCCCCCACTGCAAGTCCCGAAATCCCGATGTCAGTACGTCGACACCATCCTTGTTCCCCCTAGGATAAACTGGGTCCGTGGCCGTAGATTACCGTTCTGGGAACTACCTTGTATACAAGTTGTCCACGACCATGCAAGTATATACGACTTATCTAAGAAGAAAATATATAATGCATGATAAGGAAAACTAAGTAATTCAGCCACCACTCTCATTCGTATTGCCATCTTGCCATCTTTCCAGGGTCTAGGCATAATCAACATTCTACATCGGTGCCGGGATAATAGAATGTTGTACCCAATCCCTTTGACACATCTTTGATACCATATAAATTTCCAACCAACTCAATGTACTCACCGCCCAATCCGTTGGGACTTAGCATCTATTTTAGCATACATTCATTCGGACGTAATTCAAGCATACTCACTGCCCAGTTCTTGGATCTTAACATCTGTGTTACCATCTATTCTTCATGCTAAGGCTCGATATACTCACCGTCCAAGTATTTGGGACTTTGCTTCACCTCTCATGTATTTTATCGCAACATCGTACAAGCATACAATTCATCTAGCAATAACAGTTTACGTTCAGGTGATTATTTATATTTTATTATCTTTCTGAATTCCTTGTAAGGTGTTATTATACAACTCAGAAAGAAACATAGCATACTATCCTTTATTTTAAGCGTAAAGCTAAAGGATTTTCGAAGGGTTCAACACTACTCACATTTATAAGACGATTCATGCCACGATCAGCCTTCCAAGCGATTGTTCGTATATTTTCAAGTCCAACAAGGCTTCATCGAACCAACCATCCATCATAAGGCACCTTGCGGGTCGGGGCACTACAATATATACCACTCAAAAAAAGTTTTATCTTCGAAACTTAAACCAAAACTCATCCTCATAACTTCAATCGACTTTTATAAAACTTCTCAACGATCAACTTGCACTATTTAATATTTCTCTGCAATCTCTCAATTGATTTCAAGTAATGTACCATCTCGTTACAACATCCCAATTGATTCAAAATAGTTTACCATCTTTGATCTTTCCTCTGACACTTGTGCAAATCCTTAGCATATGATAATCCTCCCTGTGGCTTCATTTGAATTCAACATACTACTTAGTTGGAATCATATAAATATTTTAGACATCCCAGAAATACATGCATTTCAGCCAAGTTCAGTGATAGAGAAAACGAACGAGTTACGGTGTAACTACTTTTTCGAATATCAGTAATTCTTTTCGAGAATTTTGTATAATCCCACTTGTTTATTAAATATCCCAACCAACTAATAATACTAAATTTACCAATTCCAACTCGAGAAATTTTCCACAATCGATCCAAAATTTTCCAAATTATTCAGACTTAGATGTATCAAGTATTCTTTCCAAGTTTATTGTCATTCATGCCACCAAAGTTGATAAATCCTATTGCCTATTTTACCATCATTTCACTCTAGTAACATTTCTCGTTGTACTCAAACATTTTCTCGTATTGATCAAGCCAACATATTATCCTCTCGCATAAGCAACTCTCATATTCCAACAATATTAATTCTGAGGGTCATTCTTATTCACATTCGCTCTCGCCGATCTCGGCTACATGCACTATCCAATTTCGTCGTTACACTTATTCTCAATTCTGATCCGATCAATAAAATTATTCCAACCGTCTCAAGGCACTACCATTAATTTATGCAGCTCAATATTATTCCAACCAGTTCTAACAATTTTCGGCATTCCAACAAAGGCGACCAAGTTTTCGAAACCAACATAATCCGTTATCCCATCCAACATTATAACACCGAATTTCCCATCCTCCATTCTATTCTGAAGTTTACCTTCTGATACATCTTACTCATTCTGACTATACTCAAGCAACATCAATAGAGACATCATAAAGTTTTCCAACAGTCAACTTAGCATTCAGGCAAGTCTCTACGGTCAGCTAATCTAAGCTAAACCAGACATTCAGCTAACTTATATGAGATGGATAGCTATCAGGGACATACTTATCTCTTACCTTAGAGGCAACCAATTCTTATCATAGGGACAACTCTATGTTATCTCAGGGATAATCTATGATCTGACCAACTTAGGGACATGGGACACCATCCCAATCTTATGAACTTATTTCCAATACGAATAACTGAAATGACATAGCCAACCAATCTGAAACTTAGGCAACCAACCGACATTCTAGACAACCAACCGACACTCTAGGCAACCAACCGACATTCTAGAGTCAAGTCTTTCTACCCGTACTCATACTCTGGCCATACCCAACGAAGTCTTATTGTAGACTTACCCGCAACCGACAAAATCTATCCGACAATTCTATCCAACAATTCATATTGGTCACTCCCAAAGCTATCATATAAAACTCCTCAATCGAATATCCAAACTTTCAATTTCTACTTGCATAGACATAGCATATGTTCGATCCAACTTGCATCCTCATATCGTAATCAAATTATCTATTCAATCGGGTCAACTATTCTGAGTCATAATCCAACATTGTTACCTCAATAGTCTACTATTTAGCATCTTTTCTACGATCTTTTCTTGATATATTCATTTCTCACATTTTTAGATCATCGATATGTTCTGTACTTTTTTAACCAACCAAATAAGGCAACTACATAATCGTATTTCTTCCGAAAGCATCCTTTATTAATTTTTGCTAGCTCCAACACGGTCATCTCTCAGTAATTCACGTGAATCATCAATATTCGTTTTGCACCATCTCCTTCTGATTCCATAAGAAGATTTACTATTTATGCACCCAATCCAATCTTTATGGTACCAATCATCTAGCATTCGTATTTTGATCATCTAGTGGATATGACATAACTCATTAGCTAAGTCATAATCCAACAACTTTGTATTCCACCCAAACTTGTTATTCATGCGACAACATCCTTCACTAACAAGGTCTATTACGTATCGTTGCATCTCGATTCTTAATTGTATACCGACCATCAAAATCCCATAAGGAACATCTACTCATTCTCTATGCCTCAAAAATCAAGGGTCATAACTTGTTAATTCGGGACACATCAAATTTTCTCAAGCACAGCTGCACAACGTGCTAAGATCAACTATTCCTCAAGCCCATTCTCTACTTTTCTGTCGTTGATGCAACTTTCTGCATCTTATAAATTATTCGCAACATTTCGATAAGCGCCTAACATCATCATCAATTTGTCTATGTCTAACATGCAATTTCTTTTACTTAATTCCAACGCCGTTCAATACTGGGCCTACAATTCTTCTTACCCAACTGATTCAAGTCCTCGCCTGAATTTATAATTTGTACCATTTCCAACCATGGTATTTATTTCATATTCTCAATCTCTTATTACCCCAACATAATGCTAACTGTCAGAGTCCAGCGATGGTTCATCTGAACACATCAAAATCTCACAGTGACTTATCCGAACTTAATCATCAAGGGACATGACTAGCCGTCATGTATCAATCGTAATCTCAGCTACGATTCGATACTACCCAATACCTAATAGGTAAAGCAAGCACTCAATTATGAACTCGTAAGGGTCATCTTATCGCTAAGAGGGTAAAGCCATATACCACTCAGAGCTCAAGCCATACTTGACATAATATTCCCTTCGCATCAAACCAACGTCCAATATGGACTATCCATCCTGTATTGATTATGCTGACCACAAATACCAACTCAAGATTCGGTCGATTCTCATTCACTGAAATCTATGCATATTCTATTTCCAACATACCATTGTAGGAACCCTAGAGGGGGGGTGAATAGGGTCAAGCTAACTAATCAAGCACTTAGCACAAGCTAATTGGCAATTTAAAAATATAAGTGCAAGAGAAGAAGCAAACACAATACCGACACCCGATATATCCTAGTATCCTCCTAAGAGGCAGTCCAGTCCCGGAACTCTCTCCGGCTTTAATCCACTATTTGAGCAAATAGTTACACACGAGTTTGGATCCGAAGAACTCGCCAACTTCTTACACAAGAGCTTTAATCCGAAGGGCTCTCCGACTTCAACCGAGAGTTTGGATACGAAGACTCCCCAACTTCAACCAAGAGTTTGGATACGAAGACTCTCCAACTTCAACCTTTCACAATAGGTTTTGATCTCCTTATATAATAGGATGAAGATCTCACTTTTCAACTTAATAACTCTAACACAATTTGTGGATGGCAAATGAAAGCTTTGTAGAGTTGTATGTGGATAAGCTTTGGTGGTTTAGGAATTTTTAGGCTCAAAGCATCAACCTTGAATGAAGGGGTTCAAGGCTATTTATAACCAAAGCATTGAAAAGAGCTCTAGACAACTTTTCAGTCCACGAATCGGCATACCGTCGGTATGATCCAGCATACCGTCGGTATACCGGTCTGGGATTGCAACGGCTCGAAATATAGCCGTTGGGATCATTTAATGCTGAAAATCCGACCGTTGGAATTTCAACGTTACTGAATCGGTATACCGTCGGTATGATCCGGTATACCATTGGTATGCCGATTTTGTGGACAGAAACTTTCTGTGAACATAATCGGTATACCGCCGGTATGCACCGGTATACTGTCGATATGCCGGTTTTCAGCCAAAAATGATCCTGGGCTAGTTTCTGCCATAGCTTTCGATTTTGCCATCCATTTCTTGTGTTTACAATAATTCCTAAGACTCATTACAGACTCCAGATAAACTTAGGCAGGTGCAGGCTTCTTCAGAGTCTTGGAATAATAATGGCATGGCTTGGCTTCTTCCTTTGATAGGTGCTGGCTTTTTCCCTTGGCGGCAGCAGTCCAAAGATATCCAGTTTGTAAAAACTGAATACCTTTCGGGGGCTTCGCCCCCGAACCCCCGACGAGGGGTGCTGCCCCCTCGACCTCCGTCCGCTGACCGGGCAGCGGAACCCCCGGTGCGTGGCTCCAGAGATGTCGTCGGGTGGTTCAGAGAAATCTTGTGGGATCCGTCGTCTTTGGCCCACCATGATTTCTTCATTGCATTGCATATGTCCATATTGATCTTGCTTATTGCTTTTCTGCATATACATGTTAGACGAACAAAGCAATATACATAGTAGCAAGTATGATAAGTTTAATGCACATTTGGACAATGCTGAGTTTAAGTATAAGTGCTAAGGTGATAGCATAAATGTTAGTGATATCATAATGATTAAACTTAATCGAATGACCACAATCAAAACATAGTTTTGATTTTGGCAACCCGATTAAATTTAAGATAGATAAGCTCATATCACTAATATGTAAACCAATAGGCACATATCACCAAAGGTATAAGTATAAGTAGAAATGCTATAGCGATAGTATGAAGATTAGTGATAATGAAATGCTAAACTTAACATATTAACCATATTCAAAAACATGATACAATCATTGGGCTAACAACCATGCCATAACTCACGGTCGATTACCGCATAACAATCGACTTTAATGAATCCCACACATAAGACATCCAGCATACATCACAAACTTATTAATACATTACATTATTGTTATTCGTTTTGGTATCTTTTAGAAATTCAACAAAGCACACATATCACAGCCCACATATTTATACTTATTGTATGGAACACCAAGTGAGTGGCTAGAAGGATCAACGGACTTTTAGTCAAAGGAACAACTTAGAATAGTTTGGAAGCAACACGGAATAATCGCGGAAGCACTATGAGTCATCATAGAGGCAACTTTGATTTCATCGCAGAAGTAACTTTAAGTATTCGCGGAAGCAACTTTGAATAATCACGGAAGCAGTCTTTGAATCATCGCGGAAGCAACTTAGAATCATCTTAGTAGCAACATTGATTTAAAACAAATCGAATAAGAATCCAAGGACGTAAAACCGTGTTCTGATACCATTCTGTCATGGCCCAATTCCGGAGGATCAAAATCTAGCCATTGGACGTGATGTCATACAAGTCTAAATTAAAATTGTACAAGGCAAAACCATTACAGTTCCTGGTATTTCTCAGAAAACAACAACAACGCAGCAAAACCAAGCAGATAAATTGAAGTCACACAAGATATTGAAAAAATGTATCTCTTTTTTGATAATTGCAATGGATTATAAGACTTGCAGGGGAATACAGAGTTTACAACTGATTACAAGACTTTGATTAGCCAACTGAATATATACACTTGCCCTTTAGGCTACAACTGAATCTATCGACTTCTTTACAATGAACTTGGCAATTTGGCTACAATCTCACTGGTATAATTGAGTTATACTGTTCCATATATTATGTCCTGTATAGCAGAAGACATCGTCTTAAAAGAAGAGCTTCTGCACACCCATCCGAATCATCGATGCCAAGTACTGATCAAACGATTTTTTCCCATAAGCGAGCACCTACAATATTGCCCACAACGTGGGTCAGTACATCATCAATGTACTAGTGAGCGGTGCTAGCCCAATTCACCTAAGAAGACAATACTAAGTAATCATGTTATAGAACATTATTAACAGTGGTCTTTCTCGTTGTCTTAGGGTCAATTTCATATTTATAGATGACAAGAAGTAAAGCTTGCAATTCTCATAGCCAACATAATTTAAAGCATGCAGTTATCACCCTTTGGTGATTCTTACCCACATTCGTATAGCCATCATGTATATTTATAATACTTACTCAGCCTGCACAAGTCATTGTTAGAAACAATATCATGATTCAATATAATTATCACAGTTCAGGTGATTTTTACCAACAACCAACATCCTTCCCCTTATTTGAGTAATAACTTACTCTGCCTGCATAAGACATCATTAGTAGTCGACCTATCTATATTAAGGTCACTGGTGACATGCCATCTTGGACCATCTTACAGGCAAACTGCTAACTCTGAATGGGGTACGAATCCATGGAAGGTTTTCGAAACACCGTGCTACTACTTCAACACCATAGGATTTCGACGTCCTTTTAGTGGGCGATAGCAAGCCCCCACTGTAAGTTCCAAAATCCCGTGTCAGTATGTCGACACCATCCTTGTTTTCCCAGGATAAAACGGGTCCGTGGCTGCGGATTACCATTTTGAGAACTACCTTGGATACAAGTTGTCCATGACCATGCAAGTATATGCGACTTATCTAAGAAGAAAACATATAACGCATGATAAGGAAAACTAAGTAATTCAGCCACCATTTTCATTCGTATTGCCTTCTTGCCATTTTTCCAGGGTCTTGACATAAATAATATTCTACATCGACGACGGGATAATAGAATGTTGTTAGCCAATCCCTTTGCCACATCTTTGATACCATACATTTTTCCAACCAACTCAATGTACACACAACCCAATCCATTGGGACTTTCGTATCTATTTTAGCATACATTCATTTGGACACAATTCAAGCATACTCACTGCCCAGTTCTTGGGTCTTAACATCTTTGTTACCATCTATTCATCGAGCTAAGGCTCGATATACTCACCGCCCAAATATTTGGGACTTTGCTTCACCTGTCATGTATTTTATCACAACATCGTACAAGCATACAATTCATCTAGCAATAACAGTTTACGTTCAGGTAATTATTTATCTTTCATGATCTTTCTGAATTCCATATAAGGTGTTATTGAGTAACTCAGTAAGAAACACAGCATACTATCCTTTATTTTAAGCATAAAGCTAAAGGATCTTCGAAGGGTTCAATACTAATCACATTTATAAGACGATTCCTGCCACGATCGCATAGCCTTCCAAGCGATCCTTCGCATATTTCCAAGTCCAACAAGGCTTCATCGAACCAACCATCCATCATAAGGCATCTTGCGGGTCGGGGCACTATAACATGGACTTGTAGGTTTGAACAAATAACTAACCCTCGCCCCTAGTGTGGACTCGCAGGTTAGTTAAAATAGTCAACCCTCGCCCCTAGTATGGACTCACAGGTTTACTCAAATAATCAACCCTCTCCCCTAGTGTGAACTTGCAGGTCGAGAATAAACAAAATAGGAATAACAGTTCAGTCATGACACACTCGCCCTACGATACGACTCAATCAAAGTACATGTGAGAACAGATCTAATATGAACTATAATGCCAACCGTGAACAAGGATTAATGCGACAACTAAATTAGTATACATAATATGAAAGAACACATGTCAACAATCAACAAAAGAACTAGATCAAGATATGTAGCAGAGGAAAAGGAATAAGCATGTAATTAAACTGTAGAGAAGGACAATCTATACTTGCTTGGAGTTTTGTCCAACGTGCTGAGACTACAGGTAACAAGGTTGTATCCAAGCCTATCCATATGCTACTCTTGCTATGGTCCATATAAGATATCTACCAATCCAACGAACAACCAACCAAGTGTCACTAAACAGTATATATATACATCCATATATGGAAGCAGAGTTCTATTTGGTTTAAGAAAATAATTTCCTTATATATATAATAACTAAAATTTCTTTTTAGGTATATTTAGGAAAATACTCCTAATTTCATTTATATCATGATTTTATATTTATACAAACTTATTATGATTAATGAAGAATAGTAGCAGTACTTAACTGTTTATCACCTTTGAACTATTGCTATTTTATTAAAAGAAATTAATTTCATATATATACTACTAGCCTGGTTGAGATTACCAATATTTAATTATAGTATAGTGGAATTAATGGATCAATGTTCTTAACACCTACATATACATAACCTTTATTTATAAAAAATCCGCAACATATATATTTGTAACATATTTACACAATTAAATATATACATTTTATAACTGCTTATAATATAATATGATTATTAGTTCAAAAAATAGCTTATAACATATATAAAGCTGTCAAATGTACTGCTTGTATAAATACACATGTGCTACTAATAAACTTATGCTTAAATATATCTGAAAGAAAGGGGGTTAAATAGCAAACTTACCCAACAATGCTAACATCTCTGTTGATTCAACACAGAGCAGAGAAAAGACTCCTTTCTAATTTAAAGAAAAGGAGGGTGTCTTCTTCAAAACCTTATTCCACAAGATGGCTCAGGGCCCGGCGGGACGAGCTTCTGCAAGCTGAGATGGCCTTGCCTCACGGTGAAGTCCAAGTTGGAGCTTGCTATTGGTGAGGAAAGGTTCGGCGATGGTATGTCCAAGTCTACCTCGGCTGCTAATCCATAGCAGCGTACGTGTACTCGTCAAGGACTGATATGAGTGTTCAGCTAATAGCCCGTACGGCTACTTACTGGTGAAGGCAGCAGGTACAGGTTCGGCCGAGTCATCCAGAGTTTGGCGGGGAGTGTCGGCTACGCGCGTCCTCAAGGCATGTTGAAGAGATCTCATGAGACTGTCTACGAGTTTGAAGGGGTACCCTCGATATAGTCTACGAGAGGCTCCCCGTTGAAGCAACAAGGAGGTTGCAAAGATGAGTTGTGTTGTGGACTAGCAGCACAGCAGGACCGGTCAGGAATGTCAGTCTCGACCCAAGCGCTCAAGTTCGACGTCAGAAGCGACCTACGTTGAATGCGCATGGAGGCACTAGAGGACGACACAGGATGGCTGCGAGGGATGATGTGGCTCGACGGAAGGTCAGGTTGGTAGAGACTATTGAGCTGGTGAGATCAGAGCATGCGGCTGCTACCGCCTCTCAACGACGCTGCTGTCAGTGTAGTGGTCGTACACGCATGCCAGCATAAAGCGCTGCAAACGGGCGCATGGGGGCTGTTGTGTGCGTCTGCCTATTGGTCGGTAGACGGCACAACAGACGGGTGAACTGTTGGAGACAGGCCGACACAGGGGTACGGGTGAGCGATGATGGTGAGCTCGCCAGGCCAAGTTGGAGATAGGCCGACACAGGGGTAGGGGTGAGCAATGATGGTGAGCTCGCCAGGTTGGATGTGCAAGGGTATTGCATGTGGTACAGGAGAAGCAGAAGGAGATGGAATGAAAGAGTCGGATGAAGGAGGGTTTTTTTCCTACAAGTTTTTTTTTGAAATAGGAATGCATTAGGCTATTAAAGAAGAAACAAAACTCATGTCATGGAGTACATGAGTTGCAATACAAGATGGTGTCTCCTCATATAGAGAGGTGGAGTTAGAGGTATTGTGGAGAAGGGCAGAAGCTGCTAATGAATGCGCACATTGATTGGCACTTTTATAAGTAAAAGAGAAAGTTAAGTTAGCAGAATGTTTCTGAATCTTCCTAGCATCTTCGATAATATGACGAGCTCACCAGAGAGGGATATTAGTAGTGCAGTTGATAGAATCAATAAGCGGCTTGCAATCTCCCTCAATATAGTGACATCAAAAAGTTGCTCATTCTTGCAAATATCAAGTGCTAGACGGATGCCCAAGGCTTCAGCTTCAATTGGAGTGCTTCTATCTTCAGTCCTCGAAAGAGCAAATTTGAACCGACCATGAGAATCGTGAGGACAGCCCCAGCTGACATTTTCCCATCCAAATATGCTGTTAGGAAGAGGTGGAATCCAGTTAGCTAACTGTTGGTTCCTAAATGTAGATGCAACAATATTGGGCTTGCCATAGGCTTCATTTTTCTCCTTCAAGCTTAAAGCTTCTTCGAAGATCCTTCTTCCATTGATAGGATGCTGATTGAAGATTGCTTTGTTCCTGGTCGTCCATATAGTCCACATTTGATAGAGTACAAAGGAAATATTATTTGGATCTCCTTCCTTTAGAAGTGCAGTTGAAATGGATGCAACTATAGTGTTTTCATGTATCAGAGGTGCTATCACTGAATTATGATGCCAAGAAGTACCTGTGATTGGGAAATAGAGCAAAAGATGGTTAGTAGTTTCATAACATACCTTGCAAAGAGGGCAAGTGGCGTCTATGCGACTAATGCGTTGATGGATATTGGCATTTGTGGGCAAGGAATTAATGATGGCTCTCCAACCAAAAAGCACCACCTTTGGACTAATATGAGTAAGGGACCAGAGCCTCTTCTATTCAGTAAAATCATCCCCATTAGAGTTATTAGGAACATGAAAGAGTTTGTCATGGATAACTCTATAAGTAGACTTTGAAGCTAACTCTCCATTAGCTGTGTGAATCCATATTATTTTTTCCCTTGTGCAGTTCACAGACAATGATATTTTCAAGATTGTAGCAGCTTCAAGAGGTGGAAACAAAGTGAGTATAAGATTTGTCTTCCATGTTGGCGAATCCTTATTAATCAGATCACTAACTTTGTTAGCCCAATGATTACTGAAATCATGGCCTTGCACTTTGAAGTTAGGTAAAGTTGGCACCCAGGGATCCCTCCAAATATTAACCTCTGATCCATCTCCTATCGACCACATAACATTGTTCATAAGAAACTCTCTACTGCACAGGATACTGGACCAGATACAAGATGAAGATTTGGTAGGAACAGCTGAACAAACAAAATTTGATTGTAGATATTTTTTACTGAGGAGTGTAGCCCAGACTCAATTAGAATGAGTGAGGAATCTCCATGTTAGCTTGAGAACTAAGGATAGGTAAGCAATGTGGGGGTCCCTTATCCCATGCCCTCCTTGGTATTTAGGTTGAGTGAATCTGTTCCAACCAGTGTAATGAATCTTCTTCTTATCAATAGAATCCCACCAGAAATTACATTATAGTTTGTTAAGACTATTGGTAACCTTTTTGGGAATGTTATATGCAAAAAAATAATTGGTAAGAATTGAGGAAACAGTAGATTTGATAAGGGTGGTTCTTCTAGCATGAGTGAGGCATTTCCTCTTCCAGCCATAATGTTTGGATAAACTAACATTCATTAAATCAGAGAACGTGCTCACTCTGTTCTTAGATCGAAGGAGTCGGTGCCCAAGGTATTTATCAGTAGGCTGCATCAGTTGAACCCCTAGCAGATGAACATACAACTCTCTCATAATAGGATTAGTCTTCTTCGAGCAGAAGATTGAGGATTTGAAAAAAATTAATATGTTGCCCTGACCAACTCTTAAATGTTTTAAGGATTATCTTCACCTGGCTAATGTTATGGAGGGAACACTTTCCAAAAATAAATAGGTCATCAGCAAAAGCAAGGTGGGAGTAAGTTTGATGAGAGGTTCGAATGGTAACACCCTCATATAATGAATTTCTGGCCATTATGTTGATCAAAGTGGAGAGAATTTCCATACATAAAATGAATATGTATGGTGAGAGAGGGCAACCCTGTTTAATACCACGACCTGGGTTGAAAGATTTGGAAGGTTCACCATTAATTAGAATATCCATAGAGGGTGTGGTGACATATTGCGTTATGAGATGATGAGATTTGCCATTGATACCGAACCCATGTAAAGCTTGACTAAGAATACCCCATCCCAATCTATCATATGCCTTAGACATATCAACTTTGAAGGCAAACGAACTGTCTGTTGATGGAAGTTTTGATATAGAGTGGATGAGCTCTTATGTAATAACTACATTATCTCCAATATATCTTCCTGGCATAAATGCGTTTTGATGAGGACTAATCAACATATGCATTAGAGGCCGAAGTCTATTAGAGAGTAGTTTGGAAATGATCTTGTAAAGCACATTGCATAAAGCTATAGGCCTATAATCAATTGGTCTTGTAGGGGTTTTCACTTTTGGAATAAGAGCAATCAAAGTGTGTTTGAGATTCGATGGCGTGAGCCCAGTAATGATTTTTTTTTGAATAAGAGTTGATACATCAACACCAACTTGATCCCAGCATCTTTGGTAGAAGAATGCTGGGTAACCATCTGGACCTGGAGACTTGTATGGACCCATACTCATGACTATTGTTTTAATTTCATCTTCTTGAAGGATGGAGCCAAGAGAATCATTTTCTGTAATAGATATTACAGGGAGTTTTGACAGGATGTGTGCAGGTACAGGTTAATTTTCTACCTTATTAAATATTGAGCTGAAATGAGCCACAAAGGTATCTGAGATTTCATTCTGATCTGATACTTGATCACCAACATTATTGATAATGCTATGGATTGTATTTCTTTGCTTTCTTGTTATAGCTGACACGTGAAAAATTCAAGTATTTCTATCTCCATCTTTTAGCCAGAAAATATTGGATCCTTGCTTCCAATATACCTCTTTTTGGAGATGTAATTTGTTGATGTGGATTTGAGTTTTTCGCTCTTCAATATATCTCACTTCTGTTGGAAGTTGTGACTGAATCTGCAAAAGTCTTCCTTCCAGTTGCTTTATGTCTTTGTCCAAATTGTCAGCTCTAGCTTTCCCCCATTTGTGCATACGAGGCAACATCATTTTTATTTTTAATTGTACATCAGTTGAAGAAATACTTTCCCAATTATCAGAGAATAATTGCGTGAAATCAGAAGCCACTGTCCATGAAGCCTCAAAGCGTGGCAAATGACTTCTTTTCCTTTGAACAATGTTTAGTATGAGATGAATTGGGTTATGATCGCAGTTGAGGCATAGAAGAAGGAGAAGCACAGCTTTAGGGTGACATGATCGCCATTGGATATCCACCATAACTCTGTCTAGTCATTCTGCTACATAATGGTAAAGCCTTCTTCTATTACTCCAAGTAAAAGCTGGGCCATAAAACCTAATATCCATTACTACAACTGCATTGTACCAGTTAATAAAATGTTTGTAGTGATTATAGTTTAATCTATTACCTCCAATCATCTCCTCAGCAGACAGAATACCATTACTGTCATGCCCTGACCCAGAAAATTGCTCGTCCTCGTATCGATTTATCCGAATCATCATCCTCGCTGGGGCATCATGCCGTATAAGTCTGGAGTTGCACTCGTACAAGGCAAGATGACAAGTTCTCAAATGGTTATCTTTGATTCGATATTAACGACGAAAGAAAAACAGAGTATATGAAACAATTTTTTTTATTGATATTCGAAATGAGATTACAAAGGCTTTCAATAGCCCAACTGAATTTGCCAGGTTGTCTACAACACTCAAGTTCTCTCTTGCCTACAAAGGATTTTACCGTTCCATACATCATGCCTTCTATATCTCGGCCGCATCAATCATGTTGAAAGTCCTAGCGTCAATACGATTGCACGCTTCAAACGCTACGGCATTTTATGCCTCTGCGCGATCAGGCTAAGCTTCGTCGCGAGCAATCCATTCCCTACACCACGTATGAAAGCTGGTGGGGGATCAGTACATTTGTCCTCATATGTACTGGCAAAAAGACCAACTTTCTCAACCGACATTTTAGTATTTATGTTAAATCATGCAACTTAGCTTACGATCTTGATATATTCTCCTTAGGGTAGATTTTATGGCATATTCGAAAGCGGTAAAGCATGTTATTATGTCAAGCATGTTATTCAAATTGAATAGGCAAGCAGGCAATCTTGGGTTTGTTTCATGGCGCGACTTTTTACCAACGTCGTCGCACTCGTCCTTGCACCGATGCAAGGTGAATACGCCCCATTCCCTTCCTGTCATGTTGTAAGTGCTCTCTACGCAGGATCTATGTGTGCATGTCACATACGTGCCTGCACTTTTAACCCATCGTTCCTTAACTATATGAAGGTTGTTGGCGTATCCGCACCAGAATGGACTAAAAGTTTGTCTTTTCTTTTCTATCTCTCTTGCTTTTCTTTCTCAAATTGGGTCGCCCGGCGCTTCACGGGTTGGGTTGCTATCCCAAACAACCGAAGACATACCATGTGCAAACCATCATATATTGCTTTTCACATCTATAACCGGTGGCTAGTCGTTTTACAAATGTGCGCCCATCAAAGATTATATTACTCCTAGGCCGAACGGGACCGGCGTCCCGGCGAACCCGTTCGGAGGGAACGTCCCGTGCATGGAAGATTATCACAATTATCTTAAGTTCATTCGACCATGCAATGCACTATTATTTAAACAACCAAATATAGTCTTGAGTCCGAGACTCAGAGTTTATTATCTCATATTTCTTTCATTAACTTTTTATGTTCTAACATTTCATACTTCTTTTGAATGTTCAATGGCATCATGCCTCAACTCAATGTTCGTCAATCGAATGACCCCAAGGTCCCGAACACCTTTCGAGGCATCATGCCACATCTGACATTTCTGTTACCTACATGCCACAACTGTTCTATTCGCAACGAAGCCATCTTTTATGATTCTCGTGCACGTAGGTACGCTTTGACACGATTAACTTTCTTTTTTCTAGTCATGCATGCAATGCACGCCTCGATGCCATAATTCTATGTTCTTAGCCTTAATGTACATTGTTTATGGCTTGCACGCTAGGGTGCTCATCTTTAAAATCTTTCAATATGCTAGCCTTTCTAACTCGTACGAAGGCACGGAATGGCTCGTGCACAAAGGCACTCGTCGAATACAGTTATCCCATGTTCTTACGGCTTGCGTACCGAGACGTTCACCTTTGCGATATTCAATGTTCCATAGCGACTCATGCAATTGATGCACATTTTATTTCAATTGTTCTAACAAGTGTTCGACACACACTATGATTTATCTTCCGATCGGACTACGCCCGTGGCGTCGATAGGTTAACTTAGCATACAATGATACATTTTAACTTAGGCATGAAAGAGTAAAAAAAGAGTCAGTCCTCCCACCTTAAACTGATACGCCTTGTTGTTTGCCAAGTCAATGCGGCTCGATTTCATATCTTTGTTGCACGGCCAAATCTCTTGACTTAGCCATTTGAGTACTTCTTGTTTTATTGAACTACTCGATCGATTTTGGCCTATCGTGTCCAAGTTCCAACCCGTTGCGAGGCGGTGATTTGGGTTTTGCGGACCCGTTGCGAATGAGGAAAAATATCGACCTCTAATATTTTAGCTTAAACGGATAGCCTGCACATTAAACCAAATAAAATCAATACTTACATCGATTCGGACTTGCGCCTTGGTCGATTCAATTTCTTAGAATCTTTGAGTCGACTCAACGCCCTTACCCTTCTGGGCAATGCACCGATTCAACTCGATGCATACTTTGGGACAATGTAACTCTTCGCATCGACTTAGTTCGATGCATTGCTTGGGACAACGTAACTCTCGTATCGATTTGCATCGATACTTTTTATTCGGTCAACATGACTCTTTGAGTCAACGTCTCAGCGTAATGCGTCGTACGGAGCGGGGCATTACAGAATATACCACTCAAAATAAGGTTCGCCCTCGAACCAAATCCAACACTCCAATTAAGTTTTTTATAGATCATTTCACGATCTTGTCCCACCAATGTTGTTCATTTCACACTATCTTACAAGCTTTTCATTAACATTTCAAAATCTTTCCTGCAGCTCGATTTAAATTTTAGTCTACAACTCGATTTGGATCTGTACCTATATTCAAGGCGTCCCAAAGATATATGTATTTTGACCATGTCCAGTGGTAGCAAATTGGAACAAAGCTGACAGGTAATTTTAATCCAATACTTGCCATCTTGTACTCCCTATCGGACTTATCTAGCAATTGTTCTCAAAATTTTATCGCATATATATTCAATACATACGTGATTCATTCAATAAAGTTACTGCCCGCGACGTGTTTCAAAATTGTATTTCTCATTTCGTATGTTTCGTATGGACTATCAATCCTATACGTTGCGTCGAGCCATCTGTAAAATCCCTCATAATTTAAATAAATATTTAAATTATTTTATGGATTTTATTTAATTCTAATTTATTTTTATCTTATTTATATTATATAAAAGGACTATAGCCATGGTTGAGTTTGAATATGCAAGACGACTAGAAAGTATGGCATGCCTAGCGTAGTCGGGTGCTTTAACTATTATGTTAGCCATGTTAGGAATGTCATGGCCATATTGTAATCTCTTGCATGTTAACCATTCAAATTATGGCACAAGTTATATTTTTTATTTAATAAATTAGTTAAGAAAGCCTTTGTCTTTTTAGGAGACCCGGTTGCACCAAATCTTTCCAAACCTTTTCCAAGCCAAACCCAAACCTATGTAGGCATGTTGGACGTTAATAAATATTAATAATTACATATTTTTGTATTTAAATTCAGATTTGGATTGAAATTCTATAGATAGAATTAATTAGTTCTATATTAGGAAACACCTTTTAAAATCATCAATCCAATCAATTAGCCAACTCACCAAATAACCAAACCAATCCATATGGACCCATATATGACCAACCAAAGATTATTTTTATGTAATTTTCGTCCAAAAATAAACCCCTACATTGGCGGGCCATGCCATGCATGGAAACACCCTCCTACATATATAAACTCAGCCCATAGGCCCATATATATATCAACCCTTATCAAAACCCTAACCCTAACTCCAAAATTCTTATTTATCACCCAAGAGCAGCTCCTTTACCATTAGTTTCGAAAATAGCATCCCCTCCCTCTACTACATCATCCCCTCCATCGCATAACTCATCCTCCTCCATAAAGGCTCATTCTTTCATCCTTCTTCCATCCAAACTCCACCAAACCAACACTAAAAACTCCATATTTTCCATCCAACCAATCATAACCATTGTCCACCCCTCAAAGCTCATCAAGAAAGGACTGACGAGCAAGGACATCATCAAAGGAGGGAGCTTTGACAAGAATAAGCCTTCACAAAGCAAGGACCTTGGTAAGAAACCCTAACTTTTTTTTTCTCAAACCCATCACATAAATCTGTAGAAATTATGGTATTAATTTTGTAGAAATAGTATTTTGATGCCTCTTGGGTAGTATTTTCATCCATAAAAATTTCATGAATTATGATAGCTATTTTCATGTTTCGGTAGAGCCAAAACTTACCACGTTGTGAAGGAACTATAAGTTTTTTTAGGAATTTTTCAAAACTGAATTTTATGTAGTTTAATATATTTAAATTAGGATTTTTAATCATTTTCCACGAATTTATCAATTCAATTATGGTCGAAAAAATTGTAGGTCAAAACTAGCTAATTTTGGGTAATCGGCTGACCTAGAATGTCCCAAACTTGTAGTATAACTCAACCCTTGTACCTCTAATATTATTATATAAAATAAAGTATTTTATTTCTGCTTAAAATATATTTTTGGTTATTTTAGCAATTTTGAGTCATTAACTATATTCCGGGCGAGTTTCGGGTAGACTAGCTGACTTAGTAATCAACCAGTCGTAAATATCTTTAAAAATATTAATTCTAGAATTTCAGAGATAAATCTGTAGAAAATTAGTTTAAATATTATTATTATGATTTTATATGATTTTTAAGTATGTTATTGAAGTAGGGGCATAACCGGCTAATTAAAAGTTAGAAACCCTAAAACTGTGTTTCGATGTCTCGTGGAACCTGTGTGATTGTATGGATCTAAATGGTTCCACGAGAGATTGAATATAATTTCAACACATTACTTTGACTAATTAAGTCATATAGTAAGTTTCATAAGTAGTAACTTAATCTAGTTAATTAATTATCTAGGAGCGTCGGGTTCCGGAGGCGTGGACGCGGGAGCGGCGTTTCATATTTACAGCACGGAATTAGGCAAGATATCTTGCCACCTTACTCTGTGAATTACATATTCTTATTTTGAGTTGTTATTTTTAGCATTTCTTATTTGTTATTATAAAACTGTGCGTCCAAGTTACACTTGGGTGCAAGCGAGTCTATCGATCGTTTTCTTGCTTTTATTTATCCCTCTTGCATCGACTTAGCCTAGTGACCACCCATTGTTGATGAGGTATTAGTATATCTCATACGGCCTTGACACTTACTTTGCCACGTATTGTGAGTCACATATAGGACACGTACTCGCGTAGTCGGCCGACCACCGTTACGTATGGGGCGTGCGACGGTTAGGAGTAACTGCCAATAGAATTGCATGCTAGTGGACTTGGCAGCTACTAGATGGTCATAAGAGTCATGGATGTGACTCCATTAGGCATTGGGAGGGAAGAACATTTCCTTGATGTATGGGTTACATTTAGATACTGCTATTGTACCTGAAGCTCCATTAGAGATGCAGGTTCACCCTATTGTATTGATTCCTCTGACGTTCAGAGAATGTTATGGACGTTTTCTTACTGATTTCCTTTGACGTTCGCCGAACGTTATGGACGAATTGTACTGATTCCCGCTGAGAGGGACGATACCACTACTATACAGCCCGAGTGCCCATATATGGAGGATTGTTCTTTATTACATATTTACTATAGTACGGTTAGGCACCCTATTGCATACATCCCTTATTTTCTATTGTATATCACAGTTTATATGGCATAGTGTTTTCTTGTATCTTGTTACATCCCTCTGAGGACCTGGTTATCTCTCTAGGTGTGTGCTTCTGTGATATTGCAGGTGTTTTAGTCGAGGTCATGATCTTCTCTATTCATTCGGAGATGACATGTCTTGGGTCTTTCTTTGCTACTCCCACCAAATCATTTCAGTTTCCATGTATATTTTTCCTTGTTGGTAGTAGATTTGTCTCCGCCTGACGTATTGTACAAAGACTTATTACAGTTGATTATATGATATCTTTTATTCTTTATTTGTGGATGAGATTAGATTACTCTTGGTTTACTGTATTTTACAGCTTATGTATTCATACGAAGTTTCTATATATTGGAGTATACTTCGTATGTATGCAGCTGGCATGGATACGTACCTAGTCCTAAGTATATTGGGACTGGGGCGTTACACCATCGCACATCCGATCGCAATGATGCTCCGCAATACCTTGCATTCGAATTCTCCAGCCAACTATTTTCGAAGTCTGGCTATGCAACTTATATCGATACGATTTCCTTTGTTGACTTGCAAATGCATCAATATTCAGGACTACGCCTGCTAGGTCACTTACCTAAATACCGTACTTAAATTCTCCCGATGCAACTTTAAATTGACATTGCACAAAGGCCACAATCTATTCGACACAACAGTTTACATCGAGGCGACGGTGCTCAAGGCAACAATCGCTTTGAATCAAAGTCTCTACGATGCATCTTACATTCGATTCCTAACGAGTAAGAATTCACTAGCCAATTTCCTAACTTATCCGTCTCGTAACGTCGAATATAAGTTCGATTCATGCAAGCTCAATTGTAAGGTGAATCCAAGTCTAATGACATAACTCGTAAGTCATTCTCTTATCACTCGCGCTCGTACATAGCACGATTCTCAAATGTGCCTAGACTTATCATCAACATGCACCACATTATATTTGTTATCGATGCAATTTCATATGCGATATCGTAAGGGTCATCATACGGTCTGCAATATTTAATTTGATTTGGCGATCAAGTCTTCTAGGGTTAGCTGTCTCGAAACTACGCTCGATAATTGTGGATCATTAACGAAGGATTGTTTTACTACGAACCATGCTATATCTTATTTCGGAGTCAAATCACGTTCCGACAATTTCTATGCAAGTACCCAATTTCAGATAAAATCATTTCTATCGGCGCAACTGATGCGCAACTATCCTCCGAGTAAAGTCATGCACTACCGTCGATGATTTTGCAATTCACGAAGCGTCTACTCGTATTGAGTTCGAGTCTATCTTATTTACGGTCGACACACGAGATGCTATACGCATCGAACAATCGTCGATGACATATAGTCTCGTCTTGATCAATCACAAAGTTCATGATCAACCAGTTCATTCATTCTCATATTGTTATTTATAAAATTTTGATAGCGTGAGGCACACTCCATTTTGTATTCTTACATCGTGCTTACGTTTCCTTACGTATTGATCTCGATACGTCATATCAATTTCGATAGTGTAAGGGTCACCTTTGATTTAGTTTCATCGTCGACAACTTGTATTGCATACATCCAAGTTCTCCACAAACATTTTCGTACGTCTTGAATCGTTTCTCGATTCGTTGCATTTCGTTATACTTCAATCCGTAACCAAGTTACCGATTTTTCGACGTCGTAACCTCGAGTCAAGCAATCGTGCCCTCTAAGTTTCATATGATTTCGTCATGATCACAGTGAGTCTCGTCTCAACATAACCTACTATCTTTCTTAGGCGCGGCTATCCGAATCAACCAATGTTTTCATTGAAATCGCAAGTCGTGCATTTCGGTTACACTTTGCATCGGCTAATATTTCTATCGAGATCGCAAGTCGTGCGATTCGATTACCATTCACGTATTCTAACTTTTTTGTCGAGATCACAAGTCGTGCGATTCGTTTATAACTTTAAGTTTCCTATCGGATCGATCCGATCCTTGCCTCCAGGTATAATCTTTTTGTTAGTCTCGATCGTCCGACCGACTTATAATTTCTGTCTGACGTATCATTCATTGATATGAGTCCCGCCTTATCATTACAACCAATTTTCAAAGAACACTTGCATCAACATACTGTCATACAAATTTCTAATCGAGTCTCGGTACTCTCCCGTCCATTGTGGAAAAACCTTCCGCAATTGTCACAACGTGTCGATGCAATTCATCGCACAAGTGGTATATCATATATCACTCAGAATTGAGTCATTCATCGCATACGTGGTATGGCATATACCACTCAAAAATCAAGTCATTTCGCTCACATCATACTCGATATGAACCAACAATCTCTTCCGACTCACGATTTCTGCAGTGATCATGCTTGATCACAATCTTAACTTTAATTAATCAAAATCTGACACAATTTGGCTAATATATAAATTCACTAATACAAGTTCAAGTTCAGTACACTGCCAAACGATTTGTTTCTATCGATTTATGATTTCAGTTCCACCCGTTGCACAATATGTAACAATTTATTTCCAATATCCGTTGTACTCCGTGCAGCAATTACTTTGACATGCGTTCCATCACGTGCAACAATTTACTTCTGATACGCATTGCACATCGTACAACAACTTATCTCCGACATTCATTGTACCTTGTGCAATGATTTATTTTCGACATTTGTTGCACCTCGTGCAACCATTTATTCCCGACATTCAAATTCAATGCTCAAATCCGTTCAACACATTCGATATTGACTTATCACTTTCAATGCAATGCACATCCATAATCAACTCGTTGTACTTTTTGCAACATATTATTTAAATTTCCACATTGGTGCAACCAATATTCAAAACCTATTGCACTTCATGCATCATTTTATTTTTCATTCAACATGTTATATTGCAACAACAACATCTCAAATAGCATTTCATAATTTTTTGTGCTCGCAGCAACTAATATATTACGGCTCGTTGCATTCAATACAACGAACCGTTTTACGAATTTCTCCGCAACATCATGTAAATTCAAAGTACTTGTGGCAACGTTACCCGACTTTGTATTAGACTTATTTTATGGAACATCCAGTACGGCATGGAGTAGAGTCAAGAGTGATTCGATTGGTAGTGGGAAACTCTTTCGAATTGAAATAAAGCAAATGTCCTGGGGAAATTGAGCCTAGAGCTCTGATACTAATCTGTCACGCCCCGACCCAGAAAATTGCTCGTCCTCGCATCGATTTATTCGAATCATCATCCTTGCTGGAGCGTGATGCCGTATAAATCTGGAGTTGCACTCATACAAGGCAAGATGACAAGTTCTCAAATGGTTATCTTTGATTTGATATTAACGACGAAAGGAAAACAGAGTATACGAAACAATTCCCTTCGTTGATATTCGAACTGAGATTACAAAAGCTTTTAATAGCCCAACTGAATTTGCCAGGTTAGCTACAATGCTCAAGTTCTCTCCTACCCATAAAGGATTTTACCGTTCCATACATCATGCCTTCTATATCTCGACTACAATAATCATGTTGAAAGTCCGAGCGTCAATGCAATTGCACGTTTCAAACGCTACGGCATTCCATGCATCTGCGCGATCAAGCTAAGCTATACCGCGAGCAATTCATTCCTTACACCCTGCATGAAAGCTGGTGGGGGATCAGTACGTTTGTCCTCGTATGTACTGACGAAAAGACCAACTTTCTAAACCGATATTTTAGTATTTATGTTCAATCATACAACTTAGCTTATGATCTTATAATATTCTCTTTAGGGTCAATTTTATGGCATATTCGAAAGTGGTAAAGCATGTTATCATGGCAAGCATGTTATTCGAATTGAATATGCAAGCAGGCAATCTCGTGTTTGTTTCGTGGCGTAACTTCTTACCAACGTCGACGCACTCGCCCTTGCATCGATGCAAGGTGAATACGCCCTATTCCTTTCCTGTTATTTATAAGTGTTGTCTATACAGGATATATGTATGCAGGACACATACTTGTCTGTACTTTCAACCCATCATTCCTCAACTATATGAAGGTCGTTGGCGTATCCGTGCCAGAATGGACTAAAAGTTTGTCTTTTCTTTTCTTTCTCTCTTTCTTTTCTTTCTCAAATTGGGTAGCCCGACGCTAACGGGTTGGGTTGCTATCCCAAACAACCAAAGACATACCGTGCGCATACCAACATTTGCGACTTTTCACATCTAAAACTGGTGGCTAGTCGTTTTACAAATGTGCGCCCATCAAAGATTATATCCCTCCTAGGCTGAACGGTCCCGGTGCCCCGGCGCACCCATTCGGAGGGAACGTCCCGTGCACGGAAGATTATCGTAATTATCTCAAGTCTATTCGACCATGCAACACACAATTATTCAAACAACCAAACATAGTCTTGAGTCCGAGACTTAGACTTTATCATCTCATATTTCTTCCATGAACTTTCTATGTTCTCACATTTCATACTTTATTTCAATGTTCAATGGCATCATGTCTCAACTCAATGTTCGTCAATCGAACGACCCGAAGGTCCCGAACACCTTTTGAGGCATCATGCCACATCTGACAGTTCTGTCAACTACATGCCATAACTGTTCTCTTCGCATTGAAGCCATCTTTTATGATTCTCATGCATGTAGGCACGCTTTGACATGATTGATTTTCTTTCTTCGAGTCGTGCATGCAATGCATTCCTCAATGCCATAATTTTATGTTCTTAGCCTTACATTGTTCATGGCTTGCACGCTAGGACGCTCACCTTCAAAATCATTCGATGTTCTAGTCTTTATAACTCGTGCGTGAAGGCATGGAATGGATCGTGCACGAAGGCAATCGCCGAATACAATTATCCTATGTTCTTGAGGCTTGCGCACCAAGGAGCTCACCTTTGCGATATTCAATGTTCCAATAGCGACTCATGCAATTGATGTATGTTTCATTTCAATTGTTCTAACTAGTGTTCGACACACACTATGATTTATCTTCCGATCGGACCAAGCCCGTGGCATCGATAGGTTAACTTAGCATATAATGATACATTCTGACTTAGGCATGAAGGAGTAAAATAGAAGAGTCAGTCCTCCGACCTTAAACCGATACGTCTTGTTGTTTACCGAGCCAATGCGGCTCAATTCATATCTTTGTTGTACGGCCAAATCTCCTGACTTAGCCATTTGAGCACTTCTTGTTAAATTGAACTACTCGATCGATTCTGGCCTATCGTGCCAAAGTTCCAGCCCGTTGCGAGGTAGTAATTTGGGTTTTACGGACTCATTACGAATGAGGCAAATTTTCGACCTCTAATATTTCAGCGTAAACGGATAGCCTGCACATTAAACCAACTAAAATCAATACTTGTATCGATTCGGACTTGCGCCTTGGTCGATTCGATTTCTTAGAATCTTCGAGTCGACTCAAGGCACTTACCCTTCGGGGCAATGCATCGATTCAACTCGATGCATTCTTTGGGACAATACAACTTCTTCACATCGACTTAGTTCGATGCATTGCTCGGGACAACGTAACTCTCGTATCGATTCGTATCGATACTTTTTATTCGGTAAACACGACTCTTTGAGTCAACGTCTCAGCGTAATGCGCCGTACGGAGCAGGGCATTACAATTATAGTCCCCAATACATATCCATGGATCAGTGATAGATGTCACAATAATTTTAAGTTGATGCCAGAAAGAAGGTCGGTCATGTATCACTGGAGGACCATAAATACGAAGTAGATGCCAAGCTTGGAAATATCCTGGGTAGTGAAGGGTGGTATGAATGCAGTTTCTAGAAGAAGATATGATTCGAAGATTAATACTAGAGTCCCAACAAAGAAGAAGCCCTCCAGAGGAGCCATTCGATGAAACAGAGAAAAAGATATCAAATCCTAAGTTCAGTGCGATAGAGGAGGCAAGTGTTGATGAGCATCTAGTTTCACAGAGAAATAGGATTTTGGGTCGAGATACACGAAGGAATGACTTGAAAGTGCGAATTGTAGGGTCATTCCTCAGGCCCCTACAATAACATGATAGAATCATTTCTTGGAAGGCTATTGAAGGCCAGCCGCGCATATGTTATCATCAGAATTAGGAGTGATGCGCTTAAGTGGTCAAACATGATCAACATCAATATCCTTACCAATACTTGAAGATTTGGATCTTTTGTAATTGGTTTTAGGATCAGTAGTAGAAGGATTAGTATCAGAAGTACTGGTATCTAATACTAAAATGGATGAAGGAGTAGGGCTAAGTGAGTTCAGAAGTGAAGTGAAGGTAGAAATGACAGGGATAGATGAATGGGTTGAAGATGATGAGTGGGCCAAACAGAGAAAATCTTTCTGAAAATAGTGTTAGCAGTCTTTTGTTGTAGTATCTACGTTGGTGGAAATATTTGAATCAGCTGGAGGTATTTTATCTGGTAGATGTGGTAAAGATGAGGGATGATATTTCTGGTCAGAGGCAGGTGAGTTGATGGGAATGGTTTTAGAAAGGTAATTAGGATCTGGATCGGAGTTGTGAAGCAGAGTTATAGAATGGGCTTTACTCACATCTGAGGCCTGGTAAATCAAGTCATATGAAGTTAGTTTGGATTTAGTGGAGTCAGGAGTAAGGTTTATCTCAGTAACATGTGTGTCACTTGAGGGAGTTATTTGTGCTACCGTTAAAAGTGGGGGAATAACTGAATTATCTGATAATGATGGTTGAGTGGGTTGTAACTGCACATAGGTCATCCCTGTGTTCTCCTTTTCAATGGTCGTAACCGTCACCGGAGTAACATCATGTGATCCAGAGTCTTCATCTTGAGGGGATATGTCCTCGGATTGTTGAGGGTTAGGATGAATATGTTGAGGTGACTCGATATGTGAATCAACGAAGGGTTGATCAATAGACATAGAAGTAGTAGGATTATTGATGAAGGAGGGGTGGTGACAGTGGTCGATGGAGTAGGGATATTGACAGTGGTAGATGGTTGTTGATCGGATATAATTTCTTCATTGTTGTTGTCCATACATGAAGTAAATTTAGATAGCTTACCTCTGCTTTGAGTCATGTTTATGAATTTCTCAGCATGAGTTACACATATTAATAGGTCAAGACGATTGTCAATGAGAGCTTGGAATCGAGTCTTCTGCTCAGTAGTGTAAAACCCCTAAATTTCTACTATATTTTTATCGATTTTGATACTGATTTAAAAATTTTATTATTGTACGTCGCGTAGTCGTATTGTACGTCGCGTACAAAAATTTCATTTTTCAAAATTGCTCGACGAGTGCGATTATGTACGAGCGTACATATTTTTGAAAAATATTATTTTTCTATTTTTATAGTTTCTAAATAATATACATAATAATTATTTTGTTATCGTTCCAACATTTTCAAGTTTGTTATTTTTATTTATAAAGCCTTTCATTTCTCATAATTATTAATCATAAATAATATTTTATTGTATACTAGAAAAAACACATATTGATGTATGCATTATTTGTGCATACATATATTTCATAATTATTTATTAGTCTATTTTTAATAAAAATATAATTTTTGAGATTTATTAATATTAATATTTTATTATTCAAATAGATATTTAAAAATATTTATTATTTTCGAAATTATTATTATTGGTATTTTGTAAAATATATTTCGAAATTTTTGTGGCGATTTAAATCTTGATTTGATTTTATGAATTTATTTAAATAGTGAAACATTTGAAATTTGACTTATCACATTGATTTTAAACTAAAAATTTAATTAGATTTAAATTGGATTTATATTTGTATTGGATTTGGATTGATTTTAAATTAAATTAGGAAATATCTTAAGTGGGTTTTAAAATATTCCTAATTCCTATCCAATTGGGAATTCCCACATCCTATAAATAGGCAGGTACTCCTCCAATTTTTATCATCCACCAAATTGTCTCCACAAATATTTTTCCACCGAGATGTGTATCGTGTCTGTGTCCCCTCCCCGTCTTATTCCATAGATTACATATACATATATTTTCTCGTGTCGGACACACCCCGACGTCAATGAAATCCTAATCATAATCCTATCCCTAACCACCGACCAAATCCCGACCCAGCCATCTCCCCTAGATCACCACCCCCGAAACTCAATCACGGCCAACTTTCCACCATCACAACCGATCCCTCTCCACGAGTCCCAGACCTGCCACAACCAGCACCATTGCTCGCTGCCATCCTGCCATGCGTCTCTACATCCCGTCTCCACCACCAGACCCGTCGTACCAAACCGCAGTCCTCCGGTGCAACCACCCCAATTACCACCGCCAACCCAAGCGACCACCTTCATCATTACTAGGCTGCCGTTCACCCCCACGATAACCCCGTTCGACCTCGACTCCGGCCGCACCACGATATCCCAACGACCAAACCCCCACCATCACCAGCGTCACCATGCCATCTCTCTGTCAACACCAGAAAAGAAAAATCAAAATAAAACCTAAAACCTGTACCTCCTCTGGCTCGTCCGCCGTGTCGAGCAGCCACCGGCTATGCCTGGAGTCGCCTTCAGGCTCGATCGGCCACGGCGAGCGCCATAGTCACCTCAATCGCACCCACGCTGATCGGAGCAGTCTGAGCTCCCGCGGCCGATCGGATCTGATCCACCGCGCCACCACCGAACTTCTCCTCTCGCCGGAAACCATCGATCCGCTTCCCCAAGCCTCCGCTCCCATCCTCGCCTCTCTGTCTGAGCGCCGCGCTCACCACCGCCGAAATCCCACTTCCACTGCCTGAGCGCTGTCGTCCTTCTCCGCTGATCGACCCGCCGAACCGGCACCGTACAGCCCCGTCGCCCCTTTTCTCCCGAGTCCCGCCGCCTGGAGCCATCGTGCCCCTCAGCCGGCCGCTTCCTCTCCGACCGCCCCCTTCATCCCCATCTCCTCTGCAGCGCTGCCTCCGGCTTGCCGCCGCCGACGACTTCGAGCTCCCAAAACCCTCCGCCAAGCCAGACCAGCCTCCGCCGACCTTCTCCCGATCTTACCCCCTCCGATCTAACCCCCGCTCCAAACGCCGCCGCCCCGCTCCTTCCCTCCGTCCTCACTCTTCTTCCTTTCGCTCTCTCACCGCCCCGTCGCCGACTGCTCCCTCCGCCGCTCGCTCACACTCCCTCTCTCTCCTCTCTCCCTTCCTTTCCCATCTTCTTTTTGCTACTGTTACTTCAAATTTTTTTTGTTTTATTTAGTATTTTTACTGAGGATTCCTTGAAGTGTGTGTTGTGTTTATTGTCGTTTTTATTTTTACGAGAACAGATATATTTTATTATTATTAGAATTATTATTATCATTATTATTATTACTATCATTATTCATTATTATTACTTTAAATTTTTACTTTGATATCTGTTTTGATGTGTTTTCCAAATTCCTTGGTATGATTGGTATTTATTATCAGTATTATTATTATTTAAATGCTCCTTGAAAGCCAACAGTATATATGTAAGGTTTAGTTGGGGTAGCAGTATGTATGGGTTATATTTTTGGTATCATTAGGTATATATGTGTAAAATATATAGCTAATATGTTTATTATTATAGCTAATGGTTTAAAAGCTTATATATAATTGTTCAAAATATAGTCTATATTTTAATGGGGTTCTAACTATAGAGATATTTTTGTAATACTTTGTTAAAACTTAATTATAGCTTTATTATAAAAATAATTGGCTAGATTCCAATATATTCCAAAAATGTTTTTGAAATTATACGGTGTAGTTTCCTATAAAATAAATCCTAAGTATTTTGAATATATATATATTACAAATAGTTTTCTAAAAATCATATATATTATTATCCATTTCTCTTGATTACCCTCCTATCCTAACCAATCCTATTCTGCATATTCCCTCTCCAATTCGAAACTACCTCATGTCCACCCTGACCAATTGGACTGTCCTGGACCCAATGGAACTGTTCGTGCCACCATCAGAGGTCCCCTTGTATAGTTATTACACCAAAGTCGCAGTTCGTGCCACATTGATCTTTGCAGCACACCAGGCGTACTATCAGGCAAGACACCTTGCCATTTGCTGTTTATTTATTTTAGCTCATATTTCATGCATTAGTATTATTTTATTTATGCAAAATAAACTGTGATACATGGCTTAACCTGTTAGAACTTACTGTTCATTTATATTTTCTGCTGTGTATTATTTTCTTACAAATTAAACCTAGATTTAAGGGACCACCATGTGTGTTGCATTCATTGGACTTGACACGTGGTAACACGAAGTTGTGTGTCATATGTAGAACACGGAAGTGCGTGATTGGCTGGCCACCAGTACGTACAAGCCGTGCGATAGGAATAACCGCTAATAGAGGTTGCATGCTTAGTTTGACTTAGCGGTTATAGACGTTACTGTTGTGGATACAACAGAGTAGGCATTGGGCGGGGAGGACAATTCCTTATCGTATGGGCTTCGATGCACTTCCCTTGTGACCCGGACTCTCCGTTGGAGATGCTGGGTTGATGACCCATGATTACTGACGGCCACTGAGGATTCTGCGGAACGTCATGCTCTTACTGATGGGGCCTCTGGTGCCCAAGGGGGGACTATGCCGATCCTATTTAGCTAGGGCCCATGCGTAGGAAGGATTGTTCTTAACTACATTTCACTTAGAACGGTTGGCTACCTTTATTCGTTAGGTACGAGTACTTTTGGTTTGGGTACTTGTATCTGACCGTGACTTGGAACAATAACTTGTCGCGGATTAGTTCATCACATCTTGTCCTTGTTTGGTTGTAGGTGTGACTTACTACTTCGATGAGAAGGTATTAAACCTTGTTGGGGTCCGAATACCATATTGGATTCATAGTATGGAAAGATACGTCACCGTGAATTAGTTTACCATCTCCTGTCCTTGTTTGGTTGGGGGGATGGTACGCTCGTTCAGTAGGTGCGTATTGGACCATGTTATAATTCGATTTACTTATTTATTTGAGAAATATTTATTCAGATTATATGGCATAATATTATGTGTCTTGTTACGTCCCTCTGAGGACCTGGTTATCTCTCCAGGTGTGCGCTATTATCTTTCGCATGTGCTTTAGCTCTAGCCGTGATCATCGCTATTTCTTCGAGGATGATTGCGCTTGGATCGTCTTCGCTTTGCTCGACAAATTCATATCTTTTCTTATGTATTTTTCCTTTACTTGTTGGTAGTGGATTTGTCTTCGCCCAACATATTGTATCAAGACAATTCTTTATCATTATATGATATCTTTTATTCATTTATTTTGTGTGGATGAGATTAGTTATGGTTCTACTGCATTTTACAGCTTAAGTATTCGTACGAGGTTTCCATATATTGGAGTATACTTCGTATGAATACAGCTGGCATGTCTACGTTCCTAGTCCTACGTATTTTGGGACTGGGGCGTTACAAGTAGTCCAGGTTTCAGCAATCATACTTTCATATTCTTTGTGGGTCTTGCACTTCTTGACACTGTGTCCCAAATAGCCAAAAAACTGATGGAACATAGGCAGTCTTTCATACTTTAAATGAACAAGACAATCCATATTGTTTTCCATAGCTACTTTTAGATTTTGAAGAAGAGGCTTCGTTATATCAATCTTAATTCTTATCCTGGCAAAGAGAATCCATTTGCTAGCATCTTCCACAGAGGGAGGGTAAATATTACCTATCCGAGTAGCCACAGTAGAGATGAAATCAACAGTTAGGAGATTGATTTGAAGACCATGTAATTGTACCCAGAAATCACTCTCTGAAAACTTGTACTCATTGGGCGGCTTGTTGGGGTAGCACTTTCAATGATCAGCATGTGATGATTGATTTTCCAGGGACCATTAGCAACAAATACTTCAGATCTTCTAATGTCTCAAATTTTGTATTAAATGATCTCCATGATACTCTGATACTTTAACTTTGCCTTTGTATTTCCAGATTTTTAGTATAGTGTAAGATACAATATGAGTGGGGTAACTCTTATGGGATAGGATTTGAAGAAGATATATAATTGCCATTTAGCTTGAAGTTTATATGATGAAGATTTGGCAGAGTTATCTGGATAAATAGTGGTAGATGATAACAAGAAGAGAGTTTGGAGAGAACGTGTTCGTAAGATGAGGGTGATGTATCCATGACAGAGATGAGAGAGGAAACTGAGAGGATCAAGGAAAGAGGGGATGATTACTGCTATGGAAAGAGGATGGAGAAGCAGCGAAAGGTGATGCAGTTGATGTCGTCATCTACTAATGAAAAGTAAACAAAATTAATAGGATAAATAACTACAATAGAATTTAACCTTGCGTTATATTTTTAATAAGGAAAAATGCATTTTGGATGGAAATGGTTATTAGGCAATTATATATATACAACAATTTACTATATCGACATGGCTTAGGCCCAGCGCAACCAATTTATTATAAAGGGGGTTTAAGACTCGACCAATATAGATAATATATATGGGTTTGAAAGCCCAAAAAGAATTTATCTAAATTATTAACTAAATACTAAGAAATTTAAGATAGGAAAAACCTTGACAACTAAACTAAAGTTGATTAAGGAAAACATTTATAAAAACAGAATAGTCATAATGATAGCAACTCATATCTAAGTACAATAGTAATTTAAAATAAAAATTTTAAATAAATTTTTAGGTAAAAACCAAATATATATAATAAATTTTTTTTAATTTAAAAACTTTTAGGTAAAACCAAATTTTGGGAGTGGGGGTTTACAATAATTAAATTCATGAATATATAGATGTAATTGTTTTAAAAATAAATACTAACTTACTTTGTTGGCCCATCCGTCTAAATCTCGTCTCGCATGTCCTCTGGATGGCGGCATAGAGGATCGGTCTTATCTACAGCCTCAGAGGGAGCGATGTCCCCCATCTGCTACCCTATCTCCATGGTTTGGGTAGTTGGAGGAATACTGGATGGGGTAGCAGATGAGGCCTGGAACTACTCGTCCCAGGAGTATCGACAAGACCTGTCGATGGACCAGACGCGGGAGTAGATGAGGGCCTGGGACCTGGAACAGTATGGTATGGTGGAGTACTCGTTACGGACCTGGACAAGGGTCCGGAAGTAGGGTCCGATACCTGTCGAGGAGTACCCCCTCGTATAAATCTAGATTCGCGTCGTGGTGTACCTGACAGTAACATATGATAATAAAATACGAACACAGAAGTATATATATCAGAATATCAAAAAAGTAAATATACGAAACTAGCCCAAACGTACACCAGAGTATCTCGCAATGGACCAGATTATCGCAAGAGTATACCAAAGTATCGCAAGAGTCACAAAAATACAAAAGTAGACAGCCCAAATGAAGTGCACGTGTACGCGTCATGCTTGTCGTCTTCTTCCTCATCCTTCTCATTATATTACTTTCAATCCTCTTCAAAAAATTCATCTTATTCGTTTTGCTCGTCGTCTTCTTCCTCCTCCTCCTCATCTATACTTTCATCTAGTAGAAGAGGTAGCTCATCCTCTTGATAAGCTACTTCATGAAAGTCAAAGGTATTTCTTGGCTTGGTCTTGCATACTATCCACCAGTCCGACCATGCTGCCCCCTGTTTAGGATAGGTTATGAAGTACATGAGCTGAGCCTGACTTGAAAGTATAAATGGTTTATAGCCCTGTTATCGACAGTGGTAGTTTATATCCACAAGACCATGCTTGTCCATTCTCCAACCTTGATCTTGAATCAGATCGAACCAATCACCTCTGAATAACACGATTTTTACAGGCTTATTCCATAATTAAATGTCAACTCGACAATCTTTCATAAGATGCCACAGAAATTATTGTCTGCATCGACATCCGTGTAGGTCGATGATCTGATACACAAATAATTGTTTTTGGTGGAATCGAGATCTACGAAGTTGTCTTCGATCTTTTCATTTGTTGACTTGAACCTAAACCCGTTAACATAATAGCATGGCCAAATTTTTATGGCTGGAATTGGGCCCTTGGCAAGAGTTCTAATAGACTCATTCTCAAGTCTTGTGTGTGGAAGATCGACCTACATAACACAAGATAGCAATCTAAGTTCATATATTGACATGTAAAGTGCATATATATACAAGACTCTTACATATGCACTCAGCCAGGAAGGAAAATAACATTTTATTTCCTGCTCTGCTTCTTTGTCTGTTATGTGTGGCCTAGCGGCCCCACCTCATCATTAAATATGCTGAAAAACAACAAAACATCGACCAATTAGACATATTATTTACTAGATGACGTGTGGACTAGTAGACCTTCGTCTTCCCCTTCACGTTCATCACAGTAGTAATTATGATGTCAGAAACATTTTTCTCGATATGCATAACATCAAGATTATGGCTGATCAGATTTGTGCCCCAATATGGAAGGTCCCAAAATATGCTCCTCTTAATCCAGTTATGTGTGTGACCGAATCCATCACACTTGTACCCCTTAGCGGACTCTTCGATAGAACTTGGTAAATCTTTTACCTCTTCCCAAATCGTGTCTCCGAGATACCTTGGTGGTGGATTCCTCTTCTCTACAACTCCTGTATAAAAAGCATTCATGTTTCTCTTGTATGGATGATCGTTCGGAAGAAACTTCCGATGACAATCGAAGAAGCATGGTTTGCCTCTATTTTTTAAACTAAAAGCCTTTGTACGGTCCATGCAATATGAACATGAGAGACAACCATGAGTGCTCCATTAGGATAACATGCCATAAGTCGAAAAGTCATTGATAGTCCAAATAAGTGCCGCCCTCATCTGAAAATTCTGTTTTTGGCTAACATCGTACGTGTTCGCGTCTACGCACCTACTTCCCACAGTTGATTCAACTCATCTATTAATGGCTGCAAGTATACATTGATGTTCCTCTTTGGGTTGTTTGGACTAGGAATGATGACAGTTAAGAACATAACAGGAGTCTTCATGTACATCTAAGGTGGTAGGTTGTACGGAGTGACGATCACAGGCCAACACGAATACTGGGAACCTGAAAGTCCGAACGGGGTGAAACCATCAGAGGAGAGCCCCAATCTTACATTACGCAAATCCTCGATAAAATCAGGATACTCTTAATCAATGTGCTTCCAAGCTTTCCTATCAGATGGGTGATCCAACACTCCTTCAATCTATTCTCTCCTGTACTAACTCTTGTTTTCGACAGTTTCCTTCGCCATAAATAACCTCTGTAATCACGGCGTCAAAGTCAAGTAGAGCATTGAATCGGTCGGCCTCCTTTTACGCGCAGACCTCCCTATAGCAGTTGGCTTGTAGCGATCAGCACCAAAAAAATATGTATATTTCTTCATTATTGTCATCTTTGTAGCAGAGCATGCACCCGTTACGACAGGAATCAATTTTCTCATATCCCATCCAGAGCGATCTCGCTATATTCTTACACCAGTAGAAGACTTTAGGTAACTTAGCACCCGCCGACAAGATATTTACAATCAACATCATCACTCGATTGTAGGATTCTTGAGACATGTTGAAATCAGACTTTATACTTAACATCCTAGTGACTACCTCTAATAGTGAATAATCTTTACAACCAGGATATATGGAGTTCTTACATTCTCCGGCAACTCTATGAACCTTGCAGCATCGACATTCGGGGCGTCCGCAGCTGTATCATCATCCAGAATAAAACTAGGACCGCAGCGGCGAAAACCATGTTCATGCATCCATCGTTGTAGTCACCATGATTGTAAACATGCCTATAAGGCTCCACGTAAGGCTCTGGCTCCGATGCTAAAGAGACAAGTTCGTCATGTGCGGTCCACTAATAGTAATTCGGCATAAAATTCCTCGAATACAAATGAAATATCACATCCACTTAAGATGATATTGCATGTTGCGACACTTAACACACGGACACTTAATTTTGATTCCCTCTATGTATTGAAGTAACACCTTGGCGAACTGCAGGAATTGCTCTACTCCCTCTATGTATTCATCACGCACACCGTACATGTCATCAGAATGCCGATTGTACATCCATGAACGATGACGCAAGTAGAAATTCGAACCCGTTGAAAATAAATCTACAACACACATGTTCACCTAACTATATTTGATACGTCATGTATATACGAGTAAATGATAAGAAAAGCATGACTCGATCGGCCATAGGACTTACTGGCAGTATCGATCGCACGGGGACTGACTTATATAGAATTGCATTACCTTACGGCGGTTATCCCATAGGGTTGGTCATCTAATCGGGGCTCGCATCCAAGGCGACGTCCCACGAACTTGTGCGCCATGCCGAAACGAAAATTAGTACAATGTTGCATTGCCTTACGACGGGCTAAACACAAGTACTTGCGTCGTCACCCCCTAATTTTGGTGCCACACTGGGATGCAAACTAGTACAATGCCTTATTATCTTATTGTGGGCTTAACACAAGTACTTATGTCATCGCCGTGCCTGGGCCGGAGGCATAACAATTCCAACAAATAGTAATGACTGAGCTAGGGTTCTAATGAGGTCATATTACTAGGTCAGATTCCTATAAAAAGTAGTGACTATGCCCCAGGGCCTGAGGCATAACTTGGGTTCTAATTCGGCCAGATTACGAGGTGACCGAGCTGACATGGGAGAACGGCCACCTGTCGGAACATGGCCTCGACCATGGCTACGGCCATCCCTGGATCGACAAGCCCACCCCCAATTACCCTTCTTTGGAGACCCTCCAGGCCAAGCTCCTACTCCCATCTGCACCCTCTTGGAAGATTACCGTCGTCGGCGGCAGCGGCACCTAACACGACGTATCGGCTGCATCTAAGACCGCTATCGTGTCTGTGTTTGGAATTAGAACCAGGGTTAGGGTTTACCTGAAGAAGGAAGAAGGAGTTATCGGCGGCGGCGAGGAGAGCTTCGTCGGAAAGAGGGAGAATTTGTGAGAGATGAAAAAGTTGACCGAATGGGGGGAATAAAAAAGTTGAACAGAAATATCAAAATATTAGCGACGTCATTATTTCACGTCGCTGACTGTCGCTATTCAGTGATGTAAGTTACATCGCACAACGTCGCTAATTTTAGTAATATAGCGATGGAGTTTAAATTACGTTGCTGAATATCGTGGATCAGCGATGTTACTTGGGTCGCTAATTCCAAAATTTATCTAATTTCATTGCTAAATTGACTTATTTTGGTTGTAACTTATATATATATATATATATATATATATATATATATATATATATATATATATATATATATATATATATGTTGAAAATGGTAATTATGTCAAACGCACCTACCGGGAATCGATCTCCTGACCACTCGGGCCGTATGCCTCACCACTACCACTACACTATAGGGTCATTGTCATATATATATTTTTGTCATATATATATGTATATATATATATATATATATATATATATATATATATATATATATATATATATATATATATATATATAATATATATATTTTAAATATATTTATATATATATATATATATATATATATATATATATATATATATATATTTATTTTTTATTTTTTATGGGAACATTACTTTATTGAAATATCAAAAAGAGGAGTACACGACATCTCAAAAGATGCTACATCCTAGTGGGAGCACTTGATGCTAAAAAAAAAAAAAAAAAAAAAAAATATATATATATATATATATATATATATATATATATATATATATATATATATATATATATATTTTTTTTTTTTTATGGGAACATTACTTTATTGAAATATCAAAAATAGGAGTACACGACATCTCAAAAGATGCTACATCCTAGTGGGAGCACTTGATGCTAGCTTTACAAATTTGCCTTCGAATCTCCCTGATAACCATTTCAGTTGAGTAGCTATAACCTTCATAGCGCCACTTGTTCTTATTTTTCCATAGCACCCAGATTGTAGCTCCGACTACGATTTGCTTTTGGTGAAGTTTCTTTCCCCGCCACCACCTGTTCAATCTCTGCTGTAAAGAAGAGGCGCCCCTAATTTGAACCCTGTGTTGCTTCTGCAGAACAAGCCAAGCTCCCGAAGCCACCTCACCCGCATGAAAAATGTGATCAAGAGTTTCTTCTAAGCTTTGCGCACAACAATGGCACTTATAGGCCATGCTAAACCCCAGCTTTATTATGTTATCATCTGTTGGCACCTTGTTGTGAAGGACTCGCCATAACAAGACGGACCATTTATAAGGAAGACATTTCCCCCAAATATGAACAAAATGAGACAGTATAGGCCACCGTTTTCGAGCCAAGTCCCAAGCTGAAGCCACTGTAAACCTTCCCAAGGTTCTGCGCCATCCCCAACATGAATCATCCACCACAGTATGCTGATCAGCTAAATATTGACCTTCAATAAGACGCTTCCAAACGTGAGTAGCATTAGATGTTAATGTAACCTCACTCGCAGAGCTATGAGAGCAGTATTTGTCTTTAACCCAAAGGTTGTCCTGAGTTGTGAACTTCCACCAGAGCTTGATTGTGAAAGCTTGCATCATGTCCTCCAACCTCTTAACACCCAACCCACCTTCCTCCTTCGTGCGTGCAATATAGTCCCAACCCAACCATTTTCTTTTAGGTGCTCCTTGAAACGAGCCCCAGAAGAAATTACTAAAAATAGCCTCAATACGACGAAGCACTGCGACAGGAGGGTTACACGCAGCCAGTGTATAAACTGGTATTGAAGAAAGAACAGATTTAAGCAGTACCAATTTGCCCCCTGGTGAAAGAATTTTTTTATGCCATCCTTCAACTCTCGATCGAATTTTTTGAATCAATTCTTCATACATCCCTGCATTACGGTGCCCAGCTGCCATTGGACAGCCAAGGTAAATGAATGAAGGCATCCCGATAGAGAAACCAGTCTGCATTGCCAATTCATTGACCCTATCCGCTGGGGCCTTCTCAGAGACGTACAGGGAAGTCTTAGCCGCATTAAGCTTCTGCCCCGAGGCCTCTTTATATCGCCGCAGCGTCTCCTGTATGATGGTGATCGACCGGATATCCCCTGCCGAAAATAGCAAGACATCATCCGCATAAGATAAATGGATAATAGGGGAACAAAGGAGTGATGAATGGAGTGAATCCCTCAGTTGAAGGCAGCAATTTTAAGCTTCGAGACAATGTCTCCGCAGCTAAAATGAATAATGCAGGCGAGATTGGGTCTCCTTGTCGAACACCTCTAAATGATTGGAAATATCCAGATGCCTCGCTATTGATGAATGGTGAAAACTACACATTATTTTGAAGTCGGACCATCATGTCAACCCATTTGTTATGGAAGCCAAACCTGCGCAGAACTTTGAGCATAAATCTCCAATCAACCCGATCGTACGCTTTCATCATATCCAAGTTAATGGCAATGTTTCCACCCCAGTGTTTTTTGTTCATTTTAGCAACTAACTCTTGAGCAAGAACAATATTATCCATAATCTCCCTGCCTTGCACAAAACTGCTTTGCTCAGGAGATATTAGTTTTGGCAGGAGAGGTGCAAGCCGCAGTGCTAAAGTTTTTGAAATGATTTTGTTCAAGACTGAACATAAACTGATTAGCCTATAATCTGAGAAATACTTGGGCTGCTTAACTTTGGGGATTAGAACAAGAGAGGTATTGGTAATAGAACGAAGAAGAGAGAATCCATCGAAAAACATACCAACCGCCAATGCGATATCATCACCAATGATATCCCACGTAGACATGAAGAATTTAGCTGTAAAACCATCTGGTCCCGATGCACTGTTCGTGTCCAATGACATGATTGTATCCAGCAGCTCCTTCTTCGATGGGATAGCAATAAGGCGATCATTTTCTTCTTCGTCCACCAGACATGGAATGACAGAGGACAACTCCTCATCCTCCCTGATCTCTCTCTTTCATACAAGGCCGCATAATACTCAAGAGCATAGGCTTTGATCATCGCAGTATCATTCAACACTGTCTCATTAGCAGTTGTGATAGCTTGAATTCGTAAAGCCTTCTTTTTATAGTTCATACAATCGTGAAAATAAGCTGTATTTTTATCCCCCTCCAAATCCAATTTGACACGAGATTTTTGTTTCCAGAAAGCCTCTTCTAGGTGAACTCTGTGTTTAAGTAATGCAGTAGCTTGGGCTAGCTTCTTCCTATTGTCGTCGGAGTTGACAGCCTCAAGTCGGAGTTCTGCTGCAAGTACCTCGTCCTCTGCCTTCCTGATCGCCTGGAAAATATCTCCATATGTCGACTTGCTCCAAGCAGACAATCTCTTACGACACGCATCAAGTCATAATGCCACCCGCGTAATCCTATGCGGGTGATCCACTGAGTGCCAAGCCTCATGAACTATACGAAGAAAGTCAGCATGGCCAATCCAAAAATCAAGGAATATAAATTGCTTAGCTCCCCCGGAAGTATTTTCTAACAGCCGCACAAGAATGGGCGCATGGTCTGATTCAGTCCGATTAAGATGATCCTCCACCGAGCATGGAGCCATTGTTAGCCAAGCATTATCAACAAAAACCCGATCTAGCCGAGATGCACGTCGGTCCTCTTTGTTCGACTTAACCCATGTAAAGCCGCTCCCTGTATATGGTAATTCTGACACGTCGGAAGCCAACTGAAAGTTAGCAAACTCATTCATGGATACTGCGTCCGGAGGTCGTCCCCCAATCTTCTCATCCGACCGGAGAACCACATTGAAGTCCCCTCCAACAATCCAGGGCAACTGATGTGAGCACTGAGTCATGAGCAATCTATCCCAAAGGATACGACGACCTTCCTTCTTACTATCACCATGCACAATAGAAAAGAGAGATGTCATCGGCAGCATGGGGTAAGAAACCCTAACTTTCAGAGCATGATCCCAGGAATCCACAACATTAATATGGCAGCCCGCCCTCGACAGGATCCAGATGTTACCTCTGTCATTAGAAAAGGCTAAAGAAAAGCCCAACTTAACTTTATAATGGTGCAATACCTCGAATGTTCCAGGTTAGGAAATTAAACATTAAGAATGGTAGGGTTACCAGTTTTTGCTTTACTTGCGGCCGAATGAGTCGTTCAATCGGAAGGCTCCACTGTCTTTTTTCCTTTTTTTGAACGGTTCTGAGTAGTGCATGTTTCTGCCTGGGTTTCCTGACTACTCGAAGGCTCCTGGGCATCTGGCACTCTCCTTGAAACATCATCGCTTTCTTCATCCTCGAGTTGCATGGCCCGCTCCACCGGCTCCAAATGATCAGCACACTCCCGGACGGCAGTTTCCTCCTTCTCAACAATGTCAGCCCATCTGGTAGGCATCCCCCTCCATTGTCCTTCTTCCATGTCCTCGGGTGGCGAAGAATCAATCACTGGCGGGTTGACCACTGTCGCCACTTCGGTGATAGATGCCAAACCCGTCACTGGATCTTCATGATTCGCCATATGGTCGATGGAGACTGGCTGAAGGATGGGATCCTGTGTGTTCTTGCTCAGAAGAGGGTTTGTTGCGAGAGTATTAGCCACTAATAGAGGGTTTGGAGGTGTCACATCTACGGTTTGAGTACAAACTGCAACCGAGTAAGTAATGACGGCAGTTAAACCCGGTTGATCAACGTCCAATCGCGGCATTAATTGAGGTTCCTCTGGAGGATTAGCAACCCGACGCGTGTCTAGGTGCTCATTGATGACGGCTTCAGCTCTCTCCTCTTGCTGAACAGCCTTTCTCTTATTCTTGAGTTTACACGAATCTACTTTATGACCTTGATGAAAGCAATGAGAGCAATACAGTAGAGTATTTTCATAATCTACTATCTGCCAAAAACTCCAGCCTTCGGAGAGGTTTATCCGGATCTGCCTTTGAATAGGTTTTCCTGCATCAATCTCTACAAACACCCGAGCCATGCTAGGCCGCGCCAACTCCTCCGTGGCTCGGTCGATCTTCAGTGGGGTGCCTATTGCTGAGGTGATAGCAAACAAAGCCTCTTTTACATACAGATGATGAGGAAGGTCGGGAAGGTTTACCAACACTGGCATGAGAGAGGATTCGATTGCAGGAGTAAAATCAGCCTCCCACTTGAATAACCGCATTGGGGCACGAGCGATGAACCAAGTGTCCTTTGAACGTAGACAAAGATAATCTTCTTCCATACTAGGCCGTATCAGGATGTGTTTACGATCAATCACACCAGCTTTAATGGAACGCTTAAATTCAAACCCTCGAAGGACTTTGCGGATAGCCTCAATAGGAGGTTTGCTATGAGAGAATTTTCTAATGAGAGCATATTTCAAGGGGGCTACAAGAGCATCTTCTTCGTCCTCAGAGAAAGAAATTGATGGTGATCCTTTAAACATGGAAATCGACCGAGCAGCAAGGCGAGGGGGAGCCTCAGCCCTGCCGGCGACCGCCTCCGTGAAGGATTTAGTCGTCATCCTGGCGTCGGCCTGGCCAAGGCCAAGCCGGAGTCGACGGGAAGATCTCGCAGAAGTCACCAACGCGGCGCTCTAGGGCAGATCTCGCGCATCTTATCTTCCTATATATATATATATATATATATATATATATATATATATATATATATATATATATATATATATATATTAGGAAACAGAAAAATTTATTGATGAGGATAATCAAGATTACATCATAACCATCCTCTAACAAAAAAAACTTAGGTCTTCTTTTTCCCATGTGAGCAGGCGATAGCGGCTTTAGCAATTTGTCTCTGGATCTCGTAACAGACTTGTTCCCCATTGAATCTGTACTGCTCATATCTCCATTTGTTACGGTTTTTCCATAAAACCCAACAGATCGCCCCAACTGTAATTTGCTTAAAATGTAGATTTTTCCTCCTCCACCAAAGAGTGAAATATTCTTCCAAGCTGGAAACCCGACCACGGATCCTGAGATGAGTCTGGGATGTACTCCATGCGAGCTTGGCCAAATCTCCTTCATAAAAAATATGTTGTATTGATTCAGACTTAGGGCTAGAACAGCAGTGGCAGCTCGAAGCTAGATGAAAACCTATCCTTTGCACCTGATCATCAGTAGGGAGGCGGTCTAGTAGTATACGCCAAAGTAGAACCAACCATTTGGACGGAATAAAGGAGCTCCAGATGTTTTTAAATCTGTTATCAACTGGAAAAGTGAGACGAATTGCCCTCCATGCAGATGATACTGAAAAACTATTATCCGAAAGCTAGCGCAAGCCATTACCCTCCTCCTCAATCAACTAAAAACGCTCATCAAGGTCTCTACCCGCAAGGATACGACGCCAAATATGGGAGGAATTGGATTGAGCAAGGACGTGATTAGGATGACAACGCAGAAAATATTTTGTCCGCATAAACTGAGTCCAGAGCAACTCTTGAGTCCTCAATTTCCACCAAAGTTTTACAGTGAAAGCATCAAAAACATTCTTAAGTCTCCTGACCCCGAGGCCCCCTTCTTCAGGAGGACGAGCAATCTGATTCCAACCGATCCAGGCATGCTTTCAATTACCATCCTTCGAACCCCATAAAAATTTGCTAAACATAGCTTCAATTTGGGTGAGGACACTCATGGGAGGATTACTAGCTGCAAGACAAAATATTGGAATGGAAGACAATACTGATTTGATTAGGATCAGCTTACCCCCCGGAGACAAAGTCTTGTTGTGCCACCCCTCGAGCCGACCATGTACTTTTTCCTTGAGTTCTTCGAACATCGCCGAATTTCTTCTACCAGTCATAAGAGGGCACCCCAAATAGGTTATAGGAGGGTGTTTGATCTGATACCCAGTCAGCAAGCTCAACGCATTAGTCCTGCCCTCCGGGAAGTCCGATGTTACACAGATCGCCGATTTAGCTGAGTTAACAAGCTGTCCAGACACTTGCTCGTAGCGTTGAAGAACGGACCTCAGAAGTTGAATAGAGCGTCGATCTCCCCCCGAGAAAATCAGAATGTCATCCGAATAAGCGAGATGAGAGACTCGCGGGCATCCACTAGGGGAGTAATATGGAGTATAGCCAGGAATCGAAGCCAATCTTTGGAGATTTCTACTCAATGACTCTGCCGCAATCACGAACAACATAGGTGAGAGGGGATCTCCTTGGCGCAGGCCTCTGAAAGCTTGGAAATAGTCAGACATGCTACCATTGATCAATGTCAAAAACCAAACATTGTTCATTAAATAAAGGACCATAGTAATCTGGGTTTCCTTGAAACCGAGCCTACGAAGAGTAGAGAGGAGGAATCTCCAATTAATCCTATCATACGCCATGCTCATGTCTAGCTTGATAGCCGCATTCCGTCCCCAATTGTCACGACCCAGCATACTGAACATCTCTTGGGCAAGAATGATGTTGTCAGCAATTTCCCGTCCCTTAATGAAGCCACTTTGTTCAGGTGAAATGATCCGTGTCAACAATGGGGATAACCTGTTTGCAAGCAGTTTGGAGAATATCTTGTTGACAAAATTATAAAGGCTTATCGGACGATAGTCAGAAATAGTAGTTGGATGTTTATTCTTGGGGATTAAAACAAGGAGAGTGCTAGTGATAACCTTCGGCAAGGCGAAGCCGTCAAAAAACATATGAACGGCTGCTAAGACATCATTCTTAATGATATGCCAACACCTGATGAAGAAAACCCCATCGAAACCATCAGGCCCAGGGGCACTGTGGCGGTCTATCGATTTGATAGTAGAATAAACCTCCTCCATGTTGGGCTTCAATGTTAATGCTTCACTCTCTTCATCACTGAGAACCTTTGGTAGCACAGACATGAATTCCTCATCAGCCGTGACTGGCTTGGGAAGGAACAAGTTCTCATAATGATTATTGGCAATGTGTTGGATACCCTCAAGATCACTAGCAATAGTACCATCCTCGGCCCGGAGTTGGTGAATATGAAGACGACGTCTCTTGGTAGAGACACAGGAATATAAATATCCCGTATTTCAGTCCCCTTGCAAATCCTATTTTAGCCGAGCCTTTTATTTCCAGTATCCTCCTCAATCTGGATTCTTTGTTTGAGATGGGCCTGTGCAGCCATAAGTTCGGGACGGGTAGAAGGATCCTTGTCGAAAGCGACTTCGGCTGCAACCACTCTGTCCTCCGCAGCTTTCACTGCCTGGAATATATCACCGAATGTAGAATGACTCCACCTAGATTGGGCCTGACAAGTAGCTGAGAGCCTCAATCCCAAATTGATAATGGGGTTGTGATGATGAACTGAAGCCCATGTCTGTTCAACAGTGGGATGAAACGAGGGATGTGCTGGCCAGAAAGACAAAAACCTAAAAGGTTTCTTAGGAACAGCAGCACGAGCACAGAACTGTACGGAGCTCTCTCTCTCTCTCTCTCTCTCTCTCTATATATATATATATATATATATATATATATATATATATATATATATATATATATACATATATACACACAAAAAAAAATATATATATATATATATATACACACAAATACATATATACAAATACGTATATATATATATGATATATATATATATATATATATATATATATATATATATATATATATATATTTATATATATATATATATATTAGGGAACAAAGGAACTTAATTGATGTATTAGGCACAAAATGCCGAAGCCTATACAAGTAAACGCGCCAAGCGCGAAAGGAAACCAAAAAACCGAAACCGAAATAAACAGGAAGCAACCAAAAAGCTCGCCGGTCGGACTAGGACAGCGCCATCTAAAAACTTTTTGGGGCATGCGAGCAGCGTCTGCTGATTTGGAGACACTGCCGGAGGACTTCCCTGAATAGCTGAAGGGGATGTATTGGTGACCTTCATACCTAAATTTGTTTTTGTTCTTCCAGAGCACCAAAATTCTGGCAGCTGTGACGATCTGATGCCCATGAGAGGTACCCCAGCTGGAAAAGAGATTGTTGAACTCCCGATATGGAGAACCTGGTCGCAACGACGAGAAAGGCTGGACCACAACTGAGTGGCGAGACCGCCGGCGAGTAGGATGTGTTCTGTTGTTTCTGATTGGTGCAATGTGTAGCAATAACACTTGGATGCCAGGCTATAGCCGATGGAGGTGAGGGAGTCATCGGTAGGTAACTTTTGGCGATAGGCTCTCCAGATGAGGATTGACCATTTGTTGGGGATGCAGGGGTGCCAAAAAAGAGCGATCAACGATGATGGCGAGTCAGTGCCTCTCGTCGCTGTCCTGGCAGAAGCCATCGTGAGGTTCCATCGAGCGTGGGGGACCACTTCAGGGTGTCTGGGGTCTCGTTGATGAAGGGTTCAGCGAGGTGGCGGCCGTGGAGGATACGGCTCTAGGATGTAGAGGATCGATTGTTGGCGACGGCTGTCACGGGGTGAGAACGTTAGAAATATCTGGCCTTCATAAACCTAGTCCAGATGGAGTTGTCCATTTGAAGCTTCCACCATAACTTTATTGAGCAGACGTCGAGGATGTACGCTAATCTGGTAAACACAAGTCCGCCGGCGTCGGTAGGTTTGGCCATAGTATCCCAACTGGCCCAGTGGTGCTTGTCCTTGCTGTCGAGATGTCGCCAGAAGAAGTTGACGAAGAGGGTCTCGACCGAGGAAAGGACCTTCTTGGGGGGAGCACACAGCCAGGGTGTAGATGGGGATGGAGGATAGGACATACTTGATAAGGATCATCTTGCCTCCCGGGCAAAGGGTCGCGTTGTGCCATCCCTCGATTTTTTTTTTGATTTTGTTGACCAGTCCCTCGAAGATGACCGAGTTCAATTTTTCGTACACCAGCGGGCATCCCAGGTAGAAGAACGGTGGGTAGGCGGTGGATAAGGAGGTCAGGTTGGCGAGGGTGGTCGAGTGGCTCCGGTCGATTTTGTGGTGGGTGTAGATGACGCTTTTGTCAGCGTTAATCACTACACCAAAAAAGACATTTAGGAATAGTTTTTATATGTTTCTAATATTTTTAGGAACATATCATAATTGTTCCTAAAAGTGGCGTTGCAATAACTGGAACGCTGATAAAGCGTTCCTATATTTCGACTGGAACAGTTATTAGACGTTTCAAAATTAAATTTTGGAACATATATAATGTGTTCCTAAAATATTTCTGGAACAATCGTTAACTGTTTCTAAATGTAATTTTAAAACACTTTACACATGTTCCTAAATGTAATTTGACACGCTTTTTCATTATTCATGTGGCTAGTTTTGAAACACTTTATTAGCGTTCCTATGTACTTTTTTGTCGGATGGTACAATTTATCGGATGGTACAAACATGAGTAGAAACAATTATGCCAGGCACAATTTGTCGGACGAAGAGATGGTACAAACTTAATGTGGTAGCTAAAACTAGTCTTTATTAATAAAGTATACAAACAATATCGAGTTCAAGCATATATTGTTACACATCGACTCTAACAAGACGACTGGGAATGTTTGCGAATGAACAAATTTTGATAGACAGTCTATCGAATAGAAAATGTTGGAAAGTAGTAATTCATCAGAAGACCAGGTATCAGGGCTGCTGCAAGCTCTTGGTGTCGACATTTAATTCTGATAGTAGAGTAGAGAGCTCTCCTTTACGGTAAAGTTTCACAGTATCTGCATTAAAACAATTATGCAATATTAATAATGGTATCAACTGTGTAAACCCCTGATTAAGAAAACTTCCTATATTATTTGTTTTTCATTAAATAAAATTATGGACATGTAATATTGAGGCGGGTTTTAGCTATGATTCATTGTTATGAGTGCTCCATTTTTTTTAATTTTCTCCAGATACTATTTGGACAGACAATGGCAATCAGCCAGTCATGACAAAAGTCACTGATAGACAATGGCAATCACACATGCTCTTCCAAACTCCATCCAGCCTTAAAACCAAAAAGATTAATATTAAGCATCATAAAAATAACTAGAATAGAATTTCATAAACACATTAATATAAATTGAACAGTTTAATGGGCTATTTCATACACATTGCTCAAGAAAAATAGCAAATTCCTCCAAATTCTCAAAATACTCAATAGGTAATCCTCAAGAATACTCTATAAACTTACTTGAGATTTTTTTGCAAAAGCACCCGACGTCTAGAACGTCTTCTCATGATAAGAGCCGTAGCTACAGCGAATACAATAACAAAATGCCTACAAAGGAGCCTGTAGTCAACCTTGGTTTAGTAGCCACTGGAATCACTGCAGCAATGAATTGAGGTTAGATAACAGCAATTGTGCAATATTTCAATTGTAAATGATAAGTATACTAGCAACTGACCCTAACAAAATGCCTCCAAAGTGTACCAGCAACTGACCCTAACAAAATGCCTAAAAATGAGCCTGTAGTCAACCTTGGTTTAGTAGCCACTGGAATCACTGCAGCAATGAATTGAGGTTAGATAACAACAATTGTGCAATATTTCAATTGTAAATGATAAGTATAAATGTTACAATATTTATAAAAGAATTGCTTCTCAAAAAAAGGATTTCCATTCCATGATAAAACTAAGGTTTTTCCCTTTTTTTGATTGACAAGAAATGATGTAGGTTCTGAAATATTGCAGCCTACTAGGTCCCGCTGGTACCATGTAATTTGCTTCAGGAAAGACTAGAGCAGCACTCTTAATTAATCCAATAACATCTCAATCTATTCAAACGAAATATTATCCTTAAATGATATTAAAAAATAAAGACATCGTGAATCATTCTAGACATTTCCAGCAGGGTTGACAAGACTATTGAGCGAAATGTCCAACTATATTTTCAAATTAAGATGACAGTATTTTTCTTTGTTTGGATCAGTCACTATTTCCATAAAAGAAACATCTGATCGGCCTCAAAAGCAAGCAGGTTACACACCACTCATTCCAACATGTAGCTGCTATCCACCACCAAAAGTATACATGTGTACAACTTCCTGTAGCATCTGGAAGATGTTCAAAAGATCACTAAGGAGCTGCAAATATAGCACTAATTTCTATCAATATTCCGTCTAAACACAAAATATGTTAAACAGTCCTTGGCACACACTTGAAAATCCTTTACACAAGATGTACAAGATAGATCTTCCTACAGATGTAACTAGGATGGTTTCCTAATGGCTTCTAAACTACCCGGATCTATTATTGATCTACCGGAATTGAGAGGGGTGACTTTGAGCATAGGGAATCTTTGAGCATAGGCAAATGGTTAACACACCATCATGTGGCTCATGCAAGGTTGTGAAAATTGCTCGGCACTAGTCGGGAGGGCACTAGCCACCTAGCACCTAGACTTCCTAGGCGGCCTCCTAGATCTAGGCGGCTAAAAAAATATAAAAAATCCACAAAACCTACTAAAATTGTAGGAAAAGTCCATAAAACCCCAAAACATGCATAGACGAGCCTCCCGGGGTGGGGGTTTTAGGCAGGTGCCTAGGCGGGCATCGGGCTGGCACCAGACGGACGCCTAGGCCGTCTTTCAGAATATTATGCTCAGGTCATTGAAGGTTATTTTATATGTAGCGATCACTTTACCAAATACATAAAAAATGTAATATTTGTGTTATATCTAGAAAATAAAGAAGGATATAACTATAGGACAAGCATGGACCTCCATAAAGAGATTTAGAACCTAGAGCTAGCTCCATTGGCTACTGAAGCACATAACTGGACCTATTCTTTATGCAGTAAGAAAATCCCTTTTTGTAATGACTACCTAAATTTCAGCACTCTACCAAAAACTGGAAACAATTTTAGGTACATGTTGGTAAATGGTGGAACAGGAGCATAGAGATTAAGAGAGGTAATTGGCAATAAAATTTTTTAATGTAGCTAAATCAGACATTTCACAATATTACATTGGGCATATAGATCACCAACAGTTTAATACCCTAGTGTTATGTTGCTTCAGACAGGGTCACAAAGTCCCACTACTTGTACCTAAAAAGATTACACCTATATCCAATCACCGTTATCTAAAAACAACAATTTAAGTTAAAGAAACTCAAAATCGGACCTTGAATTGAAAGATTTTGCATGACATGTTGTTCTAACTCACTCAAGTCTCTTGCTTGATTCCTTGCAAGCTTTTGACAATATCAAATTTTCTTGCTATCAATTCTAAAGATCCCAACTCCATCCATTTGCAGTCACATTACAGATACAGACACATATAGATATGCATGTGCAACTTCATGTTTAACATTTATACTACATAGGCTACAAGACATACCATTTGCATAAGATCCCAAAGTGAAGTTGAGGAGCTCGTATAGCCCAAAATATCTTATAGTGTAATCTCCAATCCAGTAAACATCCTTTGGAGCTGTAGAACTTCACTTACATTAAATAAACTAGAATTACGTGGAAATAAATTCATGTTCATTGTCAGACTTGGATCTTTTTCCCAGATAAACCTTTTAAAGTATAATTGATAATGATACAAGTTGAGAAGAGAGGCCAGATTGATCTCAAAAGCATCAATATATGGATGGAAATCCGCGATTGAAGGACTTCTCAAAAGCATCAATATAATGTAGCTAAATCAGACAGTAGACAATAGTAGGAACTAGTGTATAGGTGCAGACTAGAAGTCGATGTACCATGTGTGGGCATTGGGATGAGTATCAGATATATCATTAGAACTGCAAAGTTAGCAGGATCATCAGAGATGGGCATTGGGAGCTAAGAACACTGCACAAAGGATTTTTGAAGTAGATTTATAGTAAACAGTTTGCTACATGGGCAACATATAAGCTGGTCAGAGGGTAGTTTATTACTACACAATGGGCGAGTATGAATTGGTACAAGGGTAACTGTAAGAAGATGCCTTATTGTACTCATAGAGGGTGAAATGCAAGTTGCCAACCAAGGCACAACTGCTTGGTTATGGCAATACAACCAATGGACTTTGTGTATTATGTCACAGGGCAGAGGAAACCACAGATCATCTATTCTTCCAATGTAAATATACTAGGAATATTTGAGCTCAGTGAGAGGACTACAATATGCCACCTTAAACAACTACTTGTTGACTGAACAAATTCTTGAACTGAGGGACAAAAATAAGAAGACGGATTAGTTACCATGGTAGACTCTTATCGAATGCAGTGTTTCGACATATCTGGCAGGAGATAATAAAAGAATTTGCCAGATAGAGCATCTTGTAGCTACTTGACCTGCAGCAAAAAATCCTACAGGATGTTAGGGATCTCATGCAGACATGTAATATAAATAGTGATGCTAACCCTAGTTCTAGATTCATATGGAACGCAGCAATTCAAACTCTTAGTTGGAAGGAGCTTGCAAAGCCAAAGGAGGAAGGAGGGTAGGTAAGAGGAACTTATTTCACATTATGGAAAGTCTTGAACTCAAAATATTCTGGAAATTGTTGAATGAGGAATCACTGTGGGCTAGGTGGATAATTGAAACTGATTTAAAATATTCTGGAAACTCAAAATATTCTAAAACCACTGATACTCATAAAAACTGTACGAAACTGATTCAAACCTTGCTTGGTATTCATTGATACTACAACAGAGCAACAAAGATAGTAGAGCCCCCTATCTCTAGATGCTTGGTATTCTATAAAAACAAATTAAAATACTATTTCACTTAAAAACAAATTAAAACAAATACTATGAGCCCCCTATCTCTAGATGCTCTTACCATAAAGTTTGGTACATCATTAATTTGGTGAGCAACAAGAAATTAGGATGAACCTTTCATTAGGTGCGTTGCTTATATGTATCATCATCAAGTTCAACCAGGTTTTGCAGTTTCACATGTTTGTGATTTTATTTCTTTCCCTCGTCTTCTGTTGATAGGCTTCCTCTTATGCACATATATACAAAATATTTCTATAGATGATTCTGATACAGTTATCCTCTTTTGGACAGGTAATTTATGATCCAATAACATATAAAAATTGACGACGATTCACCAATTAGACTAGCACACTTTATTTAATAAGAAAGAAACAATAGTAGCAAGACAATTAAACACAGTAAACGAGGTAACATTTATCTAAAAATAGAATAGAAATTCAAATTGTACTACTAAGGAAACCAAGAAGTAGCAAGAAACCAAAGAATGAAGAAATATAAAAGAAACCTGTGATAGCCTTTCAAATGATAACTATAAGGAATATGAAGAAACCAAACTATAGAGTTTTGTATTTACTTGGACGTTGGTTGGCATCCATTGTACTTGATCTTCCTGATTATAGATTTTCTATTAGTTCACTAATATCATATTGAAGTGGTCCAGTTATTAAACTTAAACTTTCTGTCAAGCAGAAATATCTTTTGGTTCAGCTCTTGAACACTTCTCAAAAGTCTTCACTTCAACTTTCTGGTTTACTAATCATCTGCAGGAATAGTTGTCAATTGCAACATAGATGACCATCCTCTATCCAACATGATCATTAATCTTAATCCAAATTAGGCTATATTGCACATATAAGAATACGGTATGATATGATACTGGCACAGCAACACGTAGAAGTCATGCACCTTGCATGTCTTAAGTGTATTTTAGAGTGTCCATGCCACGCCTGAAATGTATACTACACTGACAAAATATGCCACTATTGGAGTATGCATACTTTCTAGAAATTAGAAAATAGAAATCAAGGCTGACGAAGGGCATGATCATGTATATATGCAAAAGTGCATCATTTTAATCATGTATGTATGCAACAGTGCATCCATTTTAGTCACTTGAAAGTTCATGATAGATATTTGAATTTGAATCAACTGTAGTGATACTGCTTTACTCAGTCTCTTGGTATTGATACAAAGTCATATTAGAAACACCTCTTGCTGAACACTATAGACATGGTGCATCTAAACTGATTCAGTTAGAAGTCACAAAGAAAGGCTTAAATATTTAAATTTATGCTCGAGTGGTTAAGTAGTGTAGGAAGAAGATGGAAATAAATAGATTCAACAAGTCCTACAAAGTCAAGGTAGTAGAAGAAAAAGAGCATTTAAAAATTTCAGACAACATATATAAAAGAGTAAAACATAGAGATGGAAGATGAATATTATGAGGAAATGAATGAACATTTCATCATCAACCATGCTGTATGTTGCAGGCATACGGGAAAATGGTGTTGGTAACCCATATTCGTGTCTATATTCATGCAACATAGGTGACTATATGGTACCTATAAATGTTCGTATCCCATTTCCATATTATGTCTTTATCCTTATATTTGTGCGTATTCATGCAACATAGTATGCTAGGGGTTTCTATGCATTGGCAAAATAGTTTATATTCAATAATTTCTCTACAATATCTCAAGAGCACATGAATATAAACATTAATCTAGTTTGGATGAACGGGTACACTTTGGAATATCTGTTGTGTGCTAGAAGCAAACTAATTACCAGGAAGAGGGATCCCACCCCACCTTTGCCATTATTATTGGTAATGAAAATATGACATACTTCATAGAAAGCATGCCAACAATTTCAGAAAAAGTTTTCCTACAGCAAACACGAGAAATCTGGTTAATAAAATTAGAAACAATACCTATATGTCTACAGGCATCAGTGTGTGTTTCAGAATTTGGGTTATGAGATTTGTAGGCATTAACGTGTGCACAGGTATATGTGGGTATTACCTGCAGGTTTCAGTAACAGGGGAGAGTATAAAGGGGTATCTAATTGCTAATGTCTATATCTTTTGCCAAAATGGACATGTGATTCAAAATGTGGGTTCATGTATTCGTGCAGGTTGTATATGCTGATAATGAAAGGCAGCAGCAGTAATATGAGGCAGCAAATTTGGACACTATATAAAGCACTAGAAAATAGCACACATGTAAAGTATGATACGGCATTAAGCATTCATCATAGATTACTTGTAGAAGCTTTATGCGCAAGCTGTTATAGTGGTTGGAAAGGCAAATTACTCGTATCGTATCGTACTAGCATACCCATGTCCATACCTGTGCTACATGGCCAAAAAGTTATTCACCAGTGTAGCCCTTTTATATATTTTAGTACCAACACATCCTAACATTACCCAATTAACTACCTGATGGCCTACAAATGAAAGCTATGAAAAGGATTCAAAAGATCGTAAGAAGTAGCATTATGAAGAAGAGTTTATGTACTAAACAAAAACAAAATCATATCCATTTTTTAAGCAAGAATTAGTCTCTGGCTCGCAGAGTAAGCCAAGTTAAATGTAAAACCATCTACCTTCATAAACCTCATCTTTTAAAATACAAACCTGCAGAGATAGAGAGCCTTTGATTGGAGGTCTATCTGTTCCATGATACATCTACAGCCTTGTCAACCATGGGAATATGTTCATCATTTAGTGGGAAATCAACATGCTACATCTACAGCCTTCCCTACAAAAGTAGTACAGTGAGTCATTGCTGAAATTTCCATGACCTTTGAAAAACTAAGAGGTGTATCTACTATTCTTGACAATAACTACATAAGAGGCTAAGAGCTCTCTTGTCTAGAACAACAACAACAAAACCTAAACTCAAGGCTTTGGGGTTGACATGAATACTTTCTTTTTGCTCTGCTCTATTAAGGGTCATCCCTCTCAGGCATTTCATCGAAGAACTTGAGGGCAACGGCAGCGGAAGCACATGGGTTGTCTCCTCCGTGGCGGCGGAGGAGGCAGGTGAGGAGGATGTTGTTGGACATGAGGTTCTTGTTAGGCATGCTGGTGGAGAATAGGGCTATCCCACCGCCCAGCCTAGAGTACATGTGGAGGAGGTGGTTGGAGGTGAACCGGTCAGAAGAGGAGCCGGAGGTGAGGATGATGCCGTAGAGCTTCTGCCCTGCCTCATTGTGCGGCATCCTCGGAGAAGCTGGAAGAACACGTCCGTCTTCTTCGATGACGACCACCATCAATCCCTCTATCTCTCTCTCTCTCTTATTTCTTTTTTTTTTTATTTGGACGGACTAGGAAAGCATTTGGATTATGCCGGCGGGAACTAGGGTTTGTTTTGGAGGGAAAGAAAGAGTTTTTTTGTTACAGAAGGGAGGGTTTGTTTTGTGGGGAAAGTAAGGATTTTTTTTGGTTGCAGGAGGGAAAGAAAGGGTAATGTTGGCTGTTGGAACTTGGAATACTTTTAGCAAGCACGTGAGATGCACATGTGTGCATTTCAAATTTCGAACGTATTTGGTATATTATTAAAGTGTTCCTAAATAATAATAAAGATCTAAAAATTAAAATAAATTATATCAGGAACATTTTTCTGTTCTAGAACACTTTTATTCTGTTACAGCCACTAGGTACAGACAATAAGTGTTCCAAATTAAAAATTGCTTGGTGTTCCAAAATGACCATTTTGGTGTAGTAAATGCGTTGGCCTGAGCATCTGGTATATTTCTCGAACGTGCTATAGACCATCTCTACCGACCCAATGTCACCGAAAGAGAAGATGAGGATGTCATCGGTATAGGCCAGATGAGTGATAAGAGGGCAGCCCGTGGTGGTATGATAGTGATAGAATTTGGGGGTATTCGCCATATTGTTTAGGCTTCTGCTGAGTGCTTCTACGACGATGATGAAGATGGTGGCGGATAGAGGGTCCCCCTGTAGGACCCCACGGTTGGATCAAAAGGAACCGTCGGCTTGCCCGTTGATGACCGTAGAGAACCAACAGCTGCTTATGGATCTAAAGATAATGTCTATCCACGTCTCCGAGAACCCGAAGGCCCTGAACACCCAAATCATGAATTGCCAAACCAGATGATCATAGGCTTTCTCCATATCAAGTTTGATGGCAACGTTCCCCCCTGGATGGAAATTTCATGCAAGTAATCATTTCCTGAGCGAGCAGGATGTTGTCGGTGATATTCTGTCCGGGGACAAAGCCGCTTTGCTCCTTAAAAATGATCTTGGGAAGAAGTATGGGTATGCGGGTCACGATGATCTTGGAGATGATTTTACTGGTGAAGGTGTATAAGCTGATCGGTCTGAAGTCTTTGAAGGTCTCCAGGTTATCTTTTTTTGGGATCAGGATAAGGTTGGCCCGAAAGATGGATTTAGGGTAGCTCGCGTCTTGAAAGAATGCCACCGTGGCTTCGTGTAAGTCTGATCCGATGATATCCCAACAAGAATGAAAGAAGACTCCAGAGAAACCGTCTGGCCCGGGAGCGATGTGTTCGTCTAGGGTCCAGACAGCAGACTTGACTTCCTCCAGGGAGGGGGGTCAACAGCAGTACGTTCTCCTGCTTGATGATCAGGCTGGGGACCTTTGCCAGGAATACCTCATCCCTAACTATGGATATTTTGGAGAAGAGTTTGGAGTAGAAGTTGGAGGCAGCCATATTGATGCTTTTCGGATCTTTGAACAGGATGCCATTCTCGTTGGAGATTTGGTAAAGATTGAGCTAATTTCTGCGGCCCTTGACGCACGCGTGGAAGAAGCCAAAATTTCTGTCACCCTCGGAGTCCCAGGTCAATCTGGCTTTCTGCTTCCAGAATTTGTCTCGACCTTCAGCCTAGACTTGAGAAGCGCCTTGGTATGGTTCAGTGCGGTGCGGGCTTCCGACGAACTGTTTGATGCGAACAATATCTCAGCACGAGTGACATCATCCTCAGCTGTCTTAATTTCTTAAAAAATATTCCCAAAAGCGAGTCTGCTCCAAGACGATAAAGCAGCCCTGGTGGCTTTGAGCTTGGCTGCCACATGGATGAGGGGGTCGGGGTTACTTGTCGATCTCCAGGCGGAGGCTATGATGTTCCTGAAATATGGGTGGTGGCTCTAGAAGTTCAGAAAGCAAAAAGGTTTTTTGATTTGGGTGGAGCTGCTGTTGATCTCAATTAGGAGAGGGGAATGATCCGGTTCGGTGGTGTTAAGGTGAGAGAGGTTTGAGATAAGATCCAAGTCAGACCACAGGTTGTTGACCAACGCTCAATCCAGATGAAAGTATTGTCTTCGGGTTTCTTCTTGCATGTTACACCAGGTGAAAGCGTTGTCGAAGAATAGAAGAGGGGACAAGTGGGCATTCAAGATGAAAGTATTGAAGTCGTTCATCGCCGGCTGGAGGGAGGGCCCCCCCAGATTTCTTCTCTCGATGCGAGATTGTGTTGAAGTCTCCAAGGCAGAGCCATAAAAGGTTGTTGAGGTGTTGGTGGGTGTCCATGAGGGTGTCCCAGAGGATCTTGTGCTCGGAAAGGTCATAGCTATCGTAAACAACGGAGATAAGGGCTCGGGACTTAAGGGAGGGGTGTTCCACCCAGCAGGAAAGTACCTATTTTGAGTCGTTCACGATACCTATATTCGGCGGCGAAGAGGATCCAGATGTCATAGCACCTGATGACAGCAGACGGAAAGCCAAGTTAAAGTTGGATGGATGTGAGTTTTCTTTGAGGGATTTTGGGTTCAATGATGATCAAAATATCGATTCGGTGGATTTTCTTGAGGCTTATTATTCTTCTCATGGTAGGTTTATTGGCCATCCCTCTAACATTCCACGAGAGGATGTTAGGCATTGGGGTGTTTGTGGAGGGGGTGGGTGTTGAGCTTTGTGGCCGACCGAGTGGTCATGGCCGTGGGCTCTAGGGCAAATTTTTTCTTCTTATTAAGGGGGTTTTTGAGGGCTCTCGGTGGTGTTGTGGTGGTGGCATCAGCCGATTCTAACGTGCCGAGAGCAGAGTCTCTGGTTACCTCCATCGGAGGGGGGAGATAGCTTCTTTGTCTATCTCGGCCAGAGCGCTGAGAGGGTTGTCGGGGTCCAGGAAACTCGTATCTATGGCTTGCTGAATCCTGTCTGCCGGGACTATGCTCAGCGTTATCGGGTTGTTCACGAAACCACTTCCTGGAATGAGAGGGGGTATCAATGAAGCGGAAGGGGCGGGGTGGATGATCAAAGCCATCTGATTCTCTCATTCGCGGCTCGGAGAAGTATCGTTGATCGGGTGCAGTTCGACGTACTTCTCGCTCACCTCGGGAGGGATCAAGCCAGGTTGGGGTCTCTCCCGGATAGTGTCAGGAGTGGTGGAGTTAAGGATGTCGAACTGGTTGTTGAGAAGAATGCTCGGGGGCTCAAAGGGGGCGACGGCCTTCTCCGAAGGGTGGGAGGATCGGGGGCTGGGAGAGATGTTGCTGTTTATGAAGTGGGCGTGAGAATTGGGGAGGGGGAGAATGGGGTTTGGGAAATGATTAGGGTCGTCTTCTGGGATCGCGGCGTACGGGGGGCTTTCATCTTAAGCTTCGGATGAGCCTTGAAATAATGCCTTATGAGGTGTCCTCTGGACTGGCAATGCCTGCAGAAGATTATGTTGTTGTCGTACTCCAGAGTCTGGAAGTGTGACTGTCCCCGAAGGTCGATCTGAATCTGGGTGGGGATGAGGATAGGTCGTACTCCATGCAGATATTCGCGTAGTTGTCTTTGGAGAGGGTGCGGGTTTATTCGGTGATGGCAACCAGGGATCCGAAAGAGCTGGTGATTCTCTTTAGTGCTACGGGGGCAAAGCAGACTAGGGGGAGGTTTGGGAGGGTGATCTACGCCGTGATGATCGAAGAGTCGACAGTGGGGCTGAAACCGGGGGACTATTTGGCGATCTTGACGCTGTGAGTTCCGAAGCGTTGGTGCCTTTAGCCCAGACTAAAGAGTAGTCAGAGTCTGAGGAAAGATGGAGAAGCAGGTGTTTGGGGTCCAGCGGGGTGATCTTGTAGACGGAGGCAAGCCCCCAACCTGTAATTTCTTTTTGAGCGATAGTGATCTTGGGGCACTCTAAGGGGAACTTCTACACGAACGTCCTCGCGAAGCTGGCCGAAAGAGAGGATATCTCTGCGAAGGAGAACAGGACGCAGATGGTTTGTCCGTTGGAAGGGCTCGGGAGTTGGATGTCTGGCTGTATGGTGTCTTTAGTCGGGGGAGAGAACTGCACCCCGCAATCAGGCTTCAGAATCTTGGCAAAAGATTTCACAATTCTAGCTAGCTGGAGGGAAGGCTGCTGCCCTGGCAGTACGGTTGACCCCTCGGGGGACGAATGACCAGAGAAGGCCCCGGGGATAGTGGGCACATGGGCCGCGGGGGGTCTAGGCGCATGGCCACATGGCTCGCCCACTAAAGGGTAGGTACATGCGCCCGGGCGGGGGCGATTGGGCGATGGCCTCCGGCAGAAGAGGTGGAGGGCACCTGGCTCATAGCCCCCAGGGACTGCCCGGTCACTGCTGGGGGGTTGCATGGCCTCCAGCAGAAGGTGCCTGGCACATGGCCTCTTGGGAGGAGTGCGCATAAGCACCAGCGAGGGGCGCATAGCCTCCCGCACAAGGAAGCGGGGGCGCATAACGGAGGGGGGGCGCTAGGACGACTGAGGGCGCATAGCTGCCCCGTAGGGAAGAGGGCGCATGGTTCCTCCCGGAATGAGAAGTAGGCGCATAGGGAATAGTCGCGGAAGGAAATTTGAATTTTGAACTTGCTGGGCGGGAACCGTTCGAACCCGGGCTTGTTAGCTCGACACCTGCCCGACTCTCCGGTCGAAGCCATAGGGGGATGCCACAGGGGCCGCCGGGGCACGGGACCACCGTAGGGGGGGCGACACACATGGGTGGAGGGGGGGTAGGTCCCTGCTGCGGCCATCGGGCAGAGCCGGCCTGAGGTCGATGGAGGGCTCGACGACCGAACCGAGGGTGGCCACCGGAGCTTGGTGGCCACCCCGACAGGGGCGATGCCGACCAGGGTGATCTGATCGCTCGTCCAAGCTTTGGACAGTCGTGGAGACTTCGGGGCATCCTCGTCGTGACCGGCCGGAGAAGTGGTCAAGGGGGCGAGCGTCCAACTCGAGCGACGCCGGGAAGGAAAAGAGGGCGGCTGCCGGCGAGCTAACAGAGCTCTGCCCCGGCACCGCGAGCGGACGGAGGGGAGGAGTCATGGAGCCATAAGAGCACGGGAAGGAGAAGGATATATATATATATATATATATATATATTCGATATGGAGAAAATCCTAGCGGAAGCGGGCGAACTCGAGCGGCGGGCTATGGTTCCTCCCTCGCGGCCACCGGATCCTCTTACCGACGGGGGGACGAAGGTCGGAAAGGTGGTGTTTGCTATTAAAATTGTTTGATTGAAAACTTTAACACAAACAGAACAATGTTACAATATAGGACTTTGATGTAGTCCTAGGAGTACACTTTTGTTTAAGCTGGGTCCTTAGTGCCAATGGAGTGAGTGGTAATGCGTTGACTCCGTTGACGGGCTGACGACGGTTATCGGTTCTCTGAAGGTGTAGATTGCTCTGGGTGCTGGAGCTTGCCGAGAGGAGGAAGACGTTGAGTGTCTGTATCTGCCTCTCTGGTGATTCTCTGTATGTTCGCTGTGGATTCTGTGCCCTGGTGAGAAGGAAATGATCCCTCTATTTATAGTTTTGCAGGCTGGCTGCTCATGGGCGCATGTAGGATACGCTGGTGTGTGGGGATGCCATATGGGGATTGCTGATAGAGGCGCGTGGGATGTGCCCCAATCGAGGGGTAGAATTCTTCATACTGCTGTTTGTGAGCCGGCACGTAGCAGAGAAGAAGACCTTTCTGTTGCTGAAATCTTGGATGAGTTGAGTCAAAGGACACGTGTCATCGACCCATGGCTCGGAGATCTCGGATTTGGTGTGGGGAAGTGATCTGGTGAGCTGCGCCTTGGATTGGACGCAGGAGGAGGCTGCGGCTCGTAACCTTTAGGAGTTACAAACCGTTCGGGGCGCATAGCTTTTGAGGCACATGCAGGCGACTTTCCTTCTATCTTTTGGGATCAGAGAGCAGTCTGAGGCGCATGGCTTTTGAGACGCATGCGAATTTGGGCGCATGGCTGCAGAGACGCATGTGGGTGGTTGAGTGGCCACGTGACAGTAGCCGTCGGGATGAAGTCATGATGACGCTGACGTTGCCGACGCTTTGTTTTCTGAAAAAGCTGTCAACTGTTCAGACTTTGGAAGTTGTGCTGCCAACTCTGTCAGTTCAGCATTTAATGTTTCTGACATTCGATGGACAGCTGAATGGGCGCGTTGATTGGCGTTCCACTCGGTATGGAGATGTGTGGGGGCACATCCTCTGTGATGCGCCTGGTACTGAAGGGCGCATCGATGTGATGCGCCTGATGCCGAAGGGCACGTCCGTGTGATACGCTGTCTGACTGGCACATCCGATATATCTTTTAATGATGCAGCTGTTTCGCTCCTCGAGTGCTTTAAATAGCCGTTTGGCTGAATTCGAGGTGTCCGGTTCATCCATTTAATGCAAATTCATTGTACGAAATTCGGAGAGCCATCCACTTGGCGCGTGGGTTTGATCTGCCCGGCCTATAAATAGTGGCATGGAGAGAAGGTTTGCTTCTCGTTCCCTCACGTACTTTCGACATGAACTTGGGTACTCGAGTGCCTTCTGTTGATAAAGTGCTCCCGAGGGTGAAGATGAGACGCTATGTCTTCGTTGCTGCACTTGAAGGTGACTGTTACATCCAAAAGACGGAGTCGATGGCTTCCGAGGCAGGCGGAAGGTGCCTGTTGCATCCAAAGATAGGGATGCTCGAGCCTCGTCTCCGATGTTCCAGAAGAGCCGTAGATCGGAATGGCGGTGCTTGGCTCTTTCTTCCTTCAAAGTGGGTATCGCCCACTCTGGTTGTGTTGAAAGCTGCTCCTTTAGCCGTATTTCGATTGCGGTCTTCCTTGGTCTTTGGAGGCTCTTTCGAAGCCTCCCCTGGCTACAGATTTGCGGTGCTCTTCTCTTCCTTGGTTCCAGCCAGAGGGTTAAATGCTTTGTTTAGTCGAAGCACTTATCAGGTGAGCCTGGCTGGAAGAGCGGCACATAACTGGGCTGCTGAAGGGATGCACATAACTGAGCTGCTGAAGAGATGGTGGGATGCGCCTGGTTGGAGGCACATGGTATCTGCTGTGCCTAACTGGTGGCGCATGGTGACTGCTGCGCCTATCTGGAGGCGCATGGTGGCCGCTGGCTGTAGACTTAGGATTTTTCTTTTGTAGAAATTCTCCTTTGTACATCCTTTTCTAGACATGTAATAGACTTTTGTATATAAATAAAAAGTCCTTTTTCAAATGTCTATACTTATTGACTTTGCTGTGAAGTGTTCTGTCCGAGTTCTGGCGCATGTAGTGTCTGGCGCATGGGCTTTCTGGTTTGTAAAATTCTATACTTCTACAAGACCCCCTTCAAAGTTTTCAAAACTTTTGAATAAGTTTTAGAATACTTTGAATAAGAAGCATGGGGGTCAGGGCGCATGATTGTTGGGCGCATGCCTTTTCGGGCGCATGCTCCTCTCAGTTAATGCATATGATGATGCCATGGTAACCGAAAAGATTAATGATGATCTTTTGGTTTTATTTGCTGTTATCTCTTCACAGAACCCGAGGCGACGGCTGAGATCACTCGTCATCGGTTCACGCGTGCGACCACGGCCTATAAATAGGTGAGAGATGGAGAGAGAGAGAGTTCTTCTGTTCTGTACCTTTGCCTTCTTTAGAGTTCTTCTTCAAAACCCTAACTTCTTCCTCTTTGAGAGTTGCCAAATGGGAGTTGATTTTGATGAGGCGGTGATCAACCCTGCAAAGGATGCTATCTTACAGAACCAACCCCGGGAGAGAATGCTGCAAATCCAGAACCAGTTGCCGCTTTTCCTCCAGAGTATGATGGAGAGTGGTAAACTGAAGTCTGCTGAATCTGAAGATGTGACTTTCTTAAAACCTGCCTTTCTGTTTGGCGACCGACTAGTCTCTTCTGAAGCGAAGATACTGAAGATCAAAGAAGACTGGTTCTTTTCTGCCAAAGGCATGGTTCTATACATACGGCAGGTTGACCGCCAGTTGCCGCTGACGGCCTTTTATCGTTTAGCTTCGAAGAGAAGGATGTGTTAGGAACTTACTCCTTGTCAAGAAGGGGCCTTGGGAGGTACCCTTTCGATCGACGCCACCTCGAACCAGCGAGATACCTTGGCTGCTTCACGAGCCGGTTCCTCGTTCAGTTACCGAGCCTTGCGTTCCGGGAGCCTCTACAGTGAAGTCCCAAGCGACACGTTTCCCTTCAGTGCCCCGACCTTTACAAATCGGATGCTGACAGCGAAGGTCATGTATCCGACAGGTGGCTTTAGAGTCAAAGGTTGGTGTCACTACATTCTGAGGTGGGACAAATTGACCACTTGGGTGCTTTCAAGGTTCAAAGTTGAGCTTAAGGAGATCGGGCTGACAGCCGCCATTCGGGCTACGCAGGCAGGCGTGGATCTCAATAAGCCTATGTTCCTTGCGCTCTTGGAATTATTCAATGCCCATACTGGCAGCTTTGTCACTCCGGTGGGAGAGTTGGGGTTGGCTCTCCATGAGATGTACGAAGTGTCTAAGCTTCTTTGGGGCTCGGAGCCGTACGAGGAATATTTCCCGTCAAATGAGGAGATCCAGGTTCTGGAAGATAAGGACCCGGAGATGATGGCTGTATTCAAAGAGGTGATGAGCCACCATTATCTGATGCACCGGAGGGATAAGGGCAAGACCCAGCCTCATGTGACTGCTTGGAGGGACTATGTCTTTAAGCAGGATTTGGCGGATCCTTCGAGGATCCGGTTTGCGACTCCGCCGGGACTGAAGCTCGCGGTAGTGACTTCTGAAATAGGTCGGCTGGACGAGAGGACTTCTCGTTCCAATAAAAGTGGCAAGAATGCGTATAGCTGCTTCTGGCACTGTGCGCACCGGATGTCATCTAAGGCAGTGTTGACAGCCTACTTGATGATGTGGCTCCGGGATTGCGTGTTTGCAGGTGGATCCGATGCCGTAGAGAGGGTACATCGGAATCTTATTTTGTCTGCCGTGAAATTAGCCTTTGGGCGACCTTTAGCTCTCCTTCCCGCGATGGTGTGTAACCTGTTGCGGGGTTTGAGGTCTTTTGCTGACGATGTGATCCTCGAGAAAGGTAACAATGACAACTTTCCCCGGGCCGAGCTGCCTTTCTATTATCTTATGGGGTGGCTGATTTTACATCATCCGAACGTGATGAGTCCCGGTCCGGAGGAGGATCATATTGAAGGGGATGCCTTCATCTGCCGCTTCTACAAGAGGAAGTGGTTATACACTGGCGTCCCCGTTTGCAGGAGAGTCTTGTCCTACCTTCAGGGGTGGGAGATTGTCAAGGTTGCCCCGATCTTCAAAGATTTCGAGGCCGACCAAGATTTAGTTGACTCTGGCGAAGATGCGGTTACTTTGCCGAAATGGAGTTTTTGTTGGTTACAAAGTATCCGGCTTTCTCACCTGGTTTACCGCAACCAGAATAGATGTTATCTGGAGCCATATCTGCCAAGCCGATTTGCTCGTCAATTTGGCTATACCCAGCTAATGTTGCGGAATCCCAGTAGCAGTCTAGGCTTCATCGGGAGTTTGCTGGATGGTGCCCGAGGCTGGCAGTATTATAGCGCTGGATGCACTAGCGTTAATTTTACTACGCCAGTTCGTAACCCTCGGCCGCAGATCCTATATCCGGATGCTAAGCTGTATTGTACTATGAATGCTGCATCTCCTGGTTATGACAGGAAGACTAGTTTCATCATTGGAACTCAGCTGGAGGCCACGGCGAATATGTTGATGGCAGCCCGATCATATCGTCCACCAGAATTGGCAGGATATCGGGCTGCTGCTGCAGCACCAGTGAGAGATCCATCTGTTGGGAAGAGGCGGGATGACACAGAAGCTGGTTCTTCTGTACCGAAAAGATCGAGAAAGACGTCGACTACAAAGGTTACGGAAGTGCCACTTGTAACGCCAACGGGATCAGTTCCTGCTGAGGTAAGGAGTGCTCCGTAATTCTAATTCATCTTGTCATTGTGGTGACTTATGCTTTTCTTCTTGCAGGGATCGTCGAAAAAGAAGTCCCGTGTTTCAAAACCGGGTGCTAGTAAACCGAAGGAGGTGGCAGGCTCTTCTAATGAGCGCATTCCACCGATGATAATGTCTCCCGTGGAGGAGGATCCCGAAGATGTTCTTGCAGAGGTTTTAGTATCTCCTGTCTTTGAGGTTGCAACAAATTCCGAAAAGGTACAGTCTGCCGTGGAGGCCTTGGACGTTGAGGGTCCTACGGACTCGAGACATCCTGATGATGAGGTGGATTGGAGTTCGTCGCATTCTGATGACGTCCCTCCGGCGCTGCAAGAGTCTGTTGCGGGGGCAACAGATATGGTTGGGACAGAGGAGAGGGTTGATTTCCCTCCTTATCATGATGAGGGGAGGTCGGCTATATCATTGTCGAGTCCTACCCCAGCTTCAACCGTGGAAGTTGAGGTGGCTACCGATCAGGAGGTAGCGACAGATTCTATCCCTGTAGAGGGACTTGAGAAGGATGAGACCCTTTTGCCAGTCCTGTCTCCCGGGGCGGGCCAGGAGATGAGTGTTGATCTCGCCGTTCTGTCGGGGGAGGTACTGGTCGCTGATAGGACGTTGGGGGTAGAAGAGATGGCCATTGACTCGGTGGTTCCTCCGGGCTTGAGAAGGATGAGGGTGTGGAACCCTCTGTTACTCCTTCTACTTGGGGTACTATCTCGACGCCTGTGCCGGCTTCCTCTGTTCCTTCGGCTCCTCGGGCTAACAGTCTGGCCCCTGTCGATGAAGAGCCTATTGATACCGAGGTTCAAGCCTCACAGGTTGAGGTTAGCGGATCTTCTTCCGGTCCGTTAACTGTAGTAGCTCCTCAAACTCCTGCTATGACGCCGCAGGTACTGGCGGACGCAGACGAATATGTGAAATTCCTCGTCGAGGGGGTGTACAAAATACCGCATAGGGGTGTATCTGTGGTGATGGATGCCAATGGGAGCTTTACGACGGCAAGAACTCTGGCAATGCCCTGTATCGAGCTGATCTACGTTCACCAAGGCCACGACCATATGGCAGAAATTCTGGAGGCTTCGGTGATCGAGCTGGACGAGCGGCTTGCGGAACTTTAGCGTATCCAGCGAAATGACCTGTCCGCCCTGATAGATGCGGAGAAGGGGAAGTTGATTGCCGAGATGGAGTCTTCCTACCAGGCTACTGTGGGCATTTGGGAGCACGAGGTGGCTGAGACTGAGGCTGCGGTAGAGCAGTTGTCCCAGTCCATAAAGAAGACGATGGAAACGCGAGCTGTGTTGGATGCTAACATCGCAGAGATCAACACCCAGATGCGCCGCCTTGAGGACCAACGGGCCCGACTCCAGTTAGATGCCGAACGTGTCCTGGCTGAACACGTAGTATTCAAGAAGGAGGAAGCGACTTTTACTCAGCGGACTCTTGCCTTGGCTCAGCAGCGACAACAGCTTGATGAGACGCAAGAGAGCGAAACTTCCACTGAGGCTGTTGAATTGATGCGTCAAGAAGCTGAGCGTCGAGTCCTGACGACTGTGGAGACCCGTACAGCTGACTTAAGACGTCGGGTCAGAGAGCTCTCAGCCCACCCTGGAGAGGTTCAGGGACTGTAGCTTCTCCCTTTTTTATGTTCTTTTGCAACCCTTGCTGGGGGATAGTGTAGTTCTGTACTCTCTCTCTTTTTTTTAGAAAATAAAGAAGTACACAACCTTTTTTGTGATGTGTTCATTTTTGTTATTATGAACTTGATGATTTGTGTGGACCTATTATCTTTTGCGTACCTTGGTTTTTAGGTACAGATAATAAGTTTGAAGGAACCAACATGTTTGCTCAGAGGTAATGTGGACGTGGCAATCATTGAGGTTCAAATGATAGAATCCTCATACTCAGAGGTATTATGGACGTGGTAGGAATGATCCAGGGGAATACGCTGAACAACTCAGAGGTGATGTGGACGTGGAAGTTCTGCGATCAATGCACGACAACGCAAGGGTTGTTTGTACGAGATGTTTACTCAGAGGTAATGTGTTCGTGGTAAACATGAAGGATAGCGTAGGCTTACGAAGTGTAAGATTCTGCTTTATAGGGTGTAGAGGGACAACTCAGAGGTGATGTGGACGTGGTTGTCTTTCTACTGGCGGGTGCTACGGAACAGCTGGGTTCCAGAAGCGTATGAGTTTGTGGAAGGAGATTGTATGTGAGCCCCGATAATTGGGCCCACAGATCCCCTTTGGGGAAGTACATGTCTGAAGGATGTCAAGAATAGTACTTCTTCAGGAACTTGACGTTGATGGGCATCATGAACAAGTCCCATTGGGTTTGGCGAGGCGGTAAGCACCGTTTGAGTATACTGTCTCTATGATGAAAGGTCCTTCCCACTTGGGCTCGAAATTTCCTGGTGTCTTGTGAGTTAACACCATCGGCCTCCTGACTGCCAGAACCAGGTCGCCAACTTGAAAAGTTCTCTGTTTGACCTTCTTGTTGAAAGTATGTGATATACGGGCTTGGTAGAGTTCGATGCGTTGTTGAGCCAGGAGACGCTTCTCATCGAGTGCCTCCAGTTCCCGCAGACGACGACGTTGATTGTCCTCTTCTGTGAGTTTGTTTGTTATTGCTACGCGGAGTGAGGGTATCTGGATCTCGAGAGGCAGTACCGCTTCGCTCCCGTAGACCAGGGAGAATGGTGTGTTGCCTGTTGGGGTCCGTACCGTTGTGCGGTAGGCCCAAAGGCATTCGCCAAGCTTTTCATCCCAGTCGTGTTTGTTGGATGACACGACCTTTTTGAGCAGCCTAACGATAGTTTTGTTGAACGCCTCTGCTAACCCGTTTGCAGCCGGATTGTAGGCGGTGGATGCCACATTTTGAATACGATTCTTGTCACAAAATCTGCTAAAAATATGGCTGATAAACTGAGGACCGTTGTCGTGAATGATCCGTCGGGGTACTCCGAAACGGTAAATGACATGGTGTTTGATAAAGCTGACCACTCTGGAGCTCTTTACTTCCGCCAGTGGGACTGCTTCTGTCCATTTGGAGAAGTAATCGGTGATGGCCAGGATGAAGCGGTGCCCTCTTGATGAAAGAGGGGTAATTGGTCCCATAATGTCCATGCCCCAGGCTTCAAAGGGCCAGGAGGCGACTGTAGGATGTAGTGGTTCAGACGGTGTATGTATGAAGTCTGTATGAAGTTGGCATGCGTGACACTTCTTAGCATATTCAACAGCGTCGGCGGCCATGGTTGGCCAGTAGTAGCCCATACGTCGTAGTCGATCCTGTAACTTAGGACCGGGTTGATGAGCTCCACAAGTTCCGTCAGGAGCTTCTCGAAGAGCTTCGGCTGCTTCTTCGTTGGATAGACATCGAAGGAGGAGCCCATCGAAGGAGCGTCAGTACATCATTTTGGTAGCTGTATCGTAGTAGAATCGAAGAGAGCATCTCCTGACTGAGACGGCTTCCTTCGGGTCCTCTGGAAGGATTCCGTAGACAGCAAAGTCGATGAACGAGAACCTCCAGTCTCGAACATTAACACCAGTGTTCGTCGGCATGGCGTGAGCCACTCGCAAGCATAGGTTGTTTCTAGGACAAACCAAGTCTCGGCCAGTTATCGTGATATAGTGTTGAGTCCCAAGGGGCGCTGCCAATGAGGCTGCGAGGCCAGCCAGAGCGTCAGCCTCCAAGTTTTGTAGATGAGGTACGTGTTCGATGAAGGACCCGGTGAAGGTTGAAATGATGTTCAATGCAACTTCATGGTAAAGGATCAGATCTTCATGGTGAATCTCGTATTGCCCCCGAATCTGGTTCACGACGAGTTTGGAGTCACCGTAGGCTTCCAGATGGTCCACCCCCAGTTGTTGTGCGAGCTGGAGTCCCATGATGAGTGCGTTGTACTCGGCAATATTGTTGGAGCACGGCTTCGAAAGGGAGTAAGTACGCTGGATGACCAACTGATCGGGGGAGACTAATACTACCTCCACTCCTGCGATGATTTGGCCTTTAGGGCCTGTTCTTGAAGCGCCATCGAAAAACATTTGCCAAACGAAGCTTCCTTCGGTGACGTTGGATTCTTGGACCTCATCCGGGATGTCTTCATAGAGTTTTGAGGATTCTGGATGGGGAGTGCAGCTAAAAAGTCAGCCAGAGCTTGACCTTTAACAGCTTTTTGCGAGACAAACACCATATTATACGGTGTTAGCAAGATCGTCCATGTGGCTAGCCGGGAGATCAATGATCCTGGCTTCATCATGAGGACTCTGAGCGGATTGACTCAGAAAATGACATAAATTGTCTGGCCCGAGACATAATGACGAGTCTTCTGGATGGCAAACACCAAAGCCAAGCACTCCTTTTCAACGGGGTTGTACCGGTGTTCGGCCCCGATGAGCATTTGACTGAGGTAGTAGATTGCTTGCTCATAGCCTGTATCGCTGTTTTGAGCCAGCAGAGCACCGAGGGAATGATCCATGGCACGAACGTAGAGGAGAAATGGTTTGCCGGCGACAGGTGCCACCAGGACTGGTGGGCTCGTCAAGTAGGCTTTGATGTCGTCGAAAGCCTTTTGGCACTCCTTTGTCCAGACATAAGAGACTCCCTTCTTCATGAGCTGAGTAAAGGGTTGACATTTACCGAAAAGGTTTGCTATGAACCTCCGAATGTATGCCAGACGTCCCTGCAGGCCTCGAAGTTCTCGAAGATTCTTCGGAGGGTCCATGTTGAGGATGGCTTTGGTCTTCTCGGGATCAACATGAATGCCTTTCGCTGTGATGACAAAGCCCAAGAATTTGCCGTTAGAAACCCCCAGGAAGGATTTAGCGGGGTTTATTTTGAGTTGATGTGCCCGGATGAGATCGAAGGCTGTCTTCAGATCCTGTAGGTGATCTCCTTTGAGGCGGCTCTTGACTGCGATGTCGTCAACATAGAATTCGACTGTCTTACGAAGATGTTGACGGAAGATGGTGCTCATAGCTCGTTGGTATGTTGCACCAGCGTTCTTCAAGCCGAAAGGCATCACTGTGTAGCAGAAAACACCCTTCGGAGTTCTGAATGATGTGTGTTTTGCATCATCGGGGAACATCTTGATTTGATTGTAGCCTGAATACCCGTCCATGAAGGACATGCGTTCAAAGCCACATGTGTTGTCGATCATCACATCGGTAATTGGAAGCGGGAATTCGTCCTTCGGGCAAGCAGAGTTGAGGTCCCTAAAGTCGATACAGACTCGTATCTTCCCATTCTTCTTGGTGACAGGTACGACGTTGGCTACCCAATCTGGGTGCTGTTCCTCACGGATGAAGCCGCTGGTCAAGAGTTTGTCCACCTCCTGATCGATGGCATTCATGATGTCCGGATGGAAACATCGCTGTTGCTGTTTGATAGGTTTGGCATCAGGTAAGATGTTCAACCTATGCATTGCGATCTGTGGATTGAGTCCCGGCATGTCTTCGTAGCTCGAGGCAAAGACGTCGATATACTCTTTAGCCAGCTGGACTAGAGACTCTCGGTCTTCTCCTTCTAGGCTTTTGCTGATAAAGATGGGTTTGGAAGAAGATCCGTCCCCAAGGTCGATCTGCTCGACTTCGTCTTCGGTGGAAGGTTCACGTAACTCGAAACGAGACTCCCATTGTTCTCCTAGGCGTTGAGCCCAGGGTTCTTCTTCGAAGGGTTCCGGCGCTTGGTCTTTGCCTTCACCTTTTTGAGGTTGTGCTGACGTCATGTTAGCTGACAGCACTTTCCTGAAGACTGATCCGATACTGGTATCGGAATCCCAAGTCGATGCTTCGGACGAGTGGGAATGTTCTACGTCTTCTGTGTCTGAACTCTCTGGAGTTGCTGGCGGCGTGACATAGCCTACCCCCCGTCGAGTCCGATTGTAGTAGTCCTGCGGCTTTCCCTTAGGTGTCAGAAGCCGGAGAGGGAGATGTCGACCATTGCCGTAGTTTAGGCCTTTGTGGCTTTTTAGGTCGTAGCCCATCTTTTGGATGATGTGCTTTACCGTATCCGTGTACCGATAGACTTGTACTCTGCCGGTATCAGGTTTTGGCTCGAGTGGCGGAAGGTCTTGATGACGCTCAACTTTGCCCAAAATGATGGATCCTTCGTGTCGGCTTCGTGGAGGGGCTATGAAACAGACTCCTTGAGACGGGACTACTCGATTTACATGGACGGTCGTTATTTGTGTTTGCAACGACCGTAGAGCGTTATCTAATGTATACATAGCATTCTAATATGGAAGACAAGAATAATTAAAAGACACTCTATTATTGATGAAGTACGAGATTTTATCCCGTAGGATTACATTGTCTAAGGAGGGTGCATCTACATCAGCAGAGATATATTGGCCAAGCTCCTCATCTGTAAGCACTGGGGTCGGATCAGGAGAATCCACCACAACTTTGACTTTGGGGTCTGAGAGGGTTATGTGAGCCCTCTCTGGCATCTTGGATGACTGCGGGGGCTTGCCCTTAAGACGCACCTTCAGAGGTGCCTCAACTGCGCCTCCTGTGAGTGGTGCCTTCCCCTGTAATTTTGCCACCAGGGGAGCCGATGTTTGAGGCGGCTTTTCCTTGAGGCATATCTTCAGGGGAGCCTCAGGAGTCGGTGCTTTCCCTGATAGTTTGATGCTCATTGGAGGCACCTTCTGGGGTGGTTTATCCTTCAGTCGGATCTTCAAAGGGGTGTTAGGAGTCATCTCAGGTTCCGTGTCCGGCTCAGTTGCCGTCTCTGCCTCATCATCAGCATCGTTGGCTTCCTCCTCATCATGTGGCTTGTACAAGTCGGAATCGGTGAAGTAGGCTTCAATCCCTTTGAAAGGATCGATGTCTGCGAACTCCGTCCGGATGACGCCGTTGGTGGATACATATTTCATGTATTGGTGGAGCATGGAAGGCACCACCATGTACTCATGTAGCCATGGTCGGCCGAGCAGGATGTTGTAGTTGACCTCGGCATCCACCACATAACAAGTCACCTCAGTTTTGAGGTTGCCGATGTGACACTTCAGTCGGATCTTGTCCAGTGGCTCGCTTTTGCTAGCGTTGAAGCCACTGATGGTTGTGTTGGAGGGCGCCAGCCGGTACATTGGGATCCCCAGTTTTGATAGCAGCGCCTTCGGGATGATGCTGAGGGAAGACCCCGGATCGATCTGAATCCGGCTTACCTTGACTGAACCGATGTATCCTGTGTAATACAGCGGTCGGTTATGTCGATGGTGCTTGAGCAGCATGTCTTGTTGGGTGAAAGTTTTGTTTGGAATAACTTCATCCGCACAATAACAGTACGCACAAGTAGCTGGGAGGTCTTCAGGCTGCTTGACCTGACTGAAAAAGGATTCAGCGTCCTTCAGAGCTTCGCAGAGAGCTTCTCGGGAGTCTTTGGAAAGACGCAGGAGCTCAAACAAAGACAGGCGTGCAGGAGTACTGGCCAGTTGTGCCAGTATGTCAAAGTTGTGGGGCTTGGCTAGCCCCGAAGCATTCTCCTTCCGTAGAGGTCTGTCGAAACGAGCCTCCACCTGCTTTTGCTTATTGGCTGCTGAGGGTTTAGACGGGCCCTCCTCAGGGATGATGCCAGGAGGCACCACCTCGGCGGCAGCTTCGTCGGGCTGGCCGTTCTGTTGTGCACGCGTCTGCACTGAAAGTGCCTCTTCCGTTGAAGAAAAGACCGTGCGGCAAGACTTGATCTTCCTGCCTTTTGCTTTGGAGGTAGAGCGTACCTCCGATTGAGTCACCTCGGAGACGAGGTCGGGGTGAACCCAGAGGACCTCTCCTTGAGATGTGGTGAGTGGGATGAGTCCACTCGCATTGTCACGGGTAGGTGGCAAGTTCACCACCTCCGTTGTCGCCTTAGGGATGGGGACGACGCTATCTTGTGTGGTGGTCGACGGCAAGGTGCCGAACTGAAGTGACACCACATTGGCTGATACCGTTTTCTCTTCATAGTCGATGGAGATTACATCGGCATTGATCATGCGCTGGATGTAATTCTTGAGGACGTAGCAGTCCTTGGTCGGGTGTCCGACAAATCGATGGTAGTGACAGTACCTCGGGTTGTCCACTTTTCCGACTTCATCGGGCCGCTTTGGGTCCGGGAGCTTGATCTTGTCACCCTGCTTCAGTATTTCAAAGAGTTGCAGGATGTCTTCGTCATTGAATGAATACACCTCCTTGGGTCTCGGTGCCAGTGGAGGCTTCTGAGTAGGCGCAGATGCGCCTTTCGAGGCATTAACAGTCAATGCCTGTTTCCCCTTTGCTTCTCGTCCGGAGTTGTTGGCTGCAGACCTTTTTCCCTTATCATCAAAGGCGGGGAAGCTGACACCCAGAAGACGTGCATTGGCCGCCTTCTTTTCTGCGGCTTCAGCTTCGATGATCAGGGAGCTCCAGTCGGGAGGGGGAGTAGAGTTGAGCCAGAGCTTCACTGCAGGCAGCATGTTCATGCTGCAAGAGAAGAGGAGCGCATGTTCTGGCATGCCTGGAGGTAGCCTGAAGCAGGCCTGTCGGAAGCGTTCGATGAACACCCGAACCGTTTCTTTCTCCTTCTGGCGTATCTCTATGAGAGATGCCATCGTCATATCCTTCCCGCTGTCGTAGAAGCGATCGAGGAAGAGGCGCATCAAGTCGTCGAAGGACGATATAGAATTGTCGGGGAGGCTGCAGTACCAGTCATACGCCACCCCTTTTAGGGCTCCAACAAAGATGCTGGTGAGGAGCACGTCCTCCTTTGGAAGATGCCTCGTCTGGGACTGGAAATATGTCAGGTACCGACGCGGAGAGTCCTTCTCGTCGTACGGCGTGAGTGTTTGTGATTTATACTTTGGGGGATAAACTACCTTCTTCCACTCGAGGGGATAAGGCTGGGGAATGCCCATCTTCTAGCGCTCCTCTTGCCTGTTTTTGGACTCGAAGCGCTCCCGCAAGTCCTTGATCATTTCGACCACATCCTCCGTGGAGCTAGGAGTCGGGGAAGGTGGTACCATCTGGAGTGGAGCGTTTAAGGGCTCCGACGTCCGGGGTGCTTCTGTGTCTGAGGGTACCCGTTGAAGGGGTACACTCGACTCCCCATTGGCTCCTGGGTCGGGACCGGTTGAAGGTGTCCTGGTCAAGGCCGACCGTATATCAAACACTGCTTGAGTCAGTGCTTACATAGAGGCAGAGAGGGTTTTGAGTCCTCCCTCTAATGAGTCTATGCGCTGGACAATGTCCTGCGATGGCGCATCAGACTCGGAATTACCCCCAGTCATGTATACTGTCATGACACGGCCGGGAGTGGATGGATTGGTTGAGGCTGCGCTCTCGGCCTCACTTTCATATGGGGGAGTACACTTTTGTTTAAGCTGGGTCCTTAGTGCCAATGGAGTGAGTGGTAATGCGTTGACTCCGTTGATGGGCTGACGACGGTTATCGGTTCTCTGAAGGTGTAGATTGCTCTGGGTGCTGGAGCTTGCCGAGAGGAAGAAGACGTTGAGTGTCTGTATCTGCCTCTCTTGTGATTCTCTGTATGTTCGCTATGGATTCTGTGCCCTGGTGAGAAGGAAATGATCCCTCTATTTACAGTTTTGCAGGCTGACTGCTCATGCGCGCATGTAGGATGCACTGGTATGTGGGGACGCCACATGGGGATTGCTGATGGAGGTGCGTGGGATGCATCCCAATCGAGGGGTAGAATTCTTCATACTGCTGTTTGTGAGCCGGCACGTAGCAGAGGAGAAGATCTTTCTGTTGCTGAAATCTTGGATGAGTTGAGTCAAAGGACACGTGTCATCGACCCATGGCTCGGAGATCTCGGATTTGGTGGGGGGAAGTGATCTGGTGAGCTGCGCCTTGGATTGGACGTAGGAGGAGGCTGCGGCTCGTAACCTTTATGAGTTACAAACCGTTCGGGGCACATGGCTTTTGAGGCGCATGCAGGTGACTTTCCTTCTGTCTTTTTGGATCAGAAAGTAGTCTGAGGCGCATGGCTTTTGAGGCGCATACGGATTTGGGCGCATGGCTGCAGAGGCGCATGCGGGTGGTTGAGTGGCCACGTGGCAGTAGCCATCGGGATGAAGTCATGATGACGCTGACGTTGCCGACGCTTCATTTTCTGAAAAAGCTGTCAACTGTTCAGACTTTCGGAGTTGTGCTGCCAACTCTGTCAGTTTAGCATTTAATGTTTCTGACATTCGATGGACAACTGAGTGGGCGCGTTGATTGGCGATCCACTCGGTATGGAGATGTGTGGGGGCACATCCTCTGTGATGCGCTTGGTACTGAAGGGTGCGTCGATGTGATGCGCCTGATGCCGAAGGGCACATCCGTGTGATGTGCTGTCTAACTGGGGCATCCGACATATCTTTTAATGATGCGGCTGTTTTGCTCCTCGAGTGCTTTAAATAGCCGTTTGGCTGAATTCGAGGCGTCCGGTTCATCCATTTAATACAAATTCATTGCACGGAATTCGAAGAGCCATCCACTTGGCGCGTGGGTTTGATCTGCCCGGCCTATAAACAGTGGCATGGAGAGAAGGTTTGCTTCTCGTTCCCTCACATACTTCCGACATGAACTTGGGTACTCGAGTGCCTTCTGTTGATGAAGTGCTCCCGAGGGTGAAGATGAGACGCTATGTCTTCGTTGCTGCACTTGAAGGTGACTGTTACATCCAAAAGACGGAGTCGAGGGCTTCCGAAGCAGGCGAAAGGTGCCTGTTGCACCCAAAGATAGGGATGCTCGGGCCTCGTCTCCATTGTTCCGGAAGAGCCGTAGATCGGAATGGCGGTGCTTGGCTCTTTCTTCCTTTAAAGTGGGTGTCGCCCACTCTGGTTGTGTTGAAAGCTGCTCCTTTAGCCGTATTTCGATTGCGGTCTTCCTTGGTCTTTGGAGGCTCTTTCGAAGCCTCCCCTGGCCACAGATTTATGGTGCTCTTCTCTTCCTTGGTTCTAGCCAGAGGGTTAAATGCTTTGTTTAGTCGAAGCACTTATCAGGTGAGCCTGGTTGGAAGAGCGGCACATAACTGGGCTGCTGAAGGGATGCACATAACTGAGCTGCTGAAGAGATGGTGGGATGCGCCTGGTTGGAGGCGCATGGTATCTGCTGCGCCTAATTGGTGGCGCATGGTGACTGCTGCGCCTATCTGGAGGCGCATGGTGGCCGCTGGCTGTAGACTTAGGATTTTTCCTTTGTAGAAATTCTCCTTTGTACAACCTTTTCTAGACATGTAATAGACTTTTGTATATAAATAAAAAGTCCTTTTTCAAATGTCTATACTTATTGACTTTGCTGTGAAGTGTTCTGTCCGAGTTCTGGCGCATGGGCTTTCTGGTTTGTGAAATTCCATGCTTCTACAGGTGGGAGGGGGGCGGGCTTCCCCTCCAGGTCGGCGGAGGGGCCCCCCTGGGTGGAGGAGGGGGTGGTGGACCTCCCAGGTTGGGCGCGGTCCCGCAGGAGGGGGGTCGGGCGGACCCTCCCGGTGATGGCACGGGTGATGGCGCCCCCCATGGTGTTAGGGGGGCGGACGTGCAGGTGGGGGGGTCGACCGGACCCCCTGGGCGGGTCGACGGCGGCGGTGCCCCCTCCGGTGGAGGGACGACGGATCTGATGCTGAGGGGGTCGGGCGACCCCCCTCGGGTGGTGACTGCGACGAGTCTCCCTATCGGGAGGGGTGCGGACTCCGTTCCAAGGCCCCCGGCTTTTGAATTTGGAGCTGGCCCTAGTTCTCAGGGGAACCAGAAGGATGGAGGAGGTTGGACGACGGTTACGCGACATCGAACGGGAAAGACAGGGGGAAGGCAGAATGTGGTCAGGGTCATGTTCGGGATCGGCACCCGGCTGACAGTCGTCAGAGCGGATCAGGGGCGAGGACCTTGGTTCGTGGCCCGATGGGGTCCACAGGGAGATCGCTGGGCTGACGGCCAAAGGCGACCGCGGCAGACAAAGGAAAGGGTAAGGTGGTGGATCCCGGTGCTCTGAGATCTACTCCTCCCAGGCCGGAGGTTACACCCAGGCCACATGGGCCGACTACTCGGCCGACTGGACGGTCCTGGGCAGAGATCTGCAAACCTACAGCGCCGAAAAGCCCCACATCGATGGAGTATGTTCTGCCGATCAAGGCGAGAAGGGGCTTCCGGGCCTCGTTTCCCGCGGAGGAGATTGTGAATGTGTCAGCATATTGGGAGAATACCCTTGTCCTGTATATCCTAGGCAACAAGCCTTTCTACGGACAGATTCGGGGGTACGCAGCGCATGTCTGGCAGCCTAAGGGGAGTATGGAGTTCTTTGCCCGCGAGAACGGCTTCTACTATGTGAAGTTCGGACTCACGGAGGATGTCGCTAGGATACTCCAAGGCGGCCCCTGGACGTTTGATGACAGGCTTATCATCCTTAAAGAATGGACTCCGGAGCTTCACAGTGAACAAAAAGTACTGAATGCCATCCCTGTATGGATTCGCTTCCCTGAGTTTCCTGTCCGATTATGGAGTATTCCTTTGCTGATGCGACTGGGGAGCTTGGTGGGCACCCCGATCAAGGCAGACGAAGCCACTGCATTTCGGTCGAGGTTGATGTTTGCCAGGATTTTTGTGGAGATCCGAGCTGGAAGAGAGTTACCAGAGTTTGTAGAGTACGATATTCCATCTGGAGAGGTGCTTTCCCAGAATGTGGAATACGAATGGGTTCCCCCTACCTGTTTACGGTATTCCTGCTTAGGCATCTGGCCAGTACTTGTTCGGCGATCGAACATCATGTGGAGCCTTCTATCGTCCAGAGTAAGACTCCAGACTCTCCCTGTGACATGGATATCATAGTTGACAGCAGAGAGGAGGCCTTGGTGGGCGAGGATACTCTTCCAGTGAGTGAGGGCGGGACGAGCCTCATTATATCTATCCAGCTGGCTCCCACGAGTGGGGCGTTACCCACTTTCCAGGGACAGAGTAGTATTGTTATGAGAGACATGGCGGCATCGGGGATCTTGGTGCGAGGGGGTGGAAGTCCGGCTGAGGGACCGGTTTACTGCAGAAAGAGGCGTGTTGTCGGGTCGCTGAGTGACAACCCCTCCAGGGAGGGGATGCATCCTTCTGACAGAGAGGAGGCGGTGTGTGTTGATAATCCTTCTTGGGCGTTGGTTCTCTCTCAGGTCACCCCAGAGCAGACCGTTTCGACTGGGATGGAGGAGGATCTTTTAGCGACGGATGCGGCGCTTTCCCCAGGTGCCGATCCGAATGTTTTTCCAGGGGACCATTCCTCTAATTAATTAATGGCTATTATAGCCTAGAATGTGAGGGGGGCGTGTTCGCTTGGGAGGTGGAGAGAGATCTGTGGGGTGCTTCTCAGAGAGAAATATAACATCTCTATTCTGTTAGAAACTAAGATTAAGGGTAAAAAGACTCTTACTCGTAGGACCCCATCTCATTGGGCCCATCTGCATAACCTGGCTCTGTGTGACATGGCCAGGATCTGGTTTCGATGGAATTCGAAGAGTTGGGATTGAGATTTGCCTTTGATGACGGAGCAATTGATTGATATATCCTTCTCAAATAAGGGTGGCTTTCGGTTCTTATTGGCAGCAGTCTACGGCCACAATGACAAACGGAGGAGGAAGTCCCTTTAGAGTGACATTTCCTGGGTCGCAGCAGCAGCAGATTCGGCATCTCTTCCTCTTCTGATGATCGGGGACTTCAATGCCTTTCTGTACCTAGGGGAGAAGGTGGGAGGTCGGCCAGTTCCAGACTCTATCCTATATGATTTTCAAAGATGTCTCCTCCAGGTGGGGCTCCAGGGATTATCTCGCTCTGGCTTCATCTAGACTTGGCATAATAAAGCTATTCGAAATAGGGTTGCGTACCAGCTTGATAGAGCTTTGGGTAATATGGAATGATTCCATCATTTCCCTAACACTTCGGCAGAGGGCCTGGCTGGTGGAACGAGTGATCATTCTCCTATGCGGGTTGGTTTCTCTTCTCAGACTCCTGGGAAGTCTCGTCCTTTTAGGTACAACAACAGTTGGTACCTCTTTGAGGGCTACTTGGAGGCTATCACAGTGGGGCTTGATAGTGGACAGGAGGGGACGGCTCAGTTCCGATAGGTCCGTCGTCTCAAGGCCACGAAGCAGGCTCTTCAGAGTTGGGTGAAGGGGTTGCCGAAGACTTCTTTAGAAGATAAGGAGGTGGAATTGCGAGCTATCCAGGAAGACATGCAGGCTGACATGCTCAATGGAGACTTGGCGGCAAGAGAGAAGGAACTGATTGAAGAAGTCAGCATCTTGCGGTTGCAGAAGAAGATCAGCACGGCTTAGCGTGCCAAATGCTCCTGGCTCAAGGACGGCGACCGGTGCTCCAAGTTCTTCTATGATGTCATCCGGACCAGACAGCATAGGAATCACATCTCCCGACTTCTGGATGTAGATGGCAATCTTGTGGGGAGCCGGCTGTGATACAGGACGAGGCGGTCAGGTACTACTCTGAGTTGTATTTCCAGACTGACTACTTGTCTTTGTTCCCAGAGATCATTACGAAGAGATTGGTGACTCCGTACGGGAATAGTATTCTTCTTGCTCCTGTTACATTGGAGGAGGTGGAAGCTATTGTCAAGCTGGTGGATCCCAACAAGGCTCCAGGCCCGGATGGTTTTAGCAGTAGTTTCTACAAACGCCACTGGGACACTATGAAGCATCAGGTCTTGAAGGTGGTACATGAATTCTTCACCAACGGAAAGCTGCTGAAAGAGCTGAACCACACCTTCCTGACCTTGGTGCCTAAGAATGAGGGAGCGACAGCGCTGGCGGACTTCAGATCTATTGCGTGCTGTAATTATCTTTATAAGATAATTACGCACCTTATGTGCCGACGTATGAAGGGGATCATGCAGGACTTGGTCTCTCCGAACCAGGCTGCGTTTATCAAGGGGAGATCGATTGCTGAGCACAGCCTCCTGGACCATGAGATGGTGAGAGATTTTAACAAACATGGAGGAGAGAAGGCTTACGTGAAACTGGATCTGAGAAAGGCGTATGACATGGTCAACCGAGACTTCCTATGCCATCTGATGTCCACCATAGGTTTTGGGGACCATTGGGTTGGCCTGATATGAGAGTGTATCACGTCCCACACTTTCTCGGTTCTCATACTGGGCATCCCCTATGGGTATTTCTAGAGTAATCGTGGGCTTCGGCAAGGCGACCCCCTGTCTCCTTACCTGTTCACGATTGTTATAGAATACTTCACATATCTGATGGATTTAGCAGCGCACCGAGGGAGGCCGGTTCAACTGTTCCGGAGGGTGGATCCTCTAGTCATCCACCTTATTTATGCTGATGATCTCTTGGTGTTTATCCGGCCTTTGATGGAGGGTATGCAGACGCTTGCAGAGATTATGGGAGAGTTGCATTCCCTATCGGGTCTTCAGCTGAACAGAGAGAAGAGCCGGGTGTACTTCAGCTCCTTATGTCCCCAAAAGGAGGAGTGGGCTGACGTGCTGGGTATCGAGAGGAGTGATCTTCCGATGCGCTATTTAGGAGTACCCCTCACGGTCAACTATGCGCGGGATCAGAACTGCCATAGTTTGGTGGAGTACGTTCAGAGGAGAGTGGAAGGTTGGCAAGCCTCGGGATTATCATTTGGCAGTCGCTTTGAGCTGGTACGGTCAGTGATTACAGCTGTAGCCCATTTCTGGCTACAATCCATCCTCCTTCCTATCGCTACTGTTAGGAAAGTGGATCAAATTTGTGCAGAGTTGGGATTAGGCCGGTGCTGGAGATTCGGCTACAATCCGTCCTCCTTCCTATCTCTTGGGATCTGCTGTATCGCTCCAGAAATAAGGGAGGAGTAGGGATAAGGCCGGTGCTGGAGATTTGGGAGGCATCCGCGCTTAAGCTGGCATAGAAATTCATAAATGGGGGGTCTCTCTGGGCTGCCTGGATACATAGCAGATATGTGAAACAGGGAAACTTTTGGACGTGTACTACTGACAACAATCATTCCGTCACGTTCAAGACTGTCCTGAGACACAGGGGGATTCTCAAGTCTGCTATCAGGAAGGTCATGAAGGATGGGTCTGGAACGGACCTCTGGCGAGATCCCTGGATAGATCGGTGCCCGTTACTGGACATTAAGGGGGCTCAGACTCACCAGGAGGACAGACGGGGCCTTACGTGTAGTTAGATCATTCGCGATGGGGGGTGGAGGCCGGAGTCCTATCGTTTTACTATAGAGCTGGGAGAGATCATTAGCAATATTGCCATTGATCCAGACTTGCCTGCAGATCGGTAGATTTGGGAGCCGACTGGTGCGTCCTCGGGTACTGGGGAGTTCCAATTCAGGAGTTGTTATAATCTCATCAGGCGCACTTTTCCTCAGAGTCCTGATTATAAATTCGTATGGTGCAAGGGCCTGGCAAAGAAGATGCAGCTCTGTATTTACAAGCTCCTATTGGGTCGCCTTCTTACTAGAGATCGTTTGAGTTCTTTTGGAGTGCTGGTCCCAGATCCCAAGTGTGTGTTGTGCGGTCTGGAGCAAGAATCTATTTGCCATATCTTCTTTGAGTGTGACCTGGCTTGGCAGATCTGGAAGGAACAGAGTAGAATATTAGGAGGTTGTGTCTCCTGGAGGAGTATTGGGGACATCATTACGGTGATCCACGATAGTAGAGGTCGAGGGGAGGACTGGTTCAGGACCGCCAGGGTTCGTCTGGCTGCTTCGGTTTGGCACGTCTGGCGGAAACGAAACCGTCGGATATTCGAGGGACTGGTTACACCTCTGGTAGGCATGCTTCATAACATCGAATTTGATGTAAATGTTATGAGGTCTTGATGAGTGGGAGTCCCCACTTTGATTGTATGTTATACGATTACTGTGTTGCTTTGGAATAAAATTTACCTTTTTTCCAAAATATATATATATATATTAAGAAAACACTCCTCCTTTTATTGCAAACACAAGAAAAGCCGAAGATATATAAGTATACCAGAAGGCGCAAGATGTCGAAGCCTATACATGTATACTAACAAAAGGAGGGGAGAAGGAGAGCAGAAGGCAAGTAGCCCCTAGTAAGGAGGGACTCCCGGAAGGTCGGCTGGCCGCGATTGCAGTGGTGTCTCCGCTTGATGCACTGCCTGATGGTTTCCTTAATCAGTTGGTCGGCGGAGAACTGATGGCCTTCTATCTCGCCTTGTTGCGGTTCTTCCAAATCACCCACGTCGTATCTGTCACAACTATCCGATGATCATGGGATCGGTTGCTCCATGTCGAGATTAGGTCTTCATAACCCCCGCCCTCAATATCCATCCTGCATCGATTGGATAGGGTTCTCCAAACTGTGGCCGGGAGATTTCCCTGACAAAATATGTTGTCCATCGTTTTTGAGGAGCGTTCTGTGCAGCATGTACATGCAGACACAAGGCTGAAGCCGATAGAACATAGGGTATCGTCGGTGGGTAAGATCTTGCGAAGGTCTATCCAAATGATGAAGGACCACTTCTTGGGGATGCAAGTTTGCCAGAATAAAGCAATGCTCGGGGTGGGCGTCCCCGAGTCCCGGACGATTCTTCTAGCAGACCTGACCGAAAAGCAGCCTGATGTATCCTCCAGCCATCGGAGCTCATCAGCGTCCGTCCCGATCGTTAATCCTTCTCTACGGATGAGGTCAACCGCTTCGGGACCAGCCCAATCTCGAACTTTATTCCATATACAGGCCTTTCCTATGGGGTCCCACATGTCCTTGACCTTGCAGAACCTGTGGGCTTCAGAGTGGATAGGAAGTAAGGAATCTCCAACTCATCGTTCCATAAATGCCTGAGATTCGTCGTCCCCTACCCTGAGGCACATCATCGGTTTGACAAGAGCCCGACCGTTGAGCATACAATGCCATGCTGCGGAAGATCTGCTGTTGGATATAACCGTGGATGGGCGGATATTCTTGAAGTATATGGCTTTCATGAACCTGGTCCATAAGTTTTGAGCGGTACGCGGCTTCCACCACAGTTTCATAGAAAATGCTGTAACAATGTGGGAAATTTTGGTAAACCCCAGCCCCTCCTCCTCGATCGGCCTGGCCATGGAGTTTCAACTAGCCCAATAATGTTTGTCGTTGCCGTCATTGTGTCCCCAAAAGAAGTTGTTGAATGTGCTCTCAATAGAGTTGAGGACAGTCTTGGGAGGAGAGCAGGCCGCGAGAGTGTAAATAGGGATTCAAGTGAGAATGTGGTTGATAAGGATTATCTTGCCTCCAGGCGATAGCGTCGCGTTGTGCCATCCTTCAACCTTCTTCCTGATCCGGCTGATCAGATCTTCGAAGATGCGGCGTTAGATTTGCCATACACGAGGGGATAACCCAGGTATTGGAATGGTAGGTACTTAATAAGGAATGAGGTGGTATTGGAAAGGATGCCGGCTTGCTCTCTCGTGATCTTGTGGTGGGTGTAGATGACAGTTTTATTCAGGTTGATCTTTTGGCCCGAACAGGTAACATATTTCTGGAGGATGTTGTCAGTAAAGGCAAGGTGCATGATGATAGGGCATCCGCTGGCGGTATGATAGTTGTGGAAGTTGGCGGTGCGAACCATTTTATTAAGGTTCCTGCTCAGGGCGTCCGCCGCGATGATAAAGATGGTGGACGACAGTAGGTCCCCTTGCCTAACCCCACGGGTCGATTTAAAGTAGCCATCGATCTGGCCATTGATGACCATAGAAAACCAGGAGTTGCTGATCGATCTACAAACGATGTTGGTCCAGGTTTCTGAAAATCCAAAGGCTCGGAATACCCAGATCATGAATTGCCAGTCCAGCCTATCGTACGCTTTCTCCGTGTCTAATTTGATAGCTATGTTGCCCCCTCTGGCCAGAAACTTCATGCAGGTGATTAATTCTTGAGCTAACATGATATTATCCTGGATATTCCTGCCTCGGAGAAAGCCACTCTGCTCTTCAGAAATGATCTTGGGAAGAAGATCGGACATACGGGCTGCGACGATCTTGGAAATGATTTTGTTAGAGAAGTTGCAAAGGCTGATAGGACGGAAGTCGCAAAAGGATTCGGGGTTATCTTTTTTCGGTATGAGGATGGGATTGGTACTCGAGATGGCTCTGGGATACGTCATGCCTTGAAAAAAGGCAATCATAGCCTCATGGATGTCTGACTTAATGACATCCCAGTAGGAACGAAAGAAGCCCCCCGAAAACCAGTCCGGACCCGGGGCACTGTGTTCTCCAAGGGCCCAGACCGCATCTTTCACTTCCAGCTCTGACGGGGGTTCCTCAAGCCGAATGTTATCGCCATCGTTGATGAGGTGCGGAATTTCCTCCAGGAAGAAAGGGTCCCTGATGACTGTCTCTTTGGCGAATAGTTTGGAGTAGTACTCGGCAGCTGCTTCTTGGATGCCTTTCTGGTCTTTAACGATGTTGCCGTTGATGTCCACGATATGATGGAGGAAGAGTTTCTGCCTGCGACCCTTGACGCAGGCATGAAAGAAACCCGAGTTTTTGTCTCCCTCGTTGTCCCTTTTAAGCCTATCCTTCTGCTTCCAAAAATTTGTCTCCACTTTCAATCGGAATTTAAGGATGACTTTGGTGAGGTTGAGGGCGGTCCTGGCCTCGGAAGATCTATCATTCGTGTATCTGATCTCCGCACGATAAACATCATCGTCTGCCTCACGGATAGCTTGAAAAATGTCCCCGTATGCCTGCTTGCTCCAAACAGCCAGGGCTTTCCTCGTGGCTTTTAGCTTAATGGCCACCCTGGTTAGGGGCTCTGCATTGTCTGCGCTGTTCCATGCCTCCTCGACGACCCGCAAGAATTATGGGTGGTCGCTCCAGAAATCCAGGAAGCGGAAGCACTTTTTGTTCGAGTCCGAGTTGGTGGAGATAGTCACTAACAGAGGGGCGTGGTCTGATTCAATGGCATTGAGATGGGCGAGCTTAGAGGTGGTCCCCATCCTGTGCCAACGGGCATTTGTTAGGGCCCTGTCTAGACGAGAATATTGGCGTCGATTCCCCTCCTGCATGTTACACCAGGTAAATGCACTGCTGGAGTACGGCAGAGGGGCCAAATTGGACTCAAGAATAAAATTGTTGAAATCTTGCATGGTCGGGGGGTGGCCGACCCCCGGTCTTCTCCTCCCTGTACATAACAGCATTAAAGTCCCAAATGCAGAGCCAAGGGTAGTTTGTGTGGTGGAGATGGATGTCCAGGAGGTTATTCCAAAGGAGTTTGAACTCCGCGATGTCGTAGCTGCCGTGGACCGCAGATAGGATGGCCCGTTGGGTAGAAGTGGGTGCTCCATCCAGCAGGAGAGGGCCTGCTTAGAGTCGCTAATGACACCGATTTTAACATCCTTCGAACAGATAATCCAGATGTTGTGTCTGCCAGCAATGGCTACAAGAAATCCTAACTGCAACTAAGTGGATTTGAGCTTCTTGTAAGGGATTTTGGGTTAAAGGATGATCAGGACATCAATCTTGTGGGTTTTCTTCAGACCGATGATTCTCCTCTTGGTAGGTTTGTTCGCCAGTCCACGAACATTACAGGAGAGGATGTTCAACATTAATAGAGTTTTTAGGGGGGATGGTTGGCCCGCTTGGTTGCGGACCTGGTCCGGATGGCTGGAGATTCGTCGGTTCTTTTCTAGTAAGTTTTTCCTATGGCGGTCGTAGCCTCCCCTTCCTTGTAGGTAGAGGAGCTGGGGATGGAGCTGTCGGTGTGGTTAATGAGGATGTCATCGTGCTGAACGAGCGGCTCACCCGCTGAATCCGACACGGTTTCCTCGGTGGAGATGAGAATAGCATCGTCGAGATTGTCCAACAGGTTTCCTTCATATTGTAGGAGGAATCTGGCGGCGATAACCTGTAATCCTCTCTGGGCTTGGTCTGGTCCATGAATGGCTAGAGCTTCAATGACATCGACTTCTTGGGAGGTTTGAGTCTCGAGAAGGACCTTCTCCGCTTCTTCTCCCCACCCCTATATATATATATATATATATATATATATATATATATAAAATCGTTACCTTTATTGATAAAGAGGGTAATGAGTACATCCGACCTCATGGTAACAAGTACAAAGAAAGAAAATGAATAAAAGCACTACTCTAAAGCCCAATGTGGAATAGCCGGAAGATGACGACAACTCGAAAGCGACTTCCGAAACTGTCGCTTCACCTCCCGAACCAAGAAGTCCGATCCAGCACCACGTCCTTCATATCGATGCTTGTTCCTGTTCTTCCAAAGCACCCAAATAATCGCACCCGCCAATGATCTCCGATGATGACTGCCCGGACCCCGCCACCACCTTTGAAGAAAGACCAGAAAGTCACTATGCATCCGTGCCTTGAAGAAACCCTGAAAAGCAGACCAAACCGTCATAGCAAGATTCCCATGGAAAAATATATGCTGAAGGTTCTCCCCATGCCCATCCTGACAGCAATGACACCTGGAAGCCAGATGGAAGCCAATCTTCTGAAGAATGTCATCAGTAGGAAGCCGGTTGTGACATACCCGCCACATCAGAATGCTCCACTTCGCCGGAATACATTTGCCCCAAATATTAGAAAAGAGTGATAATATAGGGTGAGAAATCCGACAACATCTCCAAGCCGCAGCCAGCGTGAAAGAACCTTTCCGCTCACCCCAAACTAGAGAATCAGGAGCCGAAGTACATGTCAGATTCGCCTCTCTGAGCCGCCCCACTGTCTCTTCTCCAACCTGATCCAAAAATAAAGACAGATCCCAACCAGTGGCTGTCCAAAAAGATCGAATAGCCGGACCACCATTATCAGAATTCCTCGCCCTCGAATCTCTGATCTTTCTTCCCCTATCCGAAAGAGCCCGAACAATCACCGTACGTTGGGGAAAAAACCACCCTTCTCCCGGCCAATCTAGCCGACCTCCGAAGCTCCCCAGTGCCCAAGCGCTGTGAAGCCGTCGAATCAGCAGACTCCCTCGCCTGTGTTCGACTCCGCCCCCGATTCCGTCTCCCCGTTCTGTGCCTGGTCCCAGAAGTCACTCCCTCAGCCGGTAGAATAGCAACACTATCCAACCGAGGACCCCCCAGAATCCAAGCCTCATACCTCGCTGAACCCTCACCACGCCCAAGTCTAAACGAGATAAATGGTTTCGCCAATTTCCTCCTCCGCAAAATCCATCGCCAAATATGGGAGCACTTGGAAGTCATAAACGCATCACAAGGATGACGCTTACAAAAATATTTTGATTTAAGAAGCTCCACCCAAAGGCCCTTCCCATGCCTCAACTTCCACAACAGCTTCATAGAAAAGGCATCCATAATATCATTCAGGCACTTGATCCTCAGGCTTCCTTCGGACTTAGTCCGAGTAACGAACCGCCATGCCAGCCAACTCCTCTTAGCCACCCCATCCTTGCTACCCCAGAAGAAAGCCGCAAACATCCTCTCAATCGTCCTGAGAACGGCCCGGAGAGGACAACATGCAGCCAATGTGTACATAGGGATAGATGAAAGTACATTCTTAATAAGGACCAACTTACCCCCAGGAGAAAGAATCTTGTTCTGCCAACCCGTCAGCTTCGAACGGATTTTATCCAGCAAATAGCTAAACATCCCCGCATTCCTTCTCCCGCAAGATAATGGGCAACCCAAATAAGAGAATAGCAAGGTACCGGTACTAAATCCGAAGAGAGTAGAAATAGTCCGAGCACGATCCGTACCCAATGGAGTCGCAGTATAAAAGGCAGATTTAGAATAATTGATCTTCTGTACAGAAACAGCCTCATACCTATGCAGTACTTGCTGGAGAGCACGTAATCCAAAAATATCCCTCGAAGTAAAGATAATAACATCATCCGCATAAGCCAAGTGCGAGATACGCGGTCCTCCAATCGGAGTATGAAATGAAGATCTCCTTTTGGATTCCTGAAGAAGCTTGAGGTTCTGAGAGAGTACCTCCGCAGCATTAATGAAGAGAGCCGGGGAAAGAGGATCCCCCTGCCGGATCCCTTTAGACGCCGAGAAAAAATCTGTAGGAGCGCCATTGAGTAGAACCGCATACCGGGTATCCGCCAGGAGACGATAAATAAGATCACAGAAGACCTCATTAAAACCAAATCTTCGAAGAACCCTCAGGAGGAAATGCTAGTTGACTCTGTCATAGGCCTTCTGCATGTCCAGCTTAATAGCAACATTTCTACCATGGTTGGGTTCTCTCATCGAAGCCACCATATCCTGAGCAATAATGATGTTGTCCACAATCTCTCTCCCCTGAACAAAAGCACTTTGCTCCGGAGAAATAATTTTGGGAAGGTACTCCCGCAACCTGCAAGCAATAATCATGGAAATAATTTTGTTACAGAAATTACAAACGCTAATAGGGCAAAAATCAGAAAGGTTCCTCGGGTGCTCGACTTTGGGGATAAGAAATAAGAAGGTATCCGAAACGGAAACCGGAAGGCGTGCACCCAAGAAAAATGAACCAACGGCTTCCTCCACGTCAGCAGCAATAATGTCCCAACAAACTGAGAAGAATCTCCCAGAAAAGCCATCCGGTCCGGCGCCACTAGCCGGGTCCATCCCCCGAACAATCTCCCACAGCTCCGCTCTATCAGGGTAGCGAACAAGATCAGAATTATCCTCCATAGAAATAATGCTAGGGATGACATCGAGGAAGGCGTCCTCATCAGAAATAGGCTCAGCTCTAAACAGCTTCGAGAAGAATAAAGACGCCTCCGTCGCAACCTCCGCGGTAGACCTAGTTTCTGATCCATCAGCCCGAATAATTTTCTGAATACCCGCCTTTCTTTGTCTGCTCCTGGTGCACTCATGGAAAAAACGAGTATTCTTATCTCCTTCAAGATCCCATCTCAATCTGGCTTTTTATTTCCAGAAAGACTCCTCAACGTGGACCTTTTGCTTCAATCTGGCAACGGCCTCCATCCAGGAAGCCCTCGCCCTCTCTGAAGGATGAAGCTCATAATCCTGCTCCGCCGTCAAGGCAGCGTCCTCGGCCCGACGGACCTCCTGAAAAACGTCTCCAAAAGTAGCTCTGCTCCATCCAGCCAGAACATGCCCCGTCGTCCTCAAGCGCATGCCCAACCGCTCAAGCGCATCATAATGCCAACATGAATTCCATGCCCGAGCCACAATCGGAAGAAAATCCGGATGTGAAGTCCAGAAGTCAAGAAAACAGAAGCCTCTGCGCAGAAGGGGAGACCAACATCGGGTAGCCCGGCAGCCAACTGGAAGTCCAGAAAGTCCGCAATGGCCCTCGTGTCAGGAGGTCGGCCTCCAAATTTCTCATCCGGAGATGCAATGATATTGAAGTCCCCACCCACCACCCAGGGCATGGCAATGTCCCTAGCTTGGACGTCCAGAAGATGCCTCCACATAGTCCTCCTCCCCTGTCGTGTCCCTGCACCATGAACTATCGACAACCGCATCGGAAGCGAAAAACAACTCAAAGAAAGCTGCACCGTGATAGCCTGATCACACGAGTCAATACAATTGATCCCAAGACCCGACTTACAGAAAATCCAAATATTGCCCTTATCATTGCAAAAGCTATCGTCAAAACCCAACCTCGGTTGATAAGAAAGAAGCTTAGAGGATATCACCTTGGGTTCAATAATGGCAAGAACCTGAATAGATTTGGTCCGATACAAGGACCTGAGACAGGATAAAGTAGCTCTATTCGCCATCCCCCGAACATTCCAGATAAGGAATTTAACCATGGACCCTCTTGGGGTCCCGCCTAACTCGGGAAGCATGTGATCGAAGAAGTCGATCCGACTGAGGAGCCATCGACTTCCTCCGCCTGCCAGCCGCCTTCTTATAAGGAACCATCTGCCAGTCTTCTTCACAACCCTCGGAGATAGAGGTAGAAGATCTAACCTCGGGCAGGGAAACCGTATCATCACCCGGAGCTGAGTCATAACCCCAGACGGATAAAGGACCGTGACCGGCCTCCTCCCACACCACCAAGCTACGATCCTCGGTGTCAGAATCAGCCGCTATAACTCCCTATCCCAGCTGGCTATGGATAATAATAGGAAGAACCGATAAATCAATAGGCCCAATGCCCCGCTCAGGGCCCAACTGCCCATCCAAGCTAGAGCCTGGAGCGCTGCATCCCTCCATCATGGGCCGCCCGTCATCCGACCCTAGAGCCAGCTGGCACGAGGAAGACTTCCCCACGTGCCAGGAAGGCGGAACGGATATCGCACGAGTATCAATACTCCCGCGCATTCGTGCTGCATGATCCCCGTGCTATCATCACGCCCTCCGACGCGCCTCCATATCTGCCGTGTCCCCTTCCCTTTCTCGCGCCTTGATCGTCGCCTCCGACGACCCCAGCTAATCCCACGGCCACCCACCGGACCGTCCTCCAAACGCACAACGCCTGGAGCAAGGCCGTCGGGGATGGGCGGTCTATCAGCTACTCCCACGGAAGAAGGCTCAACCTGGGGTCGCCCACAAGCACTCTCAACGTGACCATGATGGCCACAAAAGAAACAGTATAGAGGCCTCCGCTCATAGACAACTGGCTGCGAGCGAACACCATCAAGCAGTTGGAAGAACACCTCATGTTGAAGTGGTTTGCTGACGTCTACTTCAACCAAAACTCTGGCCACCCCCGGCCTAGAAAAGGACGCCGTAGCCCGATCAGTACTGAGCGGAATGTCGAGACCAGATGCGATGGAAAGAACCGTATTGGTATCAAACATACAGTGTGGAAGCCCGGGGAAGGCCACCCAGATTGGAACCCGAGGGTCCTCTCCCAGCGGCGAAAAGTCCACCGACTACCGGAATATCACCATCGGAACCCGACCAACGAACCAACAGTCCTTAGACCACAGCCGGAAAAAATCACTCTCAACATGAGGCCGTATAAGGACGTGCCGATCATCAATAGCCTTCACGTCGATCAACCCTCTGAAACCCCACGAGTTGAAGGACTTACTAATAGCCTCAACCGGGAGTCTCCGCCGAGCAAACTTGCCAATAAGGTCTAACCCACACGGTGCCGTGAGGGCCTCCATGTCTGACTGAGAAAAAACAACCACTTCCGTCCATCGGAGTCAATGGCAGGTCGGAAGTCCACCCTCGGCACTCCACCCGTCGACGCCGACACGGATCCGCCCACAACCGCTGCGAAGGTCCGCGCCATGCCGCCCGTCCCTCCACTTGCCACC